>CM002478.1:10847415-10884466 GCA_000325765.3 Leersia perrieri | reverse complement strand
AGAAGTTGTACTCTGATTGTTGCTCAAAAATCATCATACAAAATACATACAACAGGAGTAGGGTATTACGCTTCACAGCGGCCTGAACCTGTATAAATTCACTGTCTGCTGAGGGGGTTCACAACTCGAACCCCCTCATCGTTCTGTGTGTTGCTTTCTTTACGACCCGAACCCCGTCACCACATTCCTCGCTTCCATCCGCTTCCGCCCGAACCCCTGGAAAAGCTTCAACCACGGGCCCCTGGGCCGAACAAACCAAGGGACGTCTTTTGGACCCTCCCGCCGAAGGGAATCGCTCCCAGATTCCCTGACACTCTTATACCCAATACTGAAATAGATAATTTTTTTTCTAGTCATACCCTCCCCAAATAACATGGGTATGGGTATGAGATCGGATGATCCATATCCAGTGGCAGGCCAGGCCTAGTTTGGTCTATGCTGACTGGATATGAAAAGATTGGTCCATGACTCCATGTTGATCGTGATGAATTTTATAATGTCACTGTGTAGTGGGCTAGATTGTGATGAATTTAGTGAAACGTCACCATATTATGGGCCTGATATCCATACTCTAGATCCATGACGAAAAAACAGATAACTGTTATAGATTGTGCATAGTTAATGACGTTTTCTGAATACATTACGGAAAATCCATCATAGATTAACAAGTTTTTTTTAGTGAAACAAAGATATTGTATAACGTAAACATCACATGTACAGTTTTGATTACTACTCTAATGTCCATCAAGAACATCCTACTTCCCATCAAATTCTTATCACTAGAGCTTAGTATAAACCCGCAATGATTGAAATCTCTCCCTCAAACAAGACCTTTTCATGGAGTTATCCCTGGGTTATCTGCGACGCCACTTGGACATATTTCTCTGCTTGTCACCTTTGGCATCAGAGAAAATTTCAAAACAGAAAACATCTGTTTTGAGGTTGCAGACTTCGATACTACCTACCATGCAATTTTGGGTAGACCTACACTGTCACGGTTCATGGTAGTTCCACATTACACCTACATAATGATGAAGCCAGGGCCTCATGGGGTGATTTAATTACAAAGTGATGTTTGACAAGCCTTCATGTGTGATCGAGTAAGATGTGATTTGGTTAAATCTCAAGAAGTTTCCAAGGAGCGTGAACAAATTCGACTGATGGCAGATGATGTCGAAGAAGATGAATTGTCAGCTAGCAAGGCCTCAAAGATTGGATTGCGTGAAGCCATGACATAGAATTCCTCTTAGTCCTGATGGCCAGGCTTAAATAGCTGTGATAGGGGTAGATTTTGGTTGTAAATAGGAAAGCACACTCATTATCTTCCTTCGGAATCATAAAGATATTTTTGCGTGGAAAACTTCTGATATGCCTGGAATCCCGCGGGAGGTGATTGAGCTCTCTTGACGTTAACCTAGATGCAAAGCCAATTGAACATCGACTGTGATGCTTTGCTGTTGATCTACGAGTTGCTATTAAATAAGAAATCAAGAAATTACTAGTTACCGGCTCTATTAGAGAGGTTTATCATCCTTAGTGGTTGGCAAATCCAGTGTTGCATAAAAAGAAAAATAACCAGTGGAGGATGTGTGTGGATTACACGGACCTGAATAAGGCATGTCCTAAGGATCCATTTGGTTTACCATGAATAAATCAAGTCATCAATTTCAACTGACGGATGCGATCTGCTTCGCTTTTTGGACTGCTATTCGGGATATCATCAGATCAGCCTAAGAGCAAGTTTAATAATATAGCCAACAGGAAGCTATAAGCCCATCTAAAAATAGTACTAAAGCTAACATGTATAATTGATGAGCTATAAGGTTGGTTGTAAGTTTCTTCTCTTCTCTTTATCTCTCTCTTGAGTATTTAATTCATCTCTTTAGGAGCACATGCAAAGCTAGCTCTTGAACAAGAGCCAACCTTCCTCCTTTTTCTTTATCTCTCTCTTCCACGTAGGTATTTAGCCGGCTTATAGCTCACTATTAAACTTGCTCTTAGACATCTTGAAGACATCATTCATCGTGCCGTTTGGGGCTTATTATTATATTACCATGACGTTTCGACTCAAAAACGTTGGGGCTATGTACCAACGCATGATACATCGGTCCCTTCAAACGTAGATTGGGTGCAATGTTGAAGCCTATGTAGATGATGTTGTAATCAAGACACAAGAAAAGGAGGATCTGATAGTTGATCTTGAAGAAACGTTCAAAAACATCAGGGCGTATCGGATGAAGTTGAATCCAGTGAAATGTGTTTTTGGAGTACCTTCAGGAATACTCATTGGATTCATGGTTTCATAAAGAGGAGTTGATGCAAATCCAGGCAAAATCAAGGCGATAATGGATATGGAGCCTTCGAGTGATTTGACCAAGGTGCAGAATTTAACACGGTGCATGGCCGCACTTAGCCGATTCATCTCATGACTCGGCAAATGCGGGATGCCTTTCTCAAGCTACTCAGGAAGACGGATAAATTCAAATGGACTTATGAAGCTCAGAAAGTGTTTGAAGATTTTAAATGATTCCTCACACCCGCACTTACTTTGGCATCTCTTTTTCCTCAGGAGCCATTGTCGTTGTACATTTCTGCAACGCCTCAAGTTGTCAGCGCAGTTCCGGTTGTTGAGCGAGGAGGAGGGGCGAGTTCATAAAGTTTTGTCTACAAAGAGATTTTTTATGAGCTTGATCGGAAGGAAGCTACAAGTTAGTAAAAGGTCATAGCTAGCATGCATTTCTCCGAAGATGATCCTCTGCAGTAACGGCAGAGGGACTCTGCTGTTGACGTGTGGGCCTGTCATCCTTCGGGCCCACACGTCGGCGACCAAGTCATGGGTACTGCTACCGCATAGGATCTCCGTATTTCTCATGTCTTTTACTGTGTATACTTCCTTTTTGGTTATGTTTTGTGCATCTATCAATGGAATAATCATCCACTTACTATTGCAGGACAGTAGGTCAATGATGCCGTCATGGATGAGAAAACTGATAGTCATATCGCAAGAGCATGTTCTTTTACTTTTGATTGAAGAGTTTTTCCATATAATTCATTAATTATTTTCAAGGTAAGGAGTATCCAGAAGTCTGATATAATATAACACTATCCTTGCCTTGTCTGATTAAATATGTTGTGAAAGAGCCATGCATTGAATTTTGGATTCCACCGTGTACCTCACTGCATACGATTTAAACCAAGGATGGGTTGCATGTGTTACTCTAATTTTGTGCATGCTTGTCAACACATGGAACTTACATGCTGTTTTTGTGAAGGCCAGGCAGTTCCTACTAATATGTATGTCTTGCTAATTTACATTTGCAGGACATTGTGTGTTAATTGTTAACTCTTTTTTTTTGTTTCATCCAACCGTGCATATATCTCAACACTAAGCACCTTAGATGTTCACTTTTATGAGTATTACCCTGAGACAACATCTCTTTAAATATTTTTTGATATAACTATGTCTTCTCGGGTACAACAAGGCAGAGTATTTCCATTCTACATATGACGATGCCACAGCTATTATATATAGATATGCATGCTACGAAGACCTTTTCATGGAGTTATCCCTGGGTTATCTGCTATCCTGTTTGTCCCCAAGCAACTGTCTCTTATTCATCAGCGAATGAACCTACTTTTGATTCTTTAGAAAGTCTTTTGCTTTTGGATTCACAAGTGTATGTTCATGTCGAGGATATATATAAAGTTGCTTTTGTAGTATTTTTCATACATTGTTCTTTTATCTCTGGCTTTCCACATACAAGTCACACATTTTATACTTCTACTAAGTGATCTTTAGTTTTTGCAAAAAAAAAGTAGTATCGGATATTTTAGAAACTGCTAATGCATTCATAGTTAGCGAGATCTTACTCTTAACAATTCTGAAAATCGAACATATTGTTAGCAAACTTTGTGTTTTTATAATTGACATTATATATGGGAAATTTTGTATTTCTGTGTTCCAACCCGGGTTCATGCTTTCGATGAAATCCGGTCGAAGTCTGCGAAATTTCGAGGTTTTGACGCATGACGAAAGTAGATTTGAATGAATTTTGAGATCATACATTATGTTCGACCAAATATTAATCGAAATATGTTCGAAATTTATGGTGCCACTAGGGGTTGACATTTTTCTCGGAATCGGAAAGGTGAACCCTGATTCCCATGGCAACGCGGCGGGTTCTTACTTGTAAAACATATAGTTTTTGCCTAGAGCCCTCGGTACTGTTTTACTGTTCAAGCAACAGTAGCCAAGGTCATTGAGACTGTCCGATCGGCCACGTCACAAGGATCTAGCCATCCCGTTTTGCCCCTGCCTCTTCCGTGTTTAGCTGGCCAATCACCTCTCGATCCACACACAGGAATGCCACTTGGAATCCACAATCGATCCCCTCATAGAAATCGCCGCCGCCGGCGGCGATCTTCCCTCCCCTCACAGAAATTTCCGCCGCCACCGGCGATTTCTTCTCCCCTCACAGAAATCGTTGCGACCATCGACGATCCCCATCTTTTCGCAGAAATTGCCGCCGCCGCTTGCGATCTCCCCTCCCCTCGCAAAAATCGCTGTGGCTACAGCCGCCTCCTCCGCCGCCATGGCTTCCGCTGCCACTTCTTTCGGCACCAAAGTCCGGGGCTCCCTTTGTTCTCCATATGTGTTGCTTGACCGGCCGAGGCGATGTCTAAGAAGCTTGGCAACAGTGCCGTCGCTTTCCCTTCCTTCGGTAGTAACACAGTATGCATGCCAGCTCTGACGGCAGTGCTTCAAAACATGGCGCGGGAGCCAAGCATAGTAATAGCAGCAGCATCCCTTTGTTTCTCCAATTTGAGGTAATCCCTGACCCCATTTATTAAATATGGTCATGATATGTACTCCCTCCGGACACTTTTATACGTCGTCTAGGACAGAAGTGTTGCACAGAAATCAGTCTAAATTGCTTGTCGGAAACGACAACCATAAGAAAACGGAGGGAGTAATATATTGCTTCGATTTAAGCTGTGCCCTCGATTGGCCATGTATGGATTTGATGTACCATGCGCGGATTTGATCTATTCATTCCTTTACATGAACCATCTTGAGCATGATCATTGCTTGCATTCCTTTGGATGCTCCTTCACTGAAGAATTACAGTGGAAGGTGCTACGATCTGATATGCATAATAATTTTAGTGGGTGATTGATAATGCCTGCTTTTATTTTCAGATTTCTAGCTTTCACCTGATCGCCTGGGCATTACTTTCTGTTGATAAACTTCTATGGATATTATAGTTTTGACGTCTTACAGATTTAGGAACCAGCCTTCCAATGAAATTGTCAGATTTTGGAATCCACCCTCGCATGAATTTAATGGCTTTCTCTTAACTCTCGGATTCCCACCATTGTCAAGACTATTTTGTTATGTGCACAAAACTGAAGCTATGTAGCTGGTAATTTTGGTTATGCTTGCCTGTTTGAAGCACAGCTTTTAGGTACTGCAGAGAGGAAAATAGAAGGTGGTCATTTAACCTTGCTTTTCTTCACAAGATAACCAAATATTGAGATGGGATCATGAGATTTAGTGATTTTGCTGCATGATTTTGTATAAAGAAGGGTTTAGTGCCTTGCTATTTGTTTCACGCATGGCTACTTCCATGACCACCGTCCAGGGTAATTTAAATTATGATGCTATTATATACTGATGCAGTGATGCCATGTGGTTTACAGAATGCCTCAGTACATTCCAATCTGCATAGTTAACAGATAGATCACATAAATGACTCAGTATATTCCAAGCTAATCATCTGATGATCTATTTCTGTACCATTGCATCATACTCCTGAGAAATATAATTAGTTCTCCTTAGGCTTTAGTACCATACCGTTACATCCTCCAGCTTTTTTTTTTCTTTTTGGCAGGATGTACCCTGAATTAATAAAATGTTTACCATGAATGGATAGTACTATATGATTTCATACATCTATGGGTTTTGCCCAATTGACCTTATGTATACTTTGCCTTCATTAGTTTCACAAGTCCCTGATTCTGTTCATCAAATATTATTAAACCATTCTTCAGATAGTGCCACTGCTAATCAGTTCAAAAACCACTCCTACCCTACCTTTTGTTGGATTAAATGGGCTAGGCCCAATTAAATCAATTAATTCTAATTAAATCTCATTGGCCCACAATTAGTGCTGTGGGGATTAATACCACCTTGGAAGTTTAAGTGGAGTTATCTTAACTTAAATAGGTAGCCATTATATGGCACTTGTTGAGAAGTTGAGGAGGCGGTGAGACTGCCACACGCGCGCGCGCAGGCCGGGCCGGTGCTGGTGTGTGGCAGGCAGGCAGGCAGGCGGCGGCTGCTGCTGCACGTGCGCGCCAGGGCCGAGGGAGGCGAAGGGGTAGGAGGCTGTTGGCATTCTCCCTTTCTCTCATAAGTTTTTGTAACAGCCGAGAATTAAACACTATACTTAACCACTGTTAAACTGCAGTATTGAACTCCTGGACGTTACAACTTTTAGTCTTCCTCGCATGCATCTCTTGGCCTTCCTCACATGTCCATAAAACACCATCCACGGGAAAGACAGAGTGAGCTTTTGGTTCTGACTCCTCTGCTTCTTCTTCACTTGGTTAATCTTCCCCAAATTTTTGTTCCTGGAGCTAGCCACTGCAACTCCGTTCCTGTTTGTTTGCGCGCACAAATTGACAGAGAAGAGCAGGCCTCCGAAACTCTGCCCTTTTGTGAACCAGCACGGGTAGGTGGGCAATCAAGTTTTTATGGAGCGTCTAGGCGCGAGTGCTCCGGTTCTTCTTCGACTACTTCCTATTCTTCGTCCTCTACATCGAGTTCTTCTTCACCTTCATCATGGCAGGAGAGAACGACAAAGGGATTGGCGACGGGAACGGTGACGGCAACAATGAGAACAACAACATCAACGGAGGCAACCTAAACAACAATGCCTCCAGTAGCAATGCACAGTTCGCTGGGTATATGCGCGTTCTCTGTTTCGATTTGTTCATGTTCGTTGTCATGTTAAATCTAGAGAATGCAATTCTATTTTATTCCATTATAATTCTCATGTTCTATTTCATTTTCTGGATTAAATTATATCGAAATATGACCAAAATTCCAACAATCCAAAAACTTGATAGGTCTTTTTCTGTCATTAGCTTTGCTACAACCTTAAAACCACATGCTTTCGATGGTTCAAACTATAAAAGATGAAGAGCATGCGCACTACTGTGGTTGACAGCGATGCAATGTTTCTTTGTTTCACGGGGCAAGACGGCCGAACCACCTCTCTCACCTGAGGAGGTGGATAAGTTCGAGGCTGCGGATTGCTTGTTCCATGGAGCACTGATCAGTGTGCTTGCTGACAACATTGTGGACGTGTATATGCACATGCCTTCAGGGAAGGATATGTGGGATGCACTTGAGGCCATGTTCGGAGTTTCCGACGCCGGCAGCGAGTTGTATGTCATGGAACAGTTCTATGACTACAAGATGGTCGATGACCGTTCTGTAGTTGAACAGACTCATGAGATACAAATGCTGGCAAAGGAACTTGAGAACAAAAACTGCGAGTTGCCGGACAAGTTTGTGGCAGGAGGCATTATTGCCAAATTACCACCCTCTTGATCGGATTTTGCCACTTCTCTAAAACACAAGAGACAAGAGTTTAGTGTTACCTATCTCATTGGCTCTTTGGGTGTTGAGGAGAAGGCGAGGGCAAAAGACAACCGTGGTAAAAGTGTAGAGGGAGGTTCAAGTGTCAATTTAGTACAGAAGAAGAACCCTCATGCATCCCACAGCAACAAGAAGAACAAGCCTGACAACAAACCCAAGTTAAATACCAATTTTAAGAAGTAGGTAAAGGGAAAGGCAAAGGGCAAGTGGTTTGTGTGTGACAAGCCTGGACATTGGGTCAAGGATTGTCCTGAACGCAAAGGCAGAAAGAATGCTAACATGGTCATTAGCAATGGAGAAGGAACATCAGGGTACGGTAAATTTTTACCTATAGTTCTTTCTGTTTTTAATCACCTGATTGGTGGGTTGATACTGGCGCTAATATTCATGTGTGAGCTGATATTTCCCTGTTTTCTTCTTATCAGGTCGGGAAGGATTCCTCCTCGTTGATGGGAAACGGTTCGCTTGCGGCTGTTCATGGTGTTGGTACGGTCAATCTGAAGTTTACTTCGGGAAAGACCGTGCAGCTGAAGAATGTATAGCATGTCCCCTCAATAAAGAAGAATCTAGTGAGCGGTTCTCTACTATGTAGAGATGGTTTTAGACTTGTGTTTGAATCCAATAAATGTGTAATTTCTAAGTATGGAACTTTTATTGGAAAAGGCTATGACAGTGGAGGCTTGTTCCGTTTCTCTTTCGATGATATGTGTAATAAAGTTGTGAATCATGTTAGCAATGATAATGAGTCCAATGTTTGGCATTCGCGACTTTGTCATGTGAATTTCGGTTGTTTGTCATGCTTAGCCAACATGAGTTTAATCCCGAAATTCACTTTAGTCAAAGGTTCTAAGTGTCATACATGTCTTTCATCGAAACAACATCGCAAGCCTCACAAGGCATCGGAGGCGAGATATTTGGCACCTCTAGAACTTGTTCATTCCGATCTGTGCGAAATGAACGGTGTGTTGACTAAAGGAGGAAAGAAATATTTTATGACATTTATAGATGACCGCACTACATTTTGCTATGTGTACTTATTAAAAACAAAAGATGAAGCGCTGTATTATTTTAAGATCTATAAAGCTGAGATAGAAAATCATCTTGAGAGAAAAATCAAAAGATTGAGGTCTGATCGTGGTGGGGAGTATTTTTCCAATGAGTTTACTTCATTTTGCGAGGAAGTGGGAATTTTTGGAGAATATGGGTATCGGGTATCTACTCGGACCAAGCCCACAGGAAGGGAGTGTTCTAGGAGATTAATAGAAGAAAGACAAAGAAGCCCAGCCCATGAGTGCCTTGTTTCCCATGACGCAATCCAAGAGATAAGGCATATCCCGAGTTATAGATAGACCCGGTATTCATATAGAGATAAATCACCCAATTGGGCCTTGCCTTGTATCCTACGGCAGTCGGCCGGGTAGATATTGTAACAAATAAGGAAACCCTAAGCCGCCTAGGGCAAGGATTCCTAGGATGACTCGGTCTTTCCTCCCTATATAAGGAGGGGCCGAGGACGTCGAAACATACCACATCATACATCATATTCAATCATACAAACTCGGCAAAATACTTCTTCCAGAGTGGATTAGGGTTATTACTCCATTGGAGGGCTTGAACCAGTATAAATCTCTGTGTTCCGTCACCATCTAGCTTTCGTGTTCGTGCGTAGCCCCATAAAATTAATTGCCGGTCCAAAACACTGATAGAATTATTCATGAGAGGACGCCTCCCTATTCACCCCAGTCAAATAAGGTTGCCGAAAGAAAGAACCGCACTCTAACAGATTTGGTGAATGCCATGTTAGAAATTGCGGGAATTTCCAACAAATGGTGGAGTGAGGCTATATTGACTGCATGTCATGTCCTGAATAGAATTCCTACTTGGGGTTGTTTGGCCAAAGTTAACGTGCCAATAAACAAAAAGTGCAAACTTGGACCAAAAACTATTGATCGTGTTTTTCTCGGGTATGCTATACAAGCGTGGGTTATAGATTCTTAATCATAAAATCTGGAGTTTCTGACATGCATTTTGGAACAATCATGGAGTCCAGAGATGCTATATTTTTTATAGTGATTTTTCCATAAAAAATGCACATAGCACTTCTAGTCAAGATTTCACTTTATCCCCTGAGCACTTTGAGCATATAGAACACAATGATCAAACACATGATGGAAATCCTAAGGAGGATAACAATGTAGTTACTCGAAAGAGTAAGAGACAAAGGACTGCAAAGTCTTTTGGTGATGACTATATTGTATACCTTGTGGATGATACTCCAAGAACCATTGAAGATGCATATTCGTCTCCTAATGCTGACTATTGGAAGGAAGCAGTACGCAGTGAGATGGACTCAATTATGTCTAATGGTACTTGGGAGATCGTCGAGCGTCCATATGGGTGCAAACCTGTAGGATGCAAGTGGGTTTTCAAGAAAACGTTTAGGCCTGATGGTTCAATTGAAAAGTACAAGGCAAGGCTTGTGGCTAAGGGTTACACCTAAAAGGAAGGCAAGGATTTATTTGACACTTATTCACCAGTTGCTCGCTTGACCACGATTCGAGTACTACTCGCTCTGGCAGCCTCTCATGGTCTTCTCGTCCATCAAATGGATGTTAAGACAACTTTCCTCAATGGAGAGTTGGAGGAGGAGATTTATATGGATCAACTAGACGGGTATGTATTAGAAGGTCAAGAGGGAATGGTGTGTAAATTATTGAAGTCCTTGTATAGCCTTACACAAGCACCTAAGCAATGACATGAGAAGTTTGATAAGACACTTACATCTGCTGGCCTTATTGTGAATGAAACTGACAAATGTGTGTACTATCGCTACGGTGGGGGAGAGGGAGTGATTTTGTGTTTATATGTCGATGACATATTGATCTTTGGGACCTGTCTCAATGTGATTGAGGAGGTCAAGGACTTTCTGTCCAAAAGCTTTGAAATGAAAGATTTGGGAGTGGCAGATGTTATTCTTAATATCAAGCTATTGAGAGGAGATGAGGGTGGAATTACACTTGTGCAGTCTCACTATGTGGAGAATGTCTTGAGTCGCTTTGGTTATAGTGACTATAAGATAGCTCCTACTCCTTATGATCCTAGTCTGTTATTAAGGAAAAATCGAAGAATAGCAAGGGATCAACCGAGATACTCCCAGATCATTGGTTCATTGATGTACTTAGCCAGTGCTACGAGACCTGATATCTCATTTGCTATGAGCAAATTGAGCCGGGTTGTTTCAAATCCGGGAGATGATCATTGGCGTGCTTCAGAAAGAGTTATGCGCTATCTAAAGGGCACTACGAGCTATCGAATTCATTATGCCGGGTATCCTAGTGTACTGGAGGGCTATAGTGACTCAAACTAGATATCTGATGCTGATGAGATGATAGCCACAAGTGGATATGTGTTTACTTTTAGAGGTGGCGCTGTTTCATGGAAGTCTTGCAAGCAGACCATCTTAATGAGGTCAACAATGGAAGCAGAACTCACAGCATTAGATACTACCACAGTTGTGGCCGAATGGCTTCGTGAGCTCCTAATGGATTTGCCGGTGGTTGAAAAACCAGTACCATCAATCCTAATGAACTGTGATAATCAAACAGTGATTATTAAAGTGAACAGTTCGAAGAACAACATAAAGTCATCTAGACATGTCAAACGAAGATTGAAATCTGTCAGAAAGCAGAAAAACTCTAGAGTAATAGCATTGGACTATGTCCAGACATCTAAGACAGTGCATCGAGGGAGATGGGTTTGAGACCCACTTGAGTTGCACAATAATGGTAACCTGTCCTTTGTGATCGAAGATCCCGTGAATTAGGATGACGAAACTAGCTATTGGATAACTGGGTGGAGAGACCTTGAAATGGGCTCATCTCTAGGATATACTTCTCTCCTTTTTTCTGTAATGTGATCCAAGTGGTTTTATACTAAAGCAAAGACGTTAGCCTACAGAACATCTTAGAAGGAACACACCTATATGAGTTCGACTACTGGTCATACTCTATGAGATTTTCGGTGATCTCTAGAGACTCATGAAAGGCACACAGTTTGACCTGTATGCTCCAAACAAAGGTGATGCAAACGACAGCCTTGCACCAATCAAGGATCTAAGCAAAGCGAGGCAACACAAAACTAACAATTCAAGGCATAGTCCATTGTTCAATTGTTGTCTGGTGTAACTCATTTTCTAGGTGGAAGTTCAACTTAACAGTCTCAACCAAAACCCTGGTATATGAAACAGGTTCAAATTGAGAGCATTTCTGTGAGCCATGAGATCTTGGTGTGGGGATTGTTGGATTAAATGGGCTAGGCCCAATAAAAGCAATTAGTTCTAATAAATTCTCATTGGCCCACAATTAGTGCTGTGGGGACTAATACCACCTTGGAAGTTTAAGTGGAGTTATCTTAACTAAAATAGGTAGCCATTATATGGCACTTGTTGAGAAGTTGAGGAGGCGGTGAGACTGTCACGCGCGCGCGCCGGTCGGGCCGGTGCCGTGCCGTGGCCTGGCAGGCGGCTGCTGCACGCGCGCGCCAGGGCCGAGGGAGGCGAAGAGGCAGGAGGCTGTTGGCATTCTCCCTTTCTCTCATAACTTTTTGTAACAACTGAGAATTAAACACTATACTTAACCACTGTTAAACTGCAGTATTGAACTCCTGGACTGTCACAGCCTGATTTTTCAGGAAATTAAAAATATATTAATTTAACAATATATTTCTAGAATTTATATTAAATTGTTAATGAATTAACAAGTGAAATTAATGTGAGAAAGAGAACTTAATAAAGTAACACATGGTTGGATTTATTTTTAATAAATTCTCCATGTCTTAAATAACTCTCTGGAATTTTCTCAGATTTTTCCGGAGCTAAAGAAGGCTAGGTTAAAATTTATGGAAAAGTTTCAACTTGAAAGTGGGCAAGCTAAAATTTTATTAAATACTTTGGTGTCTCAAGTATTTACTTGATTTTTCTGGGATTTATTTGAGCCTTAGAAGTATTTTTTAATAAACGAAAGAGCATTTCACCAATTACTTTAATTGCAAAAGTGTTTTCTTTCTCTTTTTTCCTCCTTCCTGGGCCGAATTCCCGCCGGCCCTGTTAACCGGAGTTTAATAATTTGACTAGCTAGAACTTTATATTGTTTTAGCTAGAATATTTAGACTTTCCTTAGCCATGATTAGAAACATTAGCTCACTTATGGGATTATTAAATACTTCACTTATGATTATATTATGGTTAAATGATGATGGTTCATGGCTGTGGTCGTGGTTGGTTAATTAATAACTTGCCACTTAAAACTTGACTAATGGTGGGTTGTGAGCACATGGTATGGTTGTTGGTTTGTTGTGCTCACAACAATTAAGGACCGGTTCGCGAGCTACTGTTGCGAAGCACTTTCCGTACTACCCTTAGGCCAGCGTGGGCAACGGCTTGGTTCGTGTAGTAGTGGGAGGCGATGTGGCGCACCCGACTGTGAAATGGCGGAGATAAGCCCATGGGGGGAGCCAGGGGAGTCGATCTGGTTTTGGGAGACTCGTAACTGGTGGGTGTTGTTGCGTCGTTGACCATTGCTATGCGGGTCATGTCACGATCCCTGCGGGGAGCGTGTCCTAAGGCTAAATTGGTACACCTCTGATCAGAGTAAAACTATTCGAATAGCCATGCCCGTGGTTATGGGCGGGCGGAGCAATGTTTTTTGTGATTAGTCTCACCTCACTTAATAATTAAAACTTGGTTAATTAATTTGGTAGTTTGGGTAATCCCGAGGTTTGGAGTTATCGTTGGCCTGGTTAATTGGTTACTCCTGGTGTTGGAGTTAAGGTTGACTTGGTTAATTGGTTATCTCTGGTTTCGGAATTGGTTAGGCACATGCCATCTGGTTCGGTTGCGTATTGATGATTTAATATTGTTAATAAATTCAATGTTTCATTAATTATCTCTTATACTTAAAATTTAATGTTGCTATGCTATATCCATATTATGCCATCCTTTGGTTATCCCTTGCATGTTGCATATATATTTCCCGTGTTTGCTATGTGGCTTGCGAAATATTCAATATACTCACCTTGTAATTCCCTCACCACCAGTCGGTGAGTTAACGCTGAAGACCAAAGGACGAGTCAACGTTGGAGACGGTTTAGAGACCAGGCTTATACCCCAGTTGAGCTGCCTGTGGGAGCGGAGCTGAAGCCACGTTAGACGCTAGTTCGTCGTTTCGCTGCTGCAGTCTTTTGGGTGTGAGGACTAAGTACCTCTTTTGTAATTATTTAACGTGTATTCGTGTTGTATCTGTATATTAAATTGTCAACTTGTGTGCCTCAGCTGATTCCTGGATGAGGGAAAACACATAAGTTAGTTCGGAATTTATTTATAAATTTCCGGGCGTGAAATGGACGTAACAACTTTTGGTCTTCCTCGCATGCATCTTTTGGCCTTCCTCATATGTCCATAAAACACCATCCACGGGAAAGACAGAGTGAGAGCTTTTGGTTCTGACTCCTCTGCTTCTTCTTCACTTGGTTCATCTTCCTCAAATTTTTGTTCCTGAAGCTAGCCACTGCAACTCCGTTCCTGTTCGTTTGCGCGCACAAATTGACAGAGAAGAGCAGGTGTGGAACACCACAATTGAGGAGTTGTGAGGGACTCTGTTAGGGACCTTTGCGATATTTGTCAAGCGGGATCCATACACGCAAAATAACCGCTCGACCTCACGCAACCGCAGCGATGGCCAAGTACCTTTTCAACTACCCAATTGTAATGCCCGGACAGAGGTTCGACGAGACAATCGACATGGGTAACTTGCCAGTCCACTACCAGACGCGCCCGTCACCCGCTCGATGGTGGAGTCCAGAAACGATACGCGTCTCATGGGACTCGATCTCTAGCGTTACCTCGCAACGGTCTCGCGAAACCTAAGTCCATCCTCGTATGCGCTAGCTGCCCAGGAATGCAACTAGCCCACACGATTCATCTCAAGGCATGACATCGAAAGTAAATGGATCTAAGCATAAGCATATATAGACCAAATAAAGCTACGCTATTACAATGGCTTCACGCCGTAGTATAAGATGGCTCAGCGGCAAATGGGCTACCCATCCACAGGCAATGCCGACTAGGGTAAACCCTAGTGATCCATTGGTCCTAGGAAAACTCGGCACACAAGCTGCGGAGATCTCCAAGCACAAACAGTACCTACAGCAGGGTAGGAAACAAAACAATACAAGGCAAACTCAGCACATTAATCAAATTAATGTACTGGCAAGTCCAGAGACAACCCTACCATACTACATGCTGGCTTAATCTCCAAGGTTTGGCTGTGTATGAGTTTAATTGCATAATGCCAAGTTTATTTCACAATACATGTATACAAAGTTGCAAACGGAAGTAATAAAACATTTAAGGGATAGACATATGTAGTGGTAAAGCATAAGTCTCATTTCGTAGTTTCATAATCATAAATATCATCATAAAACTCATGTCATAACTTCATAAACATAAGAGTCTTTAAATCACTTTCACAAACATTAGAATAAACAACAAGACTATACTCACGAGAAGTCACCAAGTCGCTCATGACCGTGAGCACGGCTAACCGGTTAGTTTTAACTCTGCAGAGTTTGTACACGTCCACACGATGTGATAGAAGCCCGAAGGCTACATCCTAGGTGGTCCGATGCCCGCGATGGGTGTGGCCTAGAGGTCACCAGACAACCTTTACATTGCCTATTGCCTGGTCCTTGCATGAGCACGATGAGTGGGAGTCCACACTAAGTCTAGGACATATGGCCGTAAGCCTAGAGCTTAGCACCGTTAGGATAAGTGGCCGACTGACCCTAACGCCGTGCAGGATGATACGGTTACACCTCATGAGGCACTACACCGTTGTACATGAGGCGAAACAGTATGGTGTTTCCCACATGAGAGCAATACGGTTGCCCAAGTTCAATACACAGGTGGCGGAACTGTACTGTAACTCCCTACATTCAAGACAATTCATACACATAGCCACGCAATACTGTTGCTGGCACCTCACAGGTTACTACTACGGCCTCCCAATGCAAGGTCAGACAACGTGCAACTTAATTAGCTATGGCTATCCCAATCTAGCAATGTGGCAGTACGATATACTTAGATCATGTCGTAGAGCTCAGTCTTTAATAAACTCAGGCGTACGCTTCCCCTATCGGTGTGCAACTAACACTATATGCACACCACTTGCAGCCCAAGTCCAAAAACTTCCATTTTCATCTCTTTTTAGTTCACAATTATCCAAATGGGCACTCCTTTGTCTATTGGCTTTCAAATCTCCAAGTTTATAATCAAAATAGTGTAATGGGGTTTTCATCTTTGAAAGCATAGCATAAGCGGCATTCCATAGCATGTCATGTTCATATGAGTATTGGTAAAGTTTCTAATTTTTCTTTAGGGTGGCATTCAGTAGGGAATAGGTGGGCTCTTAAGATAGACCAGGCAACTAATAGGATTTAACTATTCTCATCACATTTTACATAAGTTTACTAAACTACCAAACGCATGCATATTTGCAATCAAAATACTTGCCTAGAAAACATAGGATCAAAGTGTACAAAGGAGGGGCTAGACTTGCCTGGCATCCGCGAAAAGTCACATAGCACAGCAAGTTAAAACATAGCGTCGTTTGCTCCACCTTTGTCACTATTGTCGCCTAATGCAATTCATACGCGTGCACGATAAATATTTACAATACATAAGAACCAATTGAAATGAAATGAATGCAGGGACTCCTATGGTTTTGTTAGGGTTTAGGGTGGATTGATTTTTAATCCATTTACTTGTACTTAGAACATATTAAGTTCACTAGTTGGATTCTACCTATTAGTGTACCAAATTTTAAGTGCATATGCGACAAGTGCTCCAGCAAGTTCCCAGGTTACAGAAGGGTAGAGTACTTCTGTACAAGACCTACAAAATTGGTTTGGTGATTTTTAGAGCTCCCAATGATTTTATATAATTTCAACAAGTTGCAAAAGCCTAATTTGAGTTATTGAATTTTAATTGGTAGCTCATACAGAAAAGGAGTGGGTTCAGTGTTATTCCAGTACAGAGGAGAGTAACAGGAGTCTAACAAAATTGGTCTCATAATTTTTAGAGTTGTCATGAATTTTAGATGCATTTTACAAGGTTGCACATTAGAATTAAGCTATTAACCCCTAACTGGTGTTTCATACAGAAGAGTGGAAGGTTTTATATTTTGAATCTACAGAGGATGTTTCCAGGAGTAGAACAAATGTGATTTCATAATTTTTGAAGATAAGATGAATTTCCTATGAATTTTATCAGTCTCAGCTATGTTTTATACTACCATTTTTATACAATTTTTAGAGATGTTTCCAACACAGAAGTGGCCATGTCTCACCCTACAGTTGGATAGATCAAGATTTTATGAATCCAAAAAAATTTGTTTGAGATTATTTGGAGCTAAGATGCATTTTATATGAATTTTACAAGTTTGAAATATATTCAGTCTACAGATTTCAGTTTGAATCTTCGAATCTAAATTCAAATTCGAATTTCAAATACAAGGGGGCCTGCTTGTCAGTGAAACGTTTGCAGAAACCCTCCTGGGATCTCGGGTATTAGAACCCGCGGTCCTTCGCCACGTGGGCGGTGTTTTCTCTAAAGAGTGTGTCATGTTTTAATTATTTACGTGTAGATCCTCGGGTCCAGATGTAAGAGACAGCGAGCTTCGCCGGCTCGCCGGCGGCGAACGACGCCGACTCAAGGGACACGGCCAACACGAAAAACGTCCCCAGGACTTGCGCGAATCTGGTTCGGGGTGGGGGTTCGGGGTGTGCGGGCCAAATGAAGCCAGAGGCTTGGAATCGGCTAGATGCTGTGCAAGAAACGATCTTAGGCGTCCACTGATGCTCACCTAGTGACTAGGAATGAACGGCGAGGTCCGGGAGGCGACAACGACATTGTACGCCGTCCGGCGATGGCAAGTCCCCCCCGGATCACGGCGGTAGCACGTCCATGGCGTCATCCTGGCAAAAGGCCGACAGTAGAAGCTGATTGGGGTCCGAGGGTTGCTGAAAAACCGGATCAACGTGGTTGATGCTCACCGGAGAGGTTAGATCGACGATGGCGGCGTGGGTCGGCTTCGGGTGGACGGCCGCAGTGCTTCTTGGGCTTCAACGCTCAAATCCAAGCATAGCAATGGGTTAGTTATGCTCTGGTATTGGTTCGACTGCAAAGAATTCGATCGGGACTCACCGGATGCGGAGATCGATCGTGGCGCCGTCGGCGGCCGGAGAGGAAGGGGGCGGCGTCGATCTGCGTGCGTGCTCAACGGCAGGAGTTGGGGCTAGGTTGGGAGGTCAGAAAGACGTAGTAGAAGCAGCCAGCGAAGTCGCATGGCCGGAGGTGGATGACAGATGTAGAACAGGAAATCTCTGGCGACGGCGGTCTAGAACTCCGGCGGCGAGTTCGTCGGCGTTGCCAACTGCTCGATCTGCGAACTAGGGGGTAAAAAGGGTACGGATGAGTAGAGTACAATGAGGCGGTCACGACTAGGTAGATCATCACCGACGGAATTCACTGGAGCGCGATCGCGGCGGCGGGGAGCTCGCCGGAGCTGGGAAAGACGACGCGTTTCCTCTCGTTTCTCGGGGTTTCTCGAGCTGGAAGCTAACGGAACTTGATGAGCATAACACGCCATGCGTTCTGGGAAGTTTTTGTGCGGTTTGGCGCAAGTCTACACGGCGACGACGACGGGAAACGTCTTAGGCGGTGCAGCGGGAGAGAGACGTGTGTGAGCGAGGTGGATGTGCTCTCCCGCGTTCCTGGAGGGCTGGGGCGGTGTGTGAGGCTGGAAGGTGGGTCCCAGGGGTTGTAGGGCCCACTGGTCAGTGAGAGATGACCCAGAGAGCTTGGATTGGAAGCTAAGTCTTGGACTGCAGTGTGAAGGATTTTATCCTTTGTCTTTCTCTAATTTACAGTCATGTTCAAAAAGTACCATTCCCTCCTGGTGTTAATATGGGACGTGTACTAGTACTTTGCGCAATTGGCTTGGCCTAATGAGCAGTGGTTAAGTCTTAATGACCCTCTAAACATGTGATCAGGCAGTGAGTTTCAGCTTCTTCAGACTTAAGATTATTTTAGGCTGAATTCGATTTTGAGCAAGGAAGTTGAGGTAGCAAAAGAGTGAATCATCCCAATATATTTCTAGGGTTTGTACTACAGGTTTTCATGTACATTTTGGCTGAAAAGAAATCTTCGTAACAGCTTTGATTTAGTTTTGGCAAATGCCTAAAGTTGGTTCAGAGCTTCAGGAATTTCAGGTTTTGATGGATTTTGAAGTAGATCATCAAGGCATCAAATGAAGTGATAAAATTATCGAATTTTGTAGGTGGCCTTCCTACCATGCAAAGTATTCATGAGAATTTTCCTAAGATTTTTAGGCCTTTGGTTTTGCCCCTACTAATTATTTGTATGCTAATTTAGGTTCTTTATGTACATGCTTCAACATGTAATGCCAAAGATCCCAAAACAATGAAAATAACAAGCATACACACATGATGGATGCTTTGAAGTTTGAACTCAAATTCAGATAGTTTGATATGCTCAATTTATTTTCCCCATAAGTCATTTCATTAAGGTTTCCATAGCCTAATTATATCTAGTTAGTGTAATCATCGATTTAATCCTCACTACCATTTTAGTTGTTACAAAAGTGAATTCTAAGTTCGGCAAACCCTTCTCCTAGCAATATGGACTCTTATGTTTGTTTAACTTATGTGAGTTTTAGTTAATCGGCTCGCATGGTTTTATTTCCTAGGTTCAATCGAGCTAGGTTAGGACGACAATCCTTCCACTACCCAAATCTTGCGAGCGAAAACCCTCGTTAACCTTAGAGAGATTGTGTTAATAATTCGGTTCAAAATTTCCTGTAAAATTATTCCCCGGACATAGCTAAGGTTACAGGCTAGGTTTTCCCGGTATGTTACAGCATGCCTCCGAAACTCTGCTCATCTGTGAACCTGCACGGGTAGGTAGGCAATCAAGTTTTTGGGGGGCGTCTCGGTGTGACTTTTCCGGTTCTTCTTCGACTACTTCCTGTTCTTTGTCCTCTACATCGAATTCTTCTTCACCTTCATCATGGCGGGAGAGAACGGCAAAGGGATCGGCAACAGGAATGGTGACGGCAACAACGAGAACAACAACATCAACGGAGGCAACCTAAACAACAATGCCTCCAGCAGCAATGGACAGTTCGTTGGGTATATGCGCGTTCTCTGTTTCGATTTGTACATGTTCGTTGTCATGTTAAATCTAGAGAATGCAATTCTATTTTATTCCATTATAATTGTCATGTTCTATTTCATTTTCTGGATTAAATTATATCAAAATATGACCAAAATTCCAACACCTTTACCATCACGTACAAGCGCATTTTTTTCAATTGCCACAAAAAAAAATGCATACCTATCCATCACTATAAC
The DNA here is from genome assembly GCA_000325765.3 of Leersia perrieri. Classification (NCBI taxonomy): domain Eukaryota; kingdom Viridiplantae; phylum Streptophyta; class Magnoliopsida; order Poales; family Poaceae; genus Leersia; species Leersia perrieri. The sequence goes on along the minus strand of CM002478.1, from coordinate 10,864,314 downwards.
CTGGAATAGTTTCGCAATCATGTAAAATATATTATCTTCGATAGTTTCACACTTATAAAGTACATCTCCTTTTGGTGTCTTCAATTATATAGCATTCTCAAAATCGTATGATATGCCAAATCTAGAGTGCAAAATTAACTACAATTATGCATCTGGTTGAAAGGTTACTCTGCTCCCACTTAGCTCCTGTTGGTTCTAGGTTTCTGGTTTCATATATCCATTCACATCTGTACTATATGTAGCTGAACACACTTTGGGGGAGAATAAAAAGTTGAGAGTATTACAATGCTAGCAACTATGTATGTGCTGCATTTGTACCAGGTATCCAACTGTTTGGAATGCCATATTTTCCCACTAATTTATATGCACTATTGTGTCCGTGGCAAAGGTCGGGGTACCTGCTAGTATATACTACATGTCTCTTTCTTATGTTTTTTCAAAGTATTACATGCAGAAATATTTTTTATTCTTCTCTCATGTGCCCCATTAACTCATGTTTTAAAAAAGTATCTTAATCTAACTGAACAATACACATCGATCAGAGTGAATTGCCTGAAATCCATCTTGCAAACATCTGAAAGCACTCCTTGGGTTTATACTCGGGAGCAGTATGTCCAGCACCCTGCATTGATTTTGACATGTCAAAATTCTAAATCTCTCTTATTATTATCACCAAGCATGAATGCAAAAATATTTTTAACAAGGAGACAATCTCGATAGAGCAACTTGGATCGCTTGTTTTGGTATTAGTTTTTTTTTTGTTAAAGCTAGCAACCAAAGTATGATATTACAAAGATGTTTTTATTGTGTTGAGGATCAAAATATAAAACCTTATAACATATATTTATGAAGAGCCCACCTTCACGGTTGCATAAGTCAGGTTATTACTCGCGTAGCTTCTTGTGAATCTATAAAATAAATTGACAAGATTAGGATAAGATACAAGAAATCCATATGGGCAGATATGTCCCAAAAAGTTGGGACAAAGTGAATTGGCATTTTTATTTTTGAAAAGGAGTCAAATAGCAATACCTAAATGTATTACATTCGAACAAGCATTATATGATGTGTTGTAATTCTGATAACATATTAGTTAAGTATGTTCTTGACATTAACAAATTTTATTTGTCAATGTATGGAATGATACTACATGTTTATGTTTTTATGGAGGTACTATGAGGTCTCATTATTTCTTGTATAAATACATATATGTACCTCATGGTAGATTTAACCATGGAAATAGTTTTGATTCCTCAAATCTTAATAAAAAATATCTAATTTTCTGTATCTTGTAATTTAGTGTTGCAGGAAACCAACACAAACCAAATTAATACTAGAAGTTGTACGTGTTCGTTGGAATGTCTTGATACCTCATCTTCATGAATTTGCTGATAGTTATACAAAATTCCACAAAAATATCTCATACAGTGCAGTACCTTATACTAGAACGTGCAGTATATTCAGTAAAATTATAATCAATTTTCACATCGAGTGTCGACAGGAATGTTTACTTTCTTACCCGGCAACTTGTCCAGCAACATACCACGGTCGCCATTCCTCTGCCACAGAAATGTTAAGAAATCTAATCCATTCTTGTGTGCCAATGAAGGGAAAGCCCGCATCATGATCACCACTGCATCATTAATTGCAAGAAAAAAGAATCCATGTATTTGGGTTAGCCCCTCTCTATTGTCGACAATAAGAGCAGTTCAGATTTCAACGACATTGCCACACAGGCATGATACATAGACGGGGATCATAAAATGTTGATAAATTACCTATATATCATTGCTCGGTATCCTTTTTTCATTAGCATCGAATGATATTCCACCGTACTAGGTATATCTTTAATGTAATGTAAACTTTCGTCATTGCATCTTTTCCAATCTCCAATTGTGCCCTGTATTGGAGAAAGATAAATTAAACTCAAAATATTAATTACCATATGTGCACAGCTATCTGAAATGTGATTTGCCCTTTCCCTTAGACCTTAAATGAAGGACCTCCATCCAGGCCTGTCCAAATTGATCGAACGAGGTTTAAATTTAAAGTTTACCTTGCGCACACCAAGACTCTTCCTTACAGTTTCGTCATTTGCCCATAGTTTTAATAATGCGTAGGAAGCTCTCTGTAATAAATTAGCCAAACTAGACATTCTCAGCTCAAGTGTCATCCGAGGGATACGAGAACAAAGAACTGGGTTCAATAGGAAGGGATAGCATTGTAATTAGTATGCACTCAACTCGACAGTGAAACACAGGAAAATCATCATCCGCAGGAGCAGACTCCAGCACGAGCCTACTCATTACATCTTTCACTGCAGTGTTACGAATCCTGGGGCTAAATATTTCTTCACATGATGGCTCAAGAATGTGGAATATGTTGATGTCCTTTGTGCACTGCTTAGTTTCTGAAATGTTAGTAATTTGCTAAATTATGTAGTTAAGGCATAGAACAGGCAATCAGGCACAGTTATTTTTTAAAAATGAATAACAGTGTGGTGGGTACTCACATTGTTTATAGCTTGGATAGACTGCTCACAATGAGCATTGCTGGGGGAACTATATTTCCCTCTGCAGGTTTCCTTAGCATGCTGATAGACAAATTGTTTGAGCGGTGAATTGTGATATAAAAAAATCCAAGAAATATTACGACAGATTTTGCTTGTATAAAATAAAAATTTGTGGTCAGGTATAAAATATTAAGACAGATCTTGCTCTACTTTTATAGGCATTTCTATAAACATTGTGCCTTATACTACCTTTTATTGAATAAATGAATGTCTGCCACTCCACTTGACATTCTTTTAGTAAGTAGAGGACGAACTTTATATCTAAAACTTAACTACGGGGTCAAATGGGGCCCAGAATTAAAATAATCTTTAGTCTTATTTGGTGCTACTAAATTTGGACATAACCCTAATCAATACTTAATACAGCAAAATTAGCAATGACCTACCTTTGGCGTGGTTCACTCGCACATGACTACTTTGTGTTTTAAAATTAGCTTTTTAGAATTTCATGCACTAGATTGCACCAACCTAACAAGTTTGTTTACTTTCAATGCAATTTACTGGATGATGGATTACCTCATAAAGTTCATCGGATATAAGTCCCATGCCATGGAAAAATGGGATTTTTCCATCTTCATCAAACTGTTTATCAGTACTTGGATTGCCAATAATGTATCCCTGCATTGTGTACACCACTAAATTAATTGCAGGTCTGAAGGCAATTTAAATTAGAAGTCATACAGGTACCCATTATGAAACAATTTATAGTTCTCAAAAAAAAATTATGAAACAATTTATATTTAAAAAACACAAAACAAACTATTGAGGCAATAAGATGACAAATATAGATCGATATTACTTGATAACAACAGACCTTGAGATTGAAATGTGGTTTTTGTCCCAAATAATTGCCTGGAAAATAAAGCCATGCAGTATTTAGTAGCATACGCAATGGAGTCAAGGAAACAAAAAGTGAATATTAAATTAGTCTGACTAATGAGCTTGTACAATATATATCTATGTTCTAGTTTCTATACGGTACTGACTTGTGCAAATATTTATTTCATAGAGCATTTGCCAACAAGAAAAAAGCATTATATAATGAGAGATTTATTCCAGTAACTGCAGAGGTAGTTATTGATCTGTGCTCACTGCGATTATCCCTTTCAATTGTAAATCTTCTTTTGTCAAATTTGTATATGATATTAGGAATTTACCAAACTATAATTATGAACCTGGTAATTATATTGCTCATATTTAAATCAGTGTAATTGCACGGAAGTTGTTAAAAAGCTTACTTTCGTCAATGGCTAGTGTAAGCACCGGTATAATCATACCACTGTACGAGCTACCTCCGATATAGAGTGGATTTCGCAAGTACTGCGGATGGTCAAGAAGCCACTGTATAAACAAGGTCTTTTGAATTAATCATCAATAGTATATCTATTAAACATGGAGGTCAAATACAATAAATACAGAAAAACGCCCCCTCAGCCCCTATTTTATCTCTACCATGGGCTTCCCTATAAGCTTATCCAGAAAATTGTTTCTCTCTTATTATGAGAAATCAAAAAAATTTCGATATAATTCAAAGCTATTGCAGATATTGCTAAATAAGTGATTCCCTCTATTAGATCTCACACTTACTCGCCTGTGAACGCGTGTCCTAAGTTAATATTATAAAAACAATTTGCATTCTTCCACAGATTCTTAGTGAGAGCACTCTATCTCTACGGGTAATTTCAATATAGATTTGCATCATCTTAAGAAATGCGGAGCGTCCATCCATAAACAACCTTTAATTTCATATTGTCTCTGTTAAAAAATATAAGACTTACGACATGAATCTCCAACATTGTACTTTGGCTGTTGAGTTCTTTTTCAACATACATTATCAACAACAAGGTAATTAACCTTATGTTAAAAATATTTGGGAATAGAAACAAAATGATACTAAATGCATGACACTAAACACATATTGAAGGTTTTAAGAGAAATTCTACTACATACCACTGACTTCTTCCTATTTGAACAATATACCACTGACTTCGTCGAGTTCTAATCTATACCATCGCCTTTTCTTTAACTTCGATCTTATACCATCACCGTCCAACGTCCGTGAGAAATCTGTCATTATCCCTGTTTATTTTTACACTAATACCCAAAATACCCCTCTGAAATATTGACAAAGTCCACAACCCTATCCCCACCAGACCAAGCGTTGTTCTCCTCCCTCCTCCCGATCCGATCGAAATCGCCACCCGACCCGACGTCGCGCTCTTCTCCTCCCTGCTCCCGATCAGATCCAGCCACCGCCGCCCTAGCTCCCCATTGGAGAGCCGCCTCCGCCGCCGCTGCAGCCGGCCAAATCGCCGGGCTGGAGGTCCTACTATCCTTGCATCCTGGGAGGTCGCTGGGCTGCGGTGCCTAGGCGGATGCCCGATGGCGGGGCGAGGCCGTACTAGGGAGCCGTCGCCGGCCAAATCACCGGGCCGGCATCAATCGTCGCTCCCCCCGCCGCTGGCCAAATCGCCGGGCTCGGCGGCCACTAACGGCCACCCGGCCTCCACCGGCGGCTCCGATAGCGCCCTCCCTAGCTCCGTCCCCACGCTGCCTCGCTCTCCATCGGCTGCCTAGCACTCCCTCCCTCTCCACCGTCGGCCCAGCGCTCCCTGGCAGCGCCCTCCTAGGCTGCGTCCCCGGCGTCGGAAGGGGCATCCCTGCCACCGATGCCGCCTCACTGTCCACCGCCTCCCCCAGCAGTGCCCTTCCCGACTCCATCCCCAGTGCCAGCATTCCCATCCTCTACACGGAGGCCGCCTCGCTCTCCACCGCCGCCCCTCTTTTGATGGCACTGGATGCCCCGACCATCGCCGCCCTCCCAAGCAACGGTGCTGGTCTGAGGCCATCGGCAGTGGCGAACGACAACACAACAAAATGGATTAAGGTGGACTTCGGATTTTTAATAATTTTGTATTTTATTGTTTTTCATCAAGTTCTTGTTTGATCTACGCCACAGCTATGAGGGCGTCGACCATCGGCGCAAGGGCAAGGACCGTTGGCAGGAGGCGACTCATGGTGGTGGCAGTGCTGGTGGAGATGAGACGGCGATGGTCGAATGCCCGGAGTTGATAGAGCAACCTGTTCCAATTGTTGTCGCTGTTCCAACCATTGGCGTCCTAGATGGGTAATGATCTATATAATTTTTTTTGTGCACTTTTGTTTGGTGAGAAACCTAGATAGCTTTTGATTCGCTTGTTCGATTATGTGTGGATCCACGGGATGGATCCATATTCCACTTATATTCTCACGGTGAGAATTATGCGCAAGGGCAGTAGGTTTGAGGGTGGCTGGCTGTTTGAATGGCCCATTGATGCTGACACAACAAATTTCAAAGATTTTGTTGATGGCATTAATGATAAGTATCCATGGAGTATAGATGAAACTGTCACTGTGCAATACAATGATATGGTTCTCAATAAGCGTTGCACAGTTTCTTCAGATAAAGATTTGATGACAACGTTTGCATGTTTTGAACAAAGTAAAACTGGTGATGTGTTTTTCATAATTAAGAATCCATGTGACAAGTCGAACGATGATGTGCCGTGTACACCATCACTTCCTATTCCCTCTCAGGCATTTGATTCTCAGATTACAAATAAAGGGACACATAGCGTGATGGATATATATCTGGACAACCCCTTCCAACATTATAAGCATGTTGGTGTAGATGAGGAGGATCGATCGCTACTCAATTGGTAGCGATATTTCTGATTCTGATAGTGATGAAACTAATGTTGATCATGAATATGTGCCTGGGAAAGAAGAGGATGAGCAAGATGATAATGATGGTGATGACTGTACTGATTCTGACGATAAAGAGTGGGTTACAAAAGATGCAAAATGTGATGATCAAACCCTCTTTTTAGCATATAACAAAGATGACCCACCAATGGCTGAGGGCACTATTTACCCTTCTATTGAAGAGTTTAGATTAGCAATAGCCCAATATTCCATTAAGCATGAGTTCCAATATGAAATTGACAAAAGTGTACCTCATCGATTCAGAGCACATTGTCCTGTGAAAGGTTGTACTTGGAGGATCCATGCATCACATACACCAGATAAAAAATCAATTGAGGTAACAATGTTTTTTATTGTTTTTACATTAAAGCTTTTGTTCACTGTATTGACTTCTCTTTTTCTTTCTCCCTCATGTTTCTATGTAGGTGAAGGTACATGTGTCAAAGCATGAGTGTGCAAGCACAAGAAGAGATGAGAAGGTGAAGAGGGCATCCAAATCATGGATATGTGAGAAGGTGAAGGAATGGTTGAGGGAAGACCCAAATCTTAGGACTTCTGCCTTGCAAAACAAAATAAAGGAGACCCACAAGATACATGTCAACTACAAGAGAGTGTGGACTGGTAAGGAATTAGCACTTAAAATATTGTTTGGTGATTGGGAGAATAGTTTTGACAAGTTATATAGATGGAAATGTGAAGTTGAGGCTAGGTGTCTAGAAAGCATAGTATCAATTGACCACATGACTTTCAAAAGAAGAGAAGATTCACTAGAATGTTTGTAGCTTTAAAGCCTTGTGTTGATGGTTTTTTAGGGAGTTGTAGGCCATACTTGGCAATTGATAGCACCCATTTGACTGGGAAATATAGAGGCCAGCTAGCAACAACTTGTGTCATTGATGGACATAATTGGTTGTACCCAGTGGCCTATGGCATCATTGATTCAGAGACAAGTGAGATTTGGGCTTGGTTTATGGAGAAATTGCAACATGCCATAGGTCAAGTAGATGGTTTAGCCATAAGCACAGATGCGGGCAAAGGGATTGATTTTGCTATTGACGAGGTCTTTCATGGTGTGGAGCATTGAGAATGCATGCGCCACTTAGTTACTAACTTTAAGTTAAAGTTCCATGGCAAAGTTTTTGATGAGCACCTGTGGCCGGCTGCATATGCATGGACTGAACAATCTTACTCCTATCACATGGAAAAAATTGAGGAAGCTAAACCACAAGGTATTTCATACCTGAAAATACACCACCCAAGGTAACTAATTTCTTTCTCACTGCTCATTTATTACTTTACCTCATTTATTATTTCTTTCCCACTGTTCATTCATTACTTTATCTTCCTTTCAGGTTATGGTCTAGAAGCAAGTTTTCATGTGCCTCAAAGGTTGATTATGTGACCAACAACCTTGCTGAAAGCTTTAATAACTAGATCAATAAACACAAAGGCCTCATGTTATATGAGCTGATGGACAAGATCAGAAGAAAGACTGTGAAAATGTTTCAAAAAAGGAAAAGGGTTGCAAACAAGCTACAAGGACATCTTATACTCCCAAGTGTCATGAGTGAGTTGAATGCTAAAACAAGAGATATGGACCTAGATGTCGAAAGGAGTGATGATGTCGAGGCCGAAGTTACGGATAAATCTCCTGGTGAGTATTGAAACCCTTGTTCTAGTCAAAATTGTTCAATTTCACTGATATTCATAGACTGTATTCTCAGGTGGGAAGAGACATGTGGTGAACTTGGATACAAAATCATGCACTTGTAGAGAATGGCAAGTTTCTGGAAAACCTTGTACACATGCATTGTCCTTCATTACATCGGTGAGGGGTTTGCATATAGAGTCCTTTGTTGATAAATGCTATAGTGTAGCCAAGTTTGCAGTTGCATATGCTCCACGCATCCCTGGTTTTACTGACATGTCTCAATGGCCTAAAAATGCACATGGATTCTTCCTTTATCCACCAATTTTAAAGAGAAGTGCAGGGAGACCTAGGAATAAAAGGTGTAAGGGTGGAAATGAAGGGAAAGGGTCTAGTAAGGGTAGGTCAGGACGCCAAAAGTGTCATGTTTGCAAAAACTTCGGTCACAAATGGCAAACATGCAAAGAGGCTGATCCAGATGCTAAGGAAGCATATGCTCTTTCGGCAAAAACAAGGTACTCGCTTCCTATATTCTGTTTCAGCATTAACTTGATATTCCTATTCCTAACCCTTCTTACAATTGTTGTGAAATCAATGCATCTAGACAAAAGAGGAAGAAAACAATACCATCAACTTCAAGTAGTGCTGCTAATGCATCAACTCCAACTTTCGTTGAGCCACCAAGGTAACTAGCTATTTGTATTATTAAACTTGATCACTAAATAGTTCTTGCCACTTCCAACTTTATTTCTTCATGCAGCAAAAAGAAAAGGACAGCTGCACATGATAGCTTAAGTTCTAATTTAATTACATCTGTAAATGAAAATGCTACATCAGTTAGGTATGTACACGACAAATGATTTTAATTCCTATCTTGTGTGCTGATTTTGTTATGCCTATTCTAATAATCTATGCATGAATTTCTTTCCATATAGCTCAAGTGGCCCAATTGAACCACAAACCCAAGAAACCCAATGTGCCACCCTTCCTGTAATAGAAGAAAGCACACCACCTCCCAAAATAAGGGCTATGAGGAACAATAAGATAAGCTCAGTACCAGTATCACTAGATAGCCCATCTATGTCAACTAGAAGCAAGAAAAAAGTGACATCAACTAGCCCATCCATGTCAATTAGAAGGAAGAAGAAATTGATAGATTGATGTTGCTTGGTTGGGTTTTCCATCATGGATATGTGCTTGTAACTTTTGATATGTGCTTGTATTCTAATGTTGTTGGGAACCCTATATTGTTTCAGCTCTTGTATGGTTGAACTTTGTATTGCTAAACTTGTGGACGTACCATATTATGCACCTTTCTATTGATATGTGCTATGCACATTTGTGTTCAATTTTACTATGATGCTCTACTTTGTGTTCAATGATGCTCTACTTCGATCCTATAAACTTGCTTCTACAAATTTTGGAGTGCCCACATGTTGTACAAAATTTTGATTCAAATTCATACTCATAATTAGTCATCTTGTCATCTGACAATTGATGGTACTGTTTTCAAATTCATAGTACAAGATATGTCAAAATCATCTGACAATTGATTCAAATTCAAATTCATACTCATAATTCCTAGTCATAATTAGTCAAATTCATACCCACATGTTGCCCACTATTAGGTAAATGTATGGCAGTTTCTACTCAACATATGACAATTTCATATCAATATATGGCAATTTCGTATCAATATATGGCAATTTCATATCAATATATGGCAATTTCGTTCAATGCTATCCCAAGGGCAAAATCGTCTTTTCTCCTATGCTAACTGACAGTTCCTGGACGTCATGGTACAAGATGAAGGTTAAGCTAAAGTGGATGGCATATTGTTCAATGAGACAAAGTCAGGGGCATATTGTTGAACTGCAGCAAACTCGATGGTATATAGTAGAAAGGCCCTTAAATATTAGTCAATAGTGACAAATGTTGACTTTCACGGAAACACAAAGAGTGATTACAATTTTTGATTTGCCAAATCTTTTCCTGGATGGCATCAATTCAACTTTTTTATATTCGGTTTTACTTTGGTTTGGTAGAATGAGACTTTTGATACACAACTCTTATCTTCTATTTCTATATATAAGTGCAATTGTGATTTCTAACATCTAAAAAATAGAATTGTATACAACTCTCACTTACCATTTCCATTCATACAATTATGATTTTGTATATGGTATGTTAAAACTACAATTATATTAAAACTGCACATAATAATATTTTGTATCCAACTATATTGTCGGTTGCTTCAAGTTAGAACCAGTAAAACCTAATGATTTAAATTATTAAATTTCTTCATTAATTAATGGGACAATCTATATACTTCAATGCCAGTGTGATCTACTTTCGAGTTATGTTTATAATATAGTATATATAGAAGATAAATTTGACAAGAACTGTTAAACGACTAACACATCAGACCAACGGCTACTACTATTTTAATCAAAGCTACTAGTAATGATTATATTTACAATAATTATTGTTTGGTTGCTAGATAGTATAACTTAATTGATTCCATAGCACCGAAAGTTCACAATTTTGGTTTTATAGCACTGGAAGATATGGTTCATTTTGTTAGCCTTGGAAGTTTCTTTCTGTTAGTGTTTTTAGCATTTCTAACACTTCTATTAACAGATTCACTATCTTTTACTAAACTGGGTGGACAAAATCTTGGTGTTCCCTTTAGAGCCAATCCAAACAGATCAACTTGTTCCTTTTCATACAGATTGATTCCTCGATTCAATGATCTAATACAGGCAGGAGTCATTGACTAGCTGCAGCAATCATTGCCCGAAGATGAGGCTATGCGTGCTCTGCTATTGTGCAAGTGATGGTGTGGATGTCTCGGCGTGATCTCTTCTATTGCTTCTTCTCTATTTTGGTGTCTTGATGCCAAAGGGGGAGAAGTATCTGTCTTCCTTTATCTATCCCATCCAGCTGGACAATTCGGAACATTGTGTGTTGCATGGTGTGTAATAGGGCTAGTTTAATTTAAATGGCATTTAATTTCTTGTATAAGACTTTTATGGGTTCTTTGTGGTTTTGTGAGACTTTGTGTTGGTTGATGTGATGTTATTCTGAAATAAAGTCTCATTTGTGTGATTATTCCATGCCATTTTACCTTTTACCATGCAATGCTCAATATTGTGCTATAATTGTGATATGCACAGTTTGAGGGGGAGCTTCTCTATGCTTATCGCGCATACATTTAGGGGAGCCCAACTTAAACTTTGCATTAAAAATTATCTATTATGTTTATCTCTTTTGTAATCTACTCCCTCCGCCAAAAATATAGCAACCTATCTAGATACATTGTCCTTTAGAGCCAATCCAAATAGATCAACTTGTTGAAGTGTGAAATGAATTAGTTAGTCCACTAGAGTTGATTACATGTGACCCCCGTGACGGATGTGTGGTGAAAAAGAGAAGAAAAACAGCGATAAAGATCTATAGTAAATGCATTTTTTTCCTAATTTGAGTCCATACGAAGGCCGTACTATAAAGGGGGTGTCACAAATAAATCTTGGATTGAAACAAAATGCTCAAAATCTCTTTTGATGTGTTTCTCTCTTGATTTGAAGTTGTTCTGTTTTTTTAGGATGTTCCGAAACTCTTTCAGATGTTCTGTCATGAAATTTGCTCAGGATCGATCCTCAGATGTTCCAAAGAGTTTTGAATGTTCTGTCACTGGTTTGAAGTCTCTAGATTAGTTCTCGGATGTTCCGAGACGTTATTTTTTCCACTCCATGGTTGCCACCGTGGTTTGTGGTGGCTCGAAAAAATAATCTCTTGGATGTTCCGAAGTGTTGATTTTTCCAGTTGCAGAGTTTAATTTTCTTTGTTTGAGATATGGAAATTTGCACTGCTCGGATGTTCCGAGAATATTTTCGGATGTCCTGAAAAGAATATTTTTGCTCCCAACGGACAGAAATCTGGTGGGGGCTATAAATAGCCCCTCCACCCCCAAGCTAGGGTTTGCTGCTCCCATTGTTTCACTTGTTGGCACTAGGCTTGGATTTGAAGCTTGAGATTCACTTTGAGCCTTGATTTCTCTCTTCCTCCTCTCACCCGATCTTCGATTCATGATCTTGTGTGTATGTTAGAGTTGTGAAATTGAGTTTTGTTGAGTGCTTGTGTTGACTTCGTGAGGATTTGTTGAGCACTTTTTCCATCCCCAAGAAATCCTTGTGAAGTTTATTACTCTTGGTGGTTGAGGACACCTAGACGGCTAAGCATCGCCTCCGAGCTACCGATCCACTTGTGGTGTGCCGAGGGAACGTTGTGAAAATCAGATCTCACCTCCACAAGGAAAGAGATACCACTAGTGGAAGTGCATTTGTGAAACCCCGAGGAGAGGGTTAGTGAAACCCTGGCTCGCTAGAGTCCCTCAACGGTGAGTAAAGGTCCACTCAAGGATCTGAACACCAGGAATACATCTTCGAGCTACTACCTCGGTGATTTCTCTGCTACACTTGTGTTCTAGCTCTTCTTGTGAGCCGCTATAGGTTTAGTCGTTGTTTGTGCATCTTGAACTACTTTCTAGCACCTTGTTATTGATGAGTTGACCTTCCCAGATGTTTTGTGATTATTCTCGGAACATCCGAAAAGACTAGCTTCCGCTTACACATTTAATTTTCAAATTGCCTATTCACCTCTCTCTAGGTTGATACATACTCTTTCAATTTGGCCATCAATAGCACTACCGCCGGAGTACACTGTCAACTTTAACCGATTCACCTTGTCCCGTGAGGTCTTGCAAGCCTCTCGCTCGCTAGTGTGCACACCGGCCATGTATGCACATTGGCACAACAATCTGTTTATTCTTTCTACACCCCTCTCGGCCCACTAGGTGTGTCAGGTATACAGTGCAAGCCTCGTGGAGTCACGGCAGTTGCATGCATCCACGTTTGACTCAACAATGGACTTCAAGGATGAAGAAGGGGATAACAGAAGATGGAAGATAAGGGAAAAAAAATCGAAGGTAATGTTTAGTCTCTCAAAGTGACGGAATCCTGAATACACCAACGAAAGACTAAGTTTGATGCTAATAAATAGAACCAGGATCTTTCAGTGATATGAAACCAATTTTGCCTTGTTTTAATCCATAGCATTGTTAGGATGGCAGCAGAAAATTTGCTCCACACGTACAAACAAATCAAATCAAATCAAAATTTAGGTTATATGTATGCAAACAGAAATACTAAATTTTTCATGTAAAAAAATGTAATGTAAAAAACAAAAGGTTAAATTTTAACGGAAACATGTTCTGAGAGTAAAATGCCCGTGCTTTGGAAGATGTTATTTTGGGGAACTTCTAAGTATGAAACAGACACCCCAATATCTCCTTGTCAGAATACATGTTAGTGTGCAAATGAACACCAAGTTATGTCCCAGGAAAGATGCGGGAAAAACTTTTAATAAACTAAAAATATGGAGTAAAAGGTTGAGATTTTGGGCAATGTCCGGGAAAAAGTTACCTTTTTGAGGAAAATTAGAAGATGTTTCACTGCCTTGGTATCACTAGACCTGGACCCTTCATCTGTGGCCGCATAGGAGAACCCTGTTCCCACTGGAGAATCCACAAAAATTATATTGCTCATCTGCAAATTTAATAACTGTGTGCCATTAAAAACTTGACATGGGCATGCGCCTTTCTCTTTTGATAGAGAGATGCATTAAAAACTTGATATGGGTATGTTTACAATGTTTGCAACAGAGTCCACCAGTCCAGTTACTCGATGGCCTGGAGAAAAGACCTATAGATGTATTTGTTTGGTGAGTAGTATTTAAATAAGGGTTGAAAGTTTAGAAAGATGTGCATATTAAGATGGTGAAATATGTTGATGGGGACTTGACGGAAGGAACTCCATTTTCTATAATTACTGTGTAGGAGATACAAGTTGGGAGGTGTACATTCTCCTATACGCTATCTAGACCAATCTCAGCTAATTTTCATGTACTACCATTTCATTTTACTTATCATTATCATAGTCAAACATGTCTATCTTGGACCATTAATTTTTAAAATTCTATGTAGGTTACCAATTTCTGAGTTATATATTATAAAAGTATTTCTCAGGGTGAATCTAAAAATATGGAAATTTTGATGTTAGACTATGAATTTATACAAATTAAAGGTCAGATATTAAAATATTTGAGCTAGGACAGGCCTAAAAAGACAACTAGATTTAGGCACCATCTAACTCACTATTAATTCATACCACCTCCGCCAACCAAATGATTGGAACCAAAAATTAAGATGGCATTTAAACTTCCCACCAATTTCTTCATCTAAATTCCCATTCATCTTCCTGAATGACACAATCTATAGGGTTAAATAGCTTACATATAGAGGATACCTACATAATTAAGCAAGTATGACACCGGTGTTTAAATTTCTGCACCTGCCTCTCCTTTCTTATTTACCACATCAATAGAAATTTAAAAACGAAACTTCTTTGCTGAAGTATATATGGAGGCAACCTTGGTCCATGTCTCTGGTCGGTAAATCAGTTTGGGAATCCCATCTCTGTAGTACATTAATTTTGCGGTGAATTGGAATGGCCCTATGAAATCATAAAAGCACACAATCTATTAAGTATGACCTACGTAAATAGATATATTTGGTTATCAAAGAAGCTCAGGACAGGCACCATCTTTTTTATATGTCGAGAAAAAAGAACCCACTAATTAACCACCTATCTCATGGGTTAAACCATAGATGCTGGAGCAGCCCGGTCCACCTATCAGCCACACCACAAGCGGATCATGCTCAGGATCCTTCTCTGAATGGACGAAGTAATAGAAGAGGTTAACGCTAGTTGTCTCGTTCACCTCCACATACCTGCATTAGTCAAATTTGAACAAAGGAAGCTCTTTAGAGAGTAGTGATTTTTTTTTAAAGCTCAACATGCATTCGGTTGGTCAGTTTGGTAGTAAAACAAAAATAAAAAATTAGAACAGGTCTAGGATAGACATCCAATAGGAGTGGTAGTACATACTCCTATAAGTGTATATCAAGACTAGCAAGAATACGAGACGAACATAGGGAGAGACATATTTTTATAAAGGTTTAGGTCACTGTCGGGTAATAGCCGTACTTTCTGTCGGCTAGGTGGTCTGTTTCCCTTGATTAGTAGACAAGGTGTGCCATGGAGTACAATGAGACATTGCAGAAGGCTAGTCTAACGTTTCAAAACGTTTATATGGGGTGTATGGCTATATATGTACATGTGTGGCTTGTCGAATTGGCGAGATTATCGTTTAGGTGCTTCTGAGGGTATTCGATGTGCTCTGGCAGATTGTAAGTCATCAAAATTAATTGAACGTGTTTTGAGCTTTCCATAGGCATGTAGATTTATACCCCCTGTGAGGAGTCGTGACCTAGTAAGACTCAAGGCTTCCGAATAGGAAGCATGGCAAGATAAGGAAGGAGGAATAAGACTTAAGCTACCTAGACCATATCTTATTACAATTTAGAAAGTTTTCCTTGTCTTTTCTAATCATGTAAGACTTGGTGGACCTCTCTTCGTAGTAATGCAGTTACCGTATACACAACTACATGGAGTACTCTATACCAAGTATTATGATAGTAACCCCCGAACTCTATTACAAATGATTCCTTGGAAAGCACTTCCTACTTGAATGGATACAACATTGTCGGTTCATACTATCAAGTTGTAGATAGTACCCACAACTGATATCTTAGCAAGTTGTTTTTCACTTTATATCAAGTAGGTTTCTAGTGGAACAAAAAAATTCGAGTAGAGTTCAAGAGTTTCGAGAAGGATTAATCTGTTTTAAGAAACAGTAATTTTTGACTAAATTCTAGCCAGTACTTTTGGAGAATTTAAAGCGACCCAAGGCTACAAACGCGAGTAATCTATTTGGAATCAACCGACTCATTAGTCTCACTGTCCCAAATTTCTCAAGAACCCTAGCCTCCTTGCTGGACCAGAGCAAAGAACTCAACGATGCTTTGATGGCTATGGTACAAAGCCAACAAGTTAGCCAGAGCACACGAATATGTTGTGAAGAGATTAAGAAGCTGGTCATCGAGAAGAAGAAAGTACAACAAGAGCTGCACTTAGTAATCGAGTGGACCAAGAAACTTGAGGTCCAGAAGGAAAAGCTGACGAAGGAAGACCGAAGATGCAATGACCTAGAAACGGTGAGGTAGAGCATCGAGGACCTCAACGAGTCTGCAGGGCTGGCCCTGGGCCAGTGTGGATGGTGCGACCGTACTGGGCCTCCAAAAGTTAGGGGCCTCCAAAATATGTATACCAGATATAGAAGATCGATCGTCGCACTCGCATCACTGATTTTGCATCTAGAATTGTTAGAAGAAATTGTTTTAAATGATCTAGAGACATTTCTTTTTTATATTTTAAACTTGTTATTGTGAAATTCATTAATGACGATGAGTTTTTAAATATTATCTTGTATTTCTATGGTAAATGGGGGCCTTCGTTTTTTGTTCCGCACCGGGCCAACAAAAAGTCAGAGCCAGCCTTGCGAGTCTGCTAGAATTCTAGGGCACAGGACAGATATCCCTTCGACTGGAGATGACATCACTATTACATCATTGATAGGGAGAGATGCAAGAACTCGGGGCGATCATCATTGATTCACTCCTCAAGTGACTTGTATTTGTAATATTATCTACATTATGAAGGCTGTCTAATGAAAAAAATTGCAACTTTTTACTATTCATTTGTCTGATATGTGTTTCCTAGCCCCCAGCACCTTCTCAAATATGAACTTTTTTGACAACGTGTCGAGTCCAACTAGAACTTGTTTGTTTTCACACTATGTCGAGAAGATTGCAAGCCTAAACTTAGACGGATACAAGCTTGACACTTTAAAATTCTCGTAGAGCATAGGGTGACAGATCTCGTACTACAGGAAGTTTTGGAACGAAATATATATA
>CM002478.1:10829428-10847315 GCA_000325765.3 Leersia perrieri | reverse complement strand
ATATTATAGATAAAGAAAGTACACAAACTGTATGTGAATACAAACGAGACAATTACTACTAAGTAAATATCGATCTCTTGCCTTGTAATTCAGTTGCTCTAGAGTTGTGTAAAGACGATCGAGAAACTCAATTTAGTTTGGGAAAACTGAGAAAAATGTATGTCAAAAAACTACTCGATACAGGATGAGACTTTATTATATATATGTAGGGAGATATTCCATATGTTCTTGAAGTAGCTGTATAGCCCCCAAGACAACTTGTTGTTCTCCTCGATATAGTGGGGATCCTGGGGAACTTGCATGGGAGAGAACTCATACCCTATACTTATACATGGCAAGAATATCGGTGTATTGTGCACATCAGTGCTTATGGATTGAAGTCCCTACTCAACTACTAGGTCCTGGTGTAGCGTCGACTATCGTTGGGCCCTGTTCGTTACCAGCCTTGTTACTAGGGCGTTTTTTGCTCTGTTCTTTGTCATACGGTGACATGTAGTGTCATTTGACCATGTCGAGACTCTTCTTATCATATTAGACTGTGCTCTTAGTGTTGTCGGAGATGGATAAATCTCCTTTACGCCCAGACATTTTGGCTATTTGATACATGTAGTGACAAATGGCCATGAATTCAGTCATGTTCATCCAAGGATGGTGTTGTATGTGTGTTGAAGTCTGCGACGTCGAAAACTATCTTCTCTGGGCAGAAATTGTCGGGTGAGCCAAAGGTTATAGGAAGTGTGGTCTTATCCCCATTAGCTTTGATGATAACTCTAGAGTGATTCCGTGGAATGGCCGCTTAGAAGCTTACATTTTGCTTTAGGGCATACCTCATGCGTCATGTGCGTTTACGAAAAGTAGGCTGATCGAGCTTCCACGGTCAATCATGACCCTTGCAACCTTGATGTTTTCTAATGGTTTGTTCGACCAAGCGATATCGCCTTAAACATCGTCGAGGATTTTTCCTAGGTGGTCAGGTTTTGAGAACGTGATCAATACCTAGGGCATCCTTACTGGCTTCTCGTTGAGCGTGCCTTCTTCTCGACTGGCTTTTCTGTATTCCCTATTCGAGGAGTGTCAGGTTGACCCACCGAAGATGTGGTATACACCATGATCTCCGCCAGGGAAGTTTGTGTCGTCTAGAGATGACTTTAGACTACTACTCGAGCATTCGAGTGTGCCGAAACCTGTTTTTGAACAAGCTTCGGAATTATTTCGCACTCTTCCAAGGTATGAAATCGAGTTCGATAACTATACACTACCAGTCTTTGGAATCGTGCTGGTGTCGAGCTGGAGTGTCCCATTCTACTGCTTAAATGTTCTCGCTTGTTTTTTGTTTTTATAACGGCTGCTACGAGGTGGTTTGGAGCCCCTAATCTTGTTGTTAGACTCATGCTTCTTGGCTGTCGGCTCCATACTCGTACGGTCGTACCTCCCATCAGGCTGCCCAGCAAAGCGTTCCCTACTCAAGCACAGTGCTCGATTACGCTTAACAATCCTTGATCCCAGAGTTGAAGGAACGGATCATAGAGGACTCAAGATCTCTGTTATGGCATTAAATGACATGTGGGTTAGGACGGCATGTCTTTAATTTAGCAAAATTATAATAGTATGTTTGCAATTTTCCCTATAAACTAAGGCAGAGTTTCTCAGTCACATTGTCAAAACAGCTTACATTGAAGATATATACTCGGACTGTCAAAACAGATCCATAGTCCAGCCAGCGGCCCGGATTATTTGGACGGCACGTGGTGCAATCACTGATGGTTCACAAATTTGAAACAACCGTGATGCTAGCCATTTATCACTATCAGTTCACTCCATAAATTATCAGTGATAACACAACCAGTTTAAAACTGATATTAGTATCGTCTGCTGAATGATAGTTTGTATGGTCTAACAAATGGTATGCCAATATTATAAAACATAATCTCAAGTTGGCATAACGAAAAAATGGCTAGATTTTGTTTTGGCATGTTAAGATAGTATTTATTGGACCGTAAAAAAAACTCCAGCCATCCAATTAAACGATGGTGCGCACATACTTTAGAAGATGAACAGGTGGAAAAAACCAAACGTCCAAACGATGAGTTAACATTTATTGTTCTTTTGTGGTTTACGAGTGAATAATATCCAGCTCGAAGCTATGGTGTAGTTACGTGGGTCAATAACCCAGTGAACTTCCCTTTACTCCAAGGTAAATCACGTTAATTAATAGTTAAATATATGATACTCTTCCCTTTACTCCTAGGTAAATCACGGTTATATGGTACATGCATCCATCTTCATCCAATATTTCTAATCGTCGTATGGATTAATAACATATCACTGCACCTAACGCCCATTTTTCTTTCATCTAGACATTGTAATCTGGATTCCTGAGATAGATTACTATAAGCTTGTTAGTTATGAACTAGAGAAAAATAAACCTTGAGTTGTTCTTTCCTAGATTATTATAGAATGGATTATTAGGTTTGCACGTCTAAAGTGGGAGTACGGTGACAACACGGGTAATTTTTCACTCAATAATATAAATACAGCTTAATTGGAGTAACGTAAATTCCAGATTATATTAAGCTGCCTCAACGATCTATTTGTTTCTTTTATATTTTTTCTAATAATATAGATTATTGTAATCCCAGGCGTAAGTACAGTAGGGCAGTAGGGGAGACGGGAACACCGGAAATGCGAGCTGATCACGCCCGGGGAAAACAGAGATAGAGGTAATTGAACATACCCGGTTTCGAGGGAGAAGGGCATTGGACCGTCGAAGCCCGGCAGGCTCTTGACGATGGTTCCGGCCGCCGCCAATGCCGCTGGCGAGGCCGCCCAAAAGATGAGACAGCAGCTGGCGATCAGCAACAGCAGCCACCACCGACTTCTCCTTGCCATTCCCGGCAATCAAATACCTGTAAGCGCAGATTTTGGGACTTAGTCTTCGGAGCGATCCACTTAATTTTGTCACTTTCATCACAGGACTGCTCGGAAAAACACCATGTCTAGGAAAGAACATATAAGAGAACTACGAAACCTTTGTGTACTCGATCTCCCTGCAGCTTCGGCGCAGAATAGATCGATCGAGTTATACTTATAACAGGGGAAAGTGGCACGGTTATATATGGGAGACGACAGGAGGGCCTGGACGCACCTCCTGGGATTTGGTACACCAAACAACGTGGCAAATGTGTTATGTTGTGACAGTTATTCACAACCTAATCGTGCTACCTCGACCTTTCATACTACCTACCTCGTCCAACTAGCTACCTCGTCCAACAGGGAGTAGTTGTTTTAGCTATTTCTTCGTGCAATTTTATATATAGCTCAGGTGAAAAATTATTCTAACTAGTTCACATAAGAAATAAGTATAGAGGAAACTACATGAAACATGGTTATGACTGGTTGACATAGAAAAATATACAGACAAGTAGCAATATTTTGGGATAATTTCTGCAGTACACAGAGTTGTAAAATGAGGCTGAGGTAGTAGTCATTAATTGTCTTTTCTATGAGTTGAATAGTACGGATAGCTAAGTTTAACGAAAGATTGTGCTAGAATTGATATATAACAAGCAAATTAAACCCCTCCATTAATGAGTATATCCCACCGCGCGCCATAAAGTGACAACTGCTTCACGCTAGCCTTATATGTGCTGGTAAAATATATTTGTCGGTTCATCACCGACACCAACAGTCCCGCGTCTATTTTTTACTTTTTTGTGAGGTGCCGAAATAACCAAAAATATATTTTACTATATAATGCTCGCACGAGTTTACGAGGAAAATGTACATGTGTAGCGCTTATAGAATTCAAACACGAAACATGTCTTTTTCTTTTAGGGTTAATTAGTTCCATACCATTGCAACTTTGTTTATTTAGAAAAATGCCATTACAGTTCACTAAATCGGGTAGATGCCACTACTATTTTCTAGAATTGAATCCATGACATCGCAATTACCTTTTGTCGATGCGTGTGCTCGATACGCGGGGATCCGGGGGACCCCTTTTCGGTTTGGCACAGGGGTGCAGAATGCCAAGGCCTGAGTTAAGAGGAAGAAAAAGGTGGGCAGGAAGGAAAATCCTGCTACGCACACAAGACATAGAGATTTATATAGGTTCGGGCCGCCAGGAAAACGTAATACCCTGCTCCTGTTCTTGCACTATGTGGTGAATGAAGAATTACAAGGAGGAGTTCTCTCCCGGGTGGTGCTAGAGCTGGTGACTGAGGCGAGATAAGGATTTCTATGGTCCAACCGGCCTCCCTTTTCTACGAAGGACCAGGCCTCCTTTTATAGTCCAAGGGGACACCACAGTGGTCCTCTACTGTTTTTTCATGTGTGAGGGATGTTCTCCCACTTGGAGCGGGCATGCCTGCCCTGTCTTGTCGCCTGTGCTTCCATGCCTCCCTCCCCCGTTGCCACGTCGCGGTGGTCGGCGGAGCAAACGGGCGGAGAGGTCACCGAAGATTTGATGCTTGGGGATGTCATCCTACTCAACCAGTAGCGGGGCCCGCTTGTCAGCGTCCCACTGAGTGGCCTAGGCAGGGAGTAGGAAAGTAGAGTACTCATGCTCCTCTGCCATGCAGCCGTCCGTAGCATTAAATGCGACGGAGACGGGGCGGAGAGACGTGCTGTCCCGCGACGACAGCGTTGTTAGCGCACTGTCACCGAGGGAAGACTTTGGTCGCCCACCCCATTTCCCTCGAATCAAGAGAAAGGAGGTGAATAGATGATGATGAGGGGCTGACAGCCACGCCTCACATAGCCATTAATACGACGGGGCAGGCGTCTCCCCTGCAGTCTTAAACGTGGTGGTTTGAGGACAGCACGCACCGCCTCTCTTCCCCTTCAGTGGGTAGAGAGAGAAAGAGGGGCGCAGGGTGCACAGGGGGCCCAGGATCGACCCGAGCCTCTCGACGTAAAACATATGGGGCTTTGGGATCTACCCGAAGCCCCTGGTGTAGGGGTTCAGCCTCCAGGCGGCACACTAGGTCAACCCCTCCGGGTGACCACGTGGCTGCCCCGACTTGGGGCCTAATCCTTTGGCTCAAGGCAATGGCCTCCAAGTCCCGTGCCAGACTTGGTCGTCGCGTGTACTGTAATGCACCCCCTCCGGGGCCTTTGTCACGCCCTCGGGGTACCCCTATATCCATATCACGAACACCTTTTCCATCCAATCTGTCTCTTTCTTCCATCCTCCTCCTTTTCTTCCGTTTTCTTTTCTCCGTTGACCTCATACGCCGCCAAAGCAGAGAAGCGACGACGGCGACCGCACGCGAGCCGCTGGCGCCGTGAGCTCGCCCGCATGCCCGCCGCCGGCCGCCGCGTGCTTGCTCGCATGCCCGCCGCCGGCCGCCGCAAGTCTGCCCGCCCTTCTGCCGTGGCCCGCAATCCCGCCGCGAGCTTGCCCGCACGCCCACCACCGGCCTCCGCGAGTTCGCTTGCCCTCCCGCCGCGAGCTGGCCCGCACGCCTGCCGTCGGAGCCACGAGCTCGCCCGACTGCCTGCCGCCGCCGGCAATGATGGCTTTCACCTCCTCTGGCTCACCGTTGCCGGCGGCGCATACACAGCACCACCACCGGCGGTCACAGGCTGTTGAAGAAGAAATGGGAAGAAGATGGAAGAAAAAGGAGGACGGAAGAAAGAGATGGAAGGAGGAGATTGGATGGGAAAGTAACTGCAATGGCATGCATGGATCCAATTCTAGAAAATATAGCAGTGGCATCTACCCGATTTAGTGAATTGAAGTGGCATTTTTCTAAATCAACAGAGTTGCAATAGCATGGAACTAATTAACCCTTTCTAGATAAAATAATAAGCCCAGATAACGACTCATTCAAAGAGCGCACTGCTAGAAAAACGATCTTTGGTGGGTACACTAGAATCCACAATAGTTCCGGTTTGAGTTATAAACCAGAACTAAAAATTATCATTAGTCTCGGTTAAAAAATCTAACAACAATTTTTAATTATTAGTCCTGGGACTTAAATAGATTTTTAGTCCCGGTTCAAAAAATGATAGGTGATGTCAGACCCTGTATTATTTTCAGTCTTGGTTTGGTAACACCAACCTGGACTAAACATCTATTATTTCTTCCATTTTTTAAGCAACTGGGTAAAAATGCACCAACACTGCAACTCCACATCCTTTAATAATTTTCCTCACCCTCTTATCTCTCCTTCTCATCTATTCCTTATCTCCTCTCACCCTCCTCTCATCTCTTCTCCTCCGCTGCTCCACTCGATCTACTACCCTCCTCCCGGAATCCCACCATTCCGGCGGGTAGTCGGCCGGGCGGCAGCGGCCCATGTGAGGGTGGCGGCGGCCCGCCAGATCTACCGGGAGGTGATGGCCTGCCAGATCCAGGAGGAGGCGAGCCGTCGGCGGCAGCCCACGCAAGGGTGGCTCGCACCTGGCGGCATGCGGTGCGAGCGGCCGGCGAGCGAGCTGGGTGCTAGCGGCCCGCTAGATCCGGCGGGAGGCGAGAGCTGCCGGCTGAGGAATTTTTTGTAGGATTTGTGATGTGAATATGCACATGATCTATTTGTGATGTGATTTTTTTTGAGAATTTGTGATGTAGTTTTTCTGAGAATTTGTGATGTATTCGTGATGAGTCTTTCTGAGAATTTGTGCTGCAATATTTGTTCTGTGATTTGAAGATTTAGAGATTATTTGTGGATGATTTTGGGGATGCACAGTGAAATATGAAAAAAAAAGAGAGAAAAAAGCTGCTAGCTAGCCAGACCTGTCTCCAACATTTTTAGTAATTGATTTTTAACTGGTTATTTTAACCGAGGTTAAAAATAGACATCTTTAACCGGTAGCGTATTTCTCCAGTTCCTTTATCTCGGTGGTACTATCATTTCTCTAAGCCCCTTTAATTATCTATGAACAGTCCATACATGTTATAATACGGTAAATACCATGCATGATTCACTAATCCTACCGTGTACCACTTGGTGAATAATTAATAGAAGGCAGAAAAATAATAAGAGCAGCAGTTCGGGACTTTGCAGGAGAAAAATCTTTGTACACTGTTATGTTTCTGGCTGGTGGGGCTACTGCACTAACAGGGTATTTGATTTCCGCTATGGACACTACAGTAGTGTCCAAACTCAGTGGATCGATATTGACAACTCACGATTCTGACATGGTGAATGAAGCAACTAAACTGTTTCTGTTGTATATGTCGAACTGCCTCTTGTATAAGACCTTTGGTCTATGAGATCTCCTGATACCTCCAAATCCAACACATATAAACATATTCTAAGAAAAGCTAGAGCAAGTAGTATCTCAGGATCATTGATCCATGGCGCCATGATTCAAGTTTGTCAATAATTTTAGAACCTGGAGATGAATTTGGTTCGATGTTTGCTTCAGTTATATAGATATAGAAAATAGTGGTAGACAACCACCAGTCATGAAAAAAATTAACAAAACACCGTAGCATGTGAGTCTGTCTGAATAGCAATTTTATGGTATTAATCAATTATGTACCGCGAGATATCAAAATTTTAGTGCAAAGTGGTATTTCCCAGTACTCATGGATTGTAAAATTGATCATGTCTGAAATGTAGAAATGAAGATGTAAAATATTCTTCTTTTCAAATGCAATTTTTTCTTGGTGCGTACTGTTAAATGCATTCATGTACAATTCTGATGGTGAGTAGGTGAGGCAAAGGAAAATTTTGGTGCAGACAGGCTGCAAAATGCAAACCCCATCATCTGGAGCCCGCCTCCAGATTTTGGACGCGTGGACAGGTGAAAGATCCAACGACTAAAATGTATTGGCTCCACCTTGTGTTTCGCTGCTTTATTTCCTGCGCTCGGCTCCGCTCCGCTAAGGCCCCGGCTTGATGCAGATCAACGAGTAGGCCCCAGCTGCCAGGCTTGTGGTGTGACTCGTACAAGTTCTTACTGTCTATGGTGCTGTCTTCTCATACAAGTTCTTACTTGAGTTCAACCAGACTTCACATTGTGCTCTGCTGCGGAAAAAAAAAAGTAATGTTTTCAAAGAATAGCATTTGCCGAAATTTAGAAGTGGGCTTGTTTTGGATAACTGATGGCGTACCCATACCACTGTACTCTTTTGCTAAGTAGAATTATATTTTATTTGTAATTTCACTCTGAAATGCAAATGCAAATGAGATTCATATGTACTTGCCAATATGCAATTGGTTATTGGTCTGCTATCAGTACATTTATGTGGTTAGGATGCATATATTTTTCCTGGAACGTGTTGGTGTGTCTTTATATGAAGTCAATCAACAGTGCACTATGAATGTGATTATAGGAAAACATAGATAGTGACTGTATACTCTAGTTCCACAACACATTATACTGTGATCAGTCTGTTTTAAAGGATTCGAACCAGAATCGATCCATGAGTGTTGCAAAAGTGATAATCAACACAGTTGATACTAGCTGGATTGTATGTTTTATGAATGAACAAAGCATGCCTCTTTATTTACTCCTGTCAAGATTCTTACAATAGTACAACAACGAAAGAGAAGAAAATTAACAAACAAAATTAACAAACAGCAAAGGATAGTGAAAAACATTTGTATCAATCATATATGGCTAGATAACTTGTAAGGACCGCACTATGTAAATATGTATAATACATACATATACATTGTAGGACATCCCACAGTATTTTGATAAAAACCAATAGACTCTGATAGGTGATTTGTCTGGGGGATTAGTTGATTGATGAGGAGAGGGGACCAAGATAGGATGGGAATTGGTAAAATCGGAGGAGTCTGACTCGGATTTGATGAGAGTCGCTTCACTCTTGGTTGCATACCATGGAGTCATGGTCAGATTCCTGTTTGTGGAAAAAATGGACAATGAACAAACAAAAGTAGTTTATATACTTTTTTGATAGGAAACTCTGGTCTGTTACAACGGAACATCTAAATAATGTGTCATTATAGTACAAATGGCAATGCGAACTGGTCACAAATACACCAGTGTGGTACCCCTCACCCATGACTGGCTGAAATCATCATCCTATGACACAGTCTGTGGCTCAATGGGCTTGCGAACAACATCCGTGGCTGCGGCAGATCTGGCCATCAATGCTGGATCTGGAGGCGGCGAAACAACATTGACAAAGACTATATATCGTGCCGACAACTGATGGCGAGACGAGTGAGTGAGACGAGAGAGGCGATCGGTGGGTGACCACCCCCACATTCAACATGGGAGGGCAGGAATCGAGCTCTCGAGAGTTTCAACCTAGTGGATCTCTTCCCCAAGCCGTGGACCGCGAAGCACATTGATGGTGGGAAGCCTAGCTTTGGTGGGAAACTGAGGGTTGAGGCCCAAGCGCGAGATGGCCCAGCCACCATGGCTCGGCAGCTAGATCCATGGCGGCCAGCGAATTCGACCCAACCCCTTGGATATTTCGTTGGGGATTTGTTACCCCAATGCACTTCAACAATAAGTAAGTGGCTGTGGGTGAGGAAGAGGAACCCAGATCCAGACCTAGGGTTTCTAGCATCCGAGAGAGAGGTGCAACATTTTGGGTCCAGAGCTCGACGGATCTGGCGATCTCGTCTCCGCTTCCGAGATCACCGCTCGTTTGTGGAGGGAGTGATGGATCGGCGCCCGGTGATCCGACGCCTGGAGCCGAAGCGGAGAGCGGTGGAGGGTTTCGAGGGGGAAGGAGGTGGTGGGTATGAGGTGGATCTGCGCCGCCTCCTCCTGGGGCAAAATCAGCAGAGGCCAGAGGGTAGCTGGCACCAGGAGGATGCTCGTTCATTGGGCCACCCTCAAGGTGGCGGTGATGATCGCCGTTGGCAAGGGAACACGGCGAGGGCAAGAAGGCCGATCGTCCTGACGGATCGCGACCTCAACTGAAATGCTTTAGGTGCAGTAAGGAAGGGCATCATCAAGCTACTTGCTCTAACCCTCCCCTTTGTTACTCCTGCCACAACACTAGGCACATTGCGTCGAGATGTCCCTAGGACAACGCTTTTTCAGTCTTCATGTGGAGGTGCCTGATGATGCGGATGAAAAGGAACCAGTGAGAGGTCTGCTGTCAATCCTGGATGTTAAGGGGTCTATCAGCAAGATCAAGGCTGAGCTGAACCACATGTTCTATGAGCTAGATTGGGATTGGAAGACTAAACAACTGAACGAGAAAGTGTTCTTAGTAACCTTCCCTTCTGAAAGTGTGAGAAGACAAGTCACCAGACCCACGAGTATTAACTTTGAGTGTTTCCCTATCACTGCCAGTGTGATTGAAACATCAATGGCTGAGGAAGCAGTAGACGAGCTGGTCTCTGTTTGGGTTAGGATAACTGGTGTTCCCAAGATTGCAAGGTATGAAGATGTGGCCTGTGAACTAGCTGATCTGGTGGGTGAGCTGGAAAAAGGTTGATGAGAACAGCATTAGCCTGCAAGGATCCTCCAGCCCTCTTTTTCTCTATGATCCTATATGTTAACAAGGTTGGATTCAAGATTATGTGGGAACCAGAAGGCATTGAGATGGAAAGTAATGAGAAAAAACCCTCTGATGGCCATGATGATGGAGCTGATGATGAGGAATTCGATAGTCTGCGAGAAGAAGAAGAAGAGATGAAGAAAAATTGCCCTCCAAAAGATGCAGAGAAGAAACATTCTTACAAAGGTTCTTCATCTGCCGCACCAAAAGGGAAACAAGTGACTACATCACAGCTTTTGCTGACTTTCCTAGTTGATCCCATTAAAGAGATGTCCAAAGAGTTGTCTGTAGAGATTTTTGAAGTTCAGACCAGTGAGGGCTTAGATACCATGAATGAAGACCTGCCTGAGTATCAGGTTGATGATTCCTGCCCCCAGCCAGTAGTAGAAATCCCAGACTCCCCTCTAAACACCCCTCCTTCCGAGAATGCTAGTATTGAGATGACAAAGGAAATTAATGAAGAGGTGATTGGGGGTTGCCAGATCCCCACTGATTCTGATATTGAGAGGAAGAGGAGGAGATAGAGGGAGAGGAACTTTTGAGCTGGTTTCTTCCAAGAAGAACAAGAAGAAAACAAGATTCATACCAGCTATTGGCACAAGACAGAGCAAGAGACAGACGGAGCAACAGCACGGGCAGGCTATCCTTGTCCACCTTAGGGTAGAGCTATTGACCCAGGAGAAAAACTTGGAGATAGGTACTTTCTCTAACCCCTTCCATATTTTCCAGGTTGTAGATTTCAATGTTTTACTTGATATTGCTTCCTGTTCGGGGGTTAATTTGGGGAATAATGAGAGTGAGATTGAAAACACCTTAGATACCATTAAAGCTAAAGAGCTGGTACAAGCTAAGATTGCTGAGTTGGCATATAAAAAATCACAAGAGAAAAAAGAGGTGGTGAAGGAGGTTAGTAATGAGGTTTCCACTGAGTCAGTCCCCACTAGAGATGTTGAGGAGATTGACTCGGGTAAGAACATGAAGAATAAGAGAGGTGGCTCTAAAAACAAATAGAAAAAATGAAAGTAGGATTTTGGAATGTAAGGGGTTTGGAGGAAATACTAGGAGAAAACAAGCCGGAGATCTCATTAGGGAACAAACTTTAGAGGTAGTGTGTCTTCAGGAAACAAAAAAAGAAGAGTTTTTAGAAAGAGAGTTGAAAATTTTAGCTGGCCACAGAGATTTCCACTGGAGCTGTAAACCTTCCCAGGTTGCATATGGAGGCTTATTAATTGGTTTTGATGTGGACATTTTTGAGGGGGGGAGACAACATTGTAGGGGAATTCTTTATCAGTAGAACCCTGAAACATAGAGCTAGTAATTTCTCTTGGATGGTTATTAATATCTATGGTCCAGTTTTGAACAACCTTAACCTTTCTTTCTTAGAAGAGTTAACTCTCATGCTAAATAACTGTCAGCTCCTCTTTTTGATGGGTGGGGATTTCAATATGTATAGATTTGACTATGAGAAATCCAATTCTAATCTTGATAGAAGTGCCATGAGAATCTTTAATGACTCCATTGATAATTTAGAATTAAGGGATATTTATAGAAATGGAGCTAGGTTTACCTAGACCAATAAACAGGAAACCCCTACTATGGTGGTCCTGGACAGGGTCTTATCTAGCATGTCTTGGGAAGAAAATTTTCCTCTTGTTACTCTTACTGCTCTTCTCAGGGTTGGTTCTGACCACACTCCTCTTATTGTAGACACTAGAGATGATGCTGACAAAAAAATTAGATATTTTAGATTTGAATCCTCTTGGTTGCGACAAATTGATTCCTAGAGATGATAGCTACATCCTGACCTACTGTAACAAAAAACTGGCTTTACTAAAGAAATTCCTGAGAGGCTAAGGGGCAAACTTAGGGGGTGACCTGGCTAGAGAAAAAGACAGACTTAAGATGATTCTTGAAGATATTAATGAAAGAGCTGAGGAAGGAGAACTCTCTCAAGAGCAATGGAGAGAGAGAGAGAGAGATGAGATTGAATCTAACTTGGAACATATTTTTGAGATGGAAGGGTTATACTGGCATAAAAGAGCTGGGCTGACCTGGCTTTTAAAAGGAGATAGAAATATCTCCTTTTTTCATGCCTTGGCAAATGGGAGACATAGAAAATGTGCTATTATTGCCTTGGAGTCTGATGGAAGACAAATTACTGACCTTAATGAGTTAGAACAACACATTATAGAGTTTTACAAAAACCTGTTTAGAGAGGAACACCGTGCTAATGTACACATGGCCCAGGGGTTCTGGCAGGAGAAGGGTTCTTTAGCTGAGGAAGACAAAGAGAGTACGAGTGTAGTGACCTGAGTTTTACCGCCGTAAAAATTATTTTAATTAAAAACGTATTTTCAAAATTTTGGTTCTTTGTTTGTTTAATTAGTTCTAAGTGCCATGTAAATCTCAACCCCTTGTTTCTCGACCCCCTTTGTTTTTCTTTGTGCCGAAATCCCGATCCAAACATCTTTTCCAGCGTCCAACCCTCAAGACAACATATAATCCTTTCCCAGCTCAGATACCAATTTTTTTTTCGGATTCGAATTCACACCTTTTTACCCAAACCCCCTATTAAAATCCCTAAACAAAAATTGATCAATCTTTTCCTTGCTATGGGCCAATTCCCCTTCTCCCGGCCCAATCCTTCTTTTTCCCCCCTCCTTCTTTTCCTTTATCAGCATGGGCCTGCGACCAAGCTGTTCTCCTCTCCTCCCCTGCCCGCCTCGGTCAGCCATCACTGGCCCACGGCCCGCAAGAGGGTGAGATACCGCCCGCCCGCCAATCGTTTTTCCGCGTGGTCACTCGCCGTTTCACCACCCCGCTGACAGCCAGGCCCCGCTCCAAACCAATCGAGCGACCACCCGCTCGTGGTCGTCCCGCGTGCTCATCTTCCCTCCCGGTCGCCGCCACTGTCGGCGTGGCCGCACCCGTCAAGCCTCCGCCGGAGGCCCCCATCCCCCCGAACCAAAGCACCGCCCCATTTACTTCTGCCGCGCCGCGCCCAAATCCCGCGCCGCTCACCACGCAATTTATTGCCTGTGCCGGCCGACGAGCCTCACGCAGCCGTCCACACCGCCAGCATCCGCCGCGTGTCGCCTGCTCATCTCTCCGAGCCCTGACCCCGTCCCTGCCACCCTTTCCGCTGCGCCACGACAAGCGCCGCTGCCACCCTGCAGCTCCGTGCCAAATCCCGTGCCGCAGCGACCCATCTCGTCATCTGCCGCCGCATTCGCTCTCACTGTGCCGACTGCCTTTGTCCAGACCCGGGCCGCGTCGCGACGCCACCGGCCTCCTTTTACTCCGCCTACCACCGTGCCAGTCCACGCCTTAACTTCCCCTACTCCGCCAACCCTCATCCCGTCTCATCGCAGCATCGTCGCATCGCATCGCCGCCGCGTCGCGACGTTCGCGCCCCGCCAAACTCCACCACTCCCTCCGTCCCCTCTGCGCCCGACAACGGCTGCACCTTGCCTTAAATCACCGGCCCCGCCGTCCGTCCTCACCTCCGCAGCCATCCTTATCCCCTCCCTCCGCCGCGGCTATAAAAGCCGGGCAACTCCTCGCCTCTTGCCGCGCCCTATAAAAATAGGGCAACACCGCCGCCCCTTCTCCTCTGCTCTGTTGCCATTTTCCCCTCCCGATGTCGCCGCCCCCTTCCTGCCCACGCTCGCCACACCATCATCGCCCCGCCTCGCCGCATAGTACCGACGCGCGCCGTTGCGGTCGTCACCAAAAATCCCCAGCGCCGTTTCCTTCTTTCCTCCACCGCCACTCGCCGTTTCTCTCCTCTCTCACTCTTTGCACCGAAAAAAAAGAGCAAGGAAGAAGGATGAGGAAGAAGGGGGACCTGATAGGCGGGCCCGCCTATCAGCTCTCTCCTCTCTCTTCCCGGGCTCTTTACTCCAATTGGGCCGGCCCACCGAGCATGGGCCTCGGTCCACCAACCTCCTCCATCCCACCCATGAGAACAAGTCCTCTTTTGATCCCTCTGTATCCAGTCCTTCATAATAACAGTCCACTTTTAGCCCATCCCATGCCGAAAATAAGTCCATCTTTGGTCCTCTCTTTTCAGCACAACCCAGCTTACACTAAACAAAGTTCACTCGAGGTCGCTCCCTTGCCAAACGGCCTAGACCCCTCTTCCTCCACCTCTTCGGCCCAATTACTCTCCATACGAAATCGAGAAAATGTCTGTTCCACCTCCTTTGACCTCCAGATATAGCTGTGGATATTTATTTTCAATATCCAACATAAATCCTTTTCAAAATATTCCAAAAATGCCGCAAGCCTTCCAAAAATCATATCTTCTTAACCGTAAGTCCGATTGGCCCCGTTCAAATTCCAAAATCCTTCTAAAAATAGGATCTACCCTATGGCACTACTAATTATATTTATAATATTTTTTTATTTTGTAGACCTCAATAGGATTTCTGTGTATTGCTCGCTAGCGTATGTTCGTCTCGGAGGTTTTCTTGTTTGCAGCTGTAAAATCAAGAAAAGTTGTGAATACCAAATGATTTTCTCGGATCAATCGCGCGTCGGAATTATCTATTTTCTCGGAAGCATGAAGACCGGAAAATCGTCACCCAGGCAAGCCACCCTTTGATCATATTGCTCCTAGTTTTTAAATAAAATGTTTGCAACTCATTAGGATTGTGCACGATTATTCCACCTGGCCTCGGTGATTATATCGATGGACCTACCTAGTAGTTGCATTATTTTCCCGTAGGAATTGAATACTTGTGAACCCTTGTCAATACACCTCGATGGTTCTGTTGGGCATTCTGGCTCTTGGGTAGGATAATCCGACTAAACTCCCATGCTTTACTCTGTGATACAACTTTGGGAAAAAGGGTTGAGAACTGTTTTGAGAAATGATTTGCGAAGTGAAAATTGAGTTTGCGAAAATTTGGGTAAGGCTTGACCATGGGGGCATGGACAAGTTTTTCATGTTTAAGGACCGATTCCTTTGGGGAATTTCATCCGAGCATCTCATCATACGATCACGCGGGAAACATGGGAATGCCCCTGGATGAGTACTCGGTTAGTTCTTGCGGATCTTGTATGTTGATGGTTGTCAGGCACGCTGGGGGTAAGGTGTGCGACAATCGCCGGGATCTTGCCTTTGAGGAAGATACGGGATTGAGGGGTCGCCGGTATTAGCCTTCGAGAGGGGGTAAGGGATCCCTAGGTGCCCCCGGGTGTTCTCAGTGGATGACGGCTGCGTGGATAGCCCGATACAAATTGAGCGGTTAATCGACCTAGGCATGCTACATGAGATCATCAGGACCTATCTTTGGAAAGGCCTTGTCACGAACTTCCGATTCATGGCCCGTTTCGGTGTTAGCTTCGTGTCGCGTGGGTAAGGGGTACAACCTCTGCAGAGTGTGAAACCTATTCGAACAGCCGTGCTCACGGTTAGGAGCAAATGTGAGGTGATTCCCTTAGCGTAATTTTGGTTTTACCAATGTTTTTGGAAAACTCTCTGGGATGGTAATCGTGTTTTGCGAGTCGAATTTTGATGTGTGATGAGAGGCCTTCGTGGTCGGAGATAGGATCCGGGAGTCGAGGTATCACGGATGCTCGACGTGGGGATTGCGATATGATTTTGAGCTATTGTGATTCGGAAGAATTGTTGAGACATGATTTGAGCTTTGTGCTGAATCATGGGCGTGAATGTGTTTCCATACCCTGATATCTTTACTGTTACAATTGTTAATGAACTCAATTAAAATCCTGACACACTTGTAGTATCTTTATGAAAATTGATTTACACTTAAATCCAGCCGTTCTTTGAAGCCTGCATATTACACTTTTCCCGTGGTTTGCGAGTACGAAAGTACTCATCCCTCTCTGTTGTTGTTTTTTTCCTCCCTTGCTGCTAGACCAGGTTGAAGATGTAGACGCCGAGGAGTTTCGTTCCTTAACCCAAACCACTGCCTGTGGTATGGTGTTCCGGGTACGCTTAAGTCCGCTGTTGCTGCTCTCTGATGGTTGGTTGCTACTCAGGGTCTACCCGAAGTCGCAACGTAAACTTATTGCTTATTTAATAATAATTGTTTGATTTCATCTTGTTACCGTGGCTACCAGCAACGGAATCCTGGGACCGGTACTCGTGATGCGGTTCCGTAGGGAACGGTTCGCTGTTTCTCTATGGCACGCCCTCCTTCTGGTTACCTATTACGGTAGCCGAGGGGCGGGTCGTGACAAGGTGGTATCAGAGCATAGGTTTGGCCATAGGATACGAAACCCCAATTCTCTACAAGACCAAATATTATTTTACTAAAAATAAAAACTGTTTGCGAAAATCCTTACTCCTTAGCTCGGGCTGGTTTACAAAAGAAATTCTCT
This sequence comes from Leersia perrieri, assembly GCA_000325765.3. NCBI lineage: Eukaryota > Viridiplantae > Streptophyta > Magnoliopsida > Poales > Poaceae > Leersia > Leersia perrieri. The sequence goes on along the minus strand of CM002478.1, from coordinate 10,830,520 downwards.
TAAATTAAAAATGGGTATCCAAGTCCCCATCTTCCTCCGCGTAGAAAGTGTGTAGCCACGACTACGGAGTCAGCGTAGAGCCAACGCAAGAGAAAAACGTCGACCTTAGTCCTGATGCCAGATCAATAGGAAAGGCATAGTAGCTTGAATGTTGGTTTTAAAATAGTTTTCTCGCGTTAGATTAGCACACGATCCCAAGCCCAGGGTAATGGTCCGAAGAGCAATCAGACCGCAGAAGATCCTATTCCAAAATCTTCAGACAGTTCGTCCTTATCGCCCAGAGAGCCCTCACGGCTAAGCATGTTTAGGCACCGACCTCGGACTAATGACATGGATTGAGATTTGTCGGCCAGAATAAATGCTGAAAGATAAGAAGGCTATATCCCAAGGGACCGAACTCCACAGTATCATGATGGCTATAAAAGGGGAACCCGCAGAACTGAAAAGAGGCACGCCTTTGGATCAACACTTCTTTTCCCAAATAGACCTATTAGGGTTTTCCCTAGCACCTAGCCTCATGGAAGAAACCACTTTCGTCGAGTGAGCTACCCCTCTTCGCCACTTTTCCAAGGTTCAGCAGTGCAACCTACTTTTCCGTCAGCTGCCGTTCCTTAAGCAGCCCACTTATCTCTGCGATAAGGTCCTCCAGGGCAGCCAGGTCTACTGGAGCGTGGAGATGACCATCCCTTTTCAAACTGAAGAAGAGGGAACTCTCGTCTTCCGCCCTCGTCATGCTCGATCAACCCTAGCGCCGCCGTCGAAGATGTTTTTCGTGAAGCCCTTCAGCGGTTGTGTGAGACAGTCCCTTTCGGTCCTGCTCAGGACTTCGACATGCACCCGTTTCGTGCCGAAGGCGACACTATGTGCCAGCTCCACGCACCCACCCAAGACGAAGGAAGCCGATGCACTCTCCTCGCCGAACTGGCCATGCTCCTCATATTTTTTTTGGTATCCTTAAGCAATCCTTTGATGAGGGCATCTCTAGAGAAAGTACAAGTGCAAAACAACTCACTCCCACCAAAGATAACCATTCCAAATTTTCTTGTCTATGTGGCAAGACTCCAAGAGTAAGGGGGAGTATTCTTGTTATGT
>CM002478.1:10813341-10829328 GCA_000325765.3 Leersia perrieri | reverse complement strand
GGGAAACACATCACGTGTTTCCTCTCTTGGTTTGCTTGTTCTCACTTCTTCTATATCATGCTTGAGCTTATTATTGCCAGATCTATTTGCATGATGTGTTGATCTATTTGGTGACCTCATATATTGCTTAGCCACCTTTCTAGTCTCCTTTTAGTTCATATAGAAGTTTATGTTTCAGCTCTAATTTCATAGCTAGTGTTTATCTTGTTATCCGCCGGACTTTTCGATTAAGAACTGAAGATTTGATTTCATATCAAAAATTCCGATTTGAACCGAAAAGTCCGAGATACTAATTTGCTATGAAGTTGTGATGAATTTTTAGGAACGCCTATTCACCCCCCCCCTCCTGGCGACATCGAGGTCCTTTCAGAAACAAGATACCTTGCCACGACAATTAAAGGATTGACACCATATGAGCAACTGCATTCCAAAAGGAAACACGAGTACAGATAGGATAAACGACACATTGCAGAGACAGACTAGAACACACAACACATTACAAAAGGAAGACTAGGACGAACAAAGGCCGTCAGGGCCAGAACAACAATGATACACGCCGAGATCCGGCCACTACTTCAAGCTTTTAATGCCCGGAGGATACTATAGAAGACAAGGGGAGCCAACACTATGAGAAGACAGACCGCCGCACACAGATGGTCCGATTGGCCTTCTTCCAAAGGCCGACACCACCACTCAACAAAGAGAACTAGAAGACGCACCAACCATCCAAGAATAGTACAGAAGGTGGACAATGCGAAGCGTAGGCCAGACCAGACCCACAGCCACGCCACAACCTTGGCCACCACCAGCAGCACCCCCTGGCCGAAACAACGCCACCCCGCATCTCTTCCCACTCCGTCACCAGCTCCATCTCCGGCACGGTTGCCAGCCGCCCGCGATGCTGCCAGAGCTCGTCGTCGAATCTCCCTCGCGACTTCCCGCCTCGGCCACCGGCGACGCTCTTGCTCCTCCGGCTCCGCCTCGCCCTCACCGCCCGAATCGCCTTCGCTGCCGCTGACCGGACCGCCGCGCTCCATCCCCTTCCAGCCTCCCTCTTCCTTCCCGTCTTTGCTCGCTTGCCAGAGCTGTTCACCTCACTCACCTCGCCCGCGTGACGCTTTAATAAACGTGCCCTACCTCAAAGCAAGCGTCCCCAGAAAAGATGGCATCTCAGTACAGTATTTCGGCACAGAAGAAAAGGACACAGTGTCTCAAAAGGAAGAAAAGGAGAAGCGGTTGGAACTTGCACTCGATCCGCCGCGTATCCAGGAGAAATGTATGTTTCTGCAAGTCGGCGTTCGCCACGTGCCCTCTCGTAAGAAAAGAAGAAGACCAGTACAGAAATTGTTACCCTGCAGCCAAGTTCAAACTCTCAGAGCACCAAGCCACGCGTCACCTTACCCGACCACGAAAGCCACAGTTGGGAAATCAGCCGAAAGAGGAAGAGTACTCGAGAAGGATGGTATCCCGGCATAGCACCCCAACAGAGATCACCAGGAAGGGTACAATTTCTCAAAAAAGAAAAGAAAAGTCAGAGCTTGCATCGCCGCAAGCCAGAATCCAGGAAAAGATCCTTCCCAAATCCAGTCTGCACCACGCATCGCACAGCCAGACCAGGGCCCCGGTACCCTCAGTCCTTGGTCTCCAGCAAAGCCGACCACTCCCTTAAAACCCGAGTGGTTTTTCCCGTGCAGCTGTCCCGCGCCGACCGCAACCCTGTCTTACCCCTAATCTCGAGGACAAGATTCTTTTAAGGGGGGTAGGTTTGCAGTGACCTGAGTTTTACCGCCGTAAAAATTATTTTAATTAAAAACGTATTTTCAAAATTTTGGTTCTTTGTTTGTTTAATTAGTTCTAAGTGCCATGTAAATCTCAACCCCTTGTTTCTCAACCCCCTTTGTTTTCCTTTGTGCCAAAATCCCGATCCAAACATCTTTTCCAGCGTCCAACCCCCAAGACAACACATAATCCTTTCCCAGCTCCGATACCAATTTTTTTTGGACTAGAATTCACTCGTTTTTACACAAACCCCCTATTAAAATCCCTAAACAAAAATTGATCAATCTTTTCCTTGCTATGGGCCAATTCCCCTTCTCCCGGCCCAATCCTTCTTTTTTTCCATCCTTCTTTTCCATTATCAGCCTGGGCCAGCGACCAAGCTGTTCTCCTCTACTCGCCTGCCGCCTCGGCCAGCCGTCACCGGCCCACGGCCTGCGAGAGGGTGAGATGCCGCCTGCCCGCCAATCGTTTTTCCGCGTGGTCGCTCGCCGTTTCACCACCCCACTGACAGCCGAGCCCCGCTCCAAGCCAATCGAGCGACCACCCGCTCGTGGTCGTCCCGCGTGCTCGTCTTCCCTCCTGGTCGCCACCACCATCAGCGTGGCCGCACCCGTCAGGCCTGCACCAACCGCCTCCGCCGGACACCCCCCGAACCAAAGCCCTGCCCCATTTACTTCCGCCGTGCCACGCCAAAATCCCGCGCCGCTCGCCAGGCAATTTATTGCCTGTGCCGGCCGACGAGCCTCACGCAGCCGTCCACACCGCCAGCATCCGCCGCGCGTCGCCCGCTCATCTCTCCGAGCCCTGACCCTGTCCCTGCCACCCTTGCCGCTGCGCCACGACAAGCGCCCCTGCCACCCTGCAGCTCCAAGCCAAATCCCGCGCCGCAGCGACCCGTCTCGTCATCTGCCGCCGCATTCACTCTCACTGTGTCGGTTGCCTTTGTCCAGACCCCGGCCGCGTCGTGACACCACCGGCCGCCTTTTACTCCGCCTGCCACCGCGCCAGTCCACGCCTTAACTTCCCCTACTCCGCCGACCCTCGTCCCGTCTCATCACCGCATCGTCGCATCGCATCGCCGACGCGTCGCGACGTTCGCGCCCCACCAAACTCCACCACTTCCTCCGTCCCCTCTGCGCCCAACAACGGCTACACCTCGCCTTAAATCGCCGGCCCCGCCGTCCGTCCTCACCTCCGCAGCCATCCGTATCCCCTCCCTCCGTCGCGGCTATAAAAGCCGGGCAACTCCTCGCCTCTTGCCGCGCCCTATAAAAACAGCGCAACACCGCCGTTCCATCTCCTTTGCTCTATCGCCGTTTTCCCCTCCCGAGGTCGCCGCCCCCTTCCTGCCCATGCTAGCCACGCTCGCCACACCATCATCGCCCCGCTTTGCCGCACAGTACCGACGCGCGCCGTTGCGGTCCTCGCCAAAAATCCCCAGCGCCGTTTCCTTCTTTCCTCCACCGCCGCTCGCCGTTTCTCTCCCCTCTCTCTCTCTTTGCACCGAAAAAAAGAGAAAAAAGAAAGGGGGAGAAAAGAGCAAGGAAGAAGGATGAGGAAGAAGGAGAACCTGACAGGCGGGTCCGCCTATCAGCTTTCTCCTCTCTCTTCCCGGGCTCTTTACTCCATATGGGCCGGCCCACCGAGCATGGGCCTTGGTCCACCAACCTCTTCCATCCCACCCATGAGAACAAGTCCTCTTTTGATCCCTCTGTATCCAGTCCTTCACAATAACAATCCACTTTTAGCCCATCCCATGCCGAAAATAAGTCCATCTTTGGTCCTCTCTTTTCAGCACAACCCAGCTTACACTAAAGAAAGTTCACTCTAGGTCCCTCCCTTGCCAAACGACATAGACCCCTCTTCCTCCACCCCTTCGGCCCAATTACTCTCCATACGAAACCGAGAAAATGTCTGTTCCACCTCCTTTGACCAACAGATATAGCTGTGGATATTTATTTTCAATATCCAACATAAATCCTTTTCCAAATATTCCAGAAATGCCGCCATATTTATTTTCAATATCCAACATAAATCCTTTTCCAAATATTCGAGAAATGCCGCCAGCCTTCCAAAAATCATATCTTCTTAACCGTAAGTCCGATTGGCCCCGTTTAACTTCCCAAATCCTTCTAAAAATAGGATCTACCCTATGGCACTACTAATTATATTTATAATATTTTTTTATTTTGTAGACCTCGATAGGATTTCTTTGTATTGCTCGCTAGCGTACGTTCGTCCCGGAGGTTTTCTCGTTTGAAGCTGTAAAATCAAGAAAAGCTGTGAATACCCAATGGTTTTCTCGGATCAATCGTGCGTCGGACTTATCTATTTTCTCGGAAGCATGAAGTTGCATTATTTTCCCGTAGGAATTGAATAGTTATGAACCCTTGTCAATACACCCCGATGGTTCTGTTGGGCATTCTGGCTCTTGCGTATGATTATCCGACTAAACCCCCATGCTTTACTCTGTGATACAACTTTGGGAAAAAGGGTTGAGAATTATTTTGAGAAATGATTTGCGAAGTGAAAATTGAGTTTGCGAAAATTTGGGTAAGGCTTGACCATGGGGGCATGGACAAGTTTTCCCTGTTTAAGGACCGATTCCTTTGAGGAATTTCATCCGAGCATCTCATCGTACGACCACGCGGGAAACATGGGAATGCCCCTGGATGAGTACTCGGTTAGTTCTTGCGGATCTTGTATGTTGATGGTTGTGAGGCACGCCGGGGGTAAGGCGTGCGAGAATCGCCGGGATCTTTCCTTTGAGCAAGATACAGGATTGAGGGGTCGCTGGTATCAGCCTTCGAGAGGGGGTACGGGATCCCTGGGTGCCCTCGGGTGTTCTCAGTGGATGACGGCTGCGTGGATAGCCCGATACAGGTCGAGCGGTTAATCGACCCAGCCATGCTACATGAGATCATAAGGACCTAGCTTTGGAAAGACCTTGCCACGAACTTCCTATTCATGGCTCGTTTCGGTGTTAGCTTCGTGTCGCGTGGGTAAGGCGTACAACCTCTGCAGAGTGTGAATCCAATGAAGAGAGAATCCAATGAAGAGAGTATATATATGAGTTCATTAACTCTCTTTTGAGTTCATTAACTCTCTTTTGCCAACTGTGTGGGGCTAAAGAGAGTACAAACCATATTATGTTCCACTGTCCAATGGCAATTTTTCTCTGGGGGATCTGTAGAGATGCTTTCAGATGGCCTAGGATTCCTAGGGACTTTGATGATTGCTTTGAGCTGATAATAGGTAGAGCTGGGTCCAAATTTGCCAACATAAAAATGTGTTTGATTGGTTGTTTGCTGGCAACTTTGGTCTACCAGAAATGATATAATTTTTAGAAATACTTTGGTTTCCTCTCCACTGACATTTCCTCTGCATGTTGTGTGCTTGCTTCTTCAGTGGAGGCCTTCGCTGAGTCCAAGCGAGAAGACGATGGTGGAGAGCTGGATACAATCTCTCTAGACGATGGTTGCACAGCGGCGTCCTAGGAGTGGAGTAGGCTGAAGATCGGGTTACCTATGCGTTTCTCTCTCGCATGGGATGTGCCCTGGAAGCAGGATTGTCCCCTTTAATGGTGGTTTTAGTTTGGCGTGGCTATGAATTGTTAGGGTTGCTTAAGAACTTGTTATCTGTACTGGTTAGCGTAAGGCAGCTGCCCTGTCATCTTTTGTTGCCTGGCCAACGGGGCAGGTTCCCCCTATATATGTAAATATCTGTTTGCTTTCTATAAAAAGCAAGGCCTCGGCCTTTTCTCAAAAAAAAAATATATGGTGCCGACAAAGGGATGAAATCCATCTTGATGGTTGATTGGTTGGGTTTGAGGATGAAATCATGGTTTTATATTCTAATTGCAGTGCTCTTTCATTCTCTTATTTGATTTTCTATTGCTGTTGACACTCGTATTGGTCATTAAGATTGTTTCTATTGGTAACAAACCAAATACGGGATTTATATAATAGGGGATCCGTTGATACCATGACATGCAAAACTTCACAACTAACACAGAGGGCAGATCGATTTTAGATAACTTTAGGCCCTAGATAATAGCCCTACGTCATGTCAGCCAGGTGGCCTGTTTTCCTTGATCAATAAATAAAGTTTATCGCTGAGTACAATTAACAGCAGTAAAAGCTTGTCTATCCTATCAACTAAACTAAGTGATATATAGTATTGTGTATTGATGTATATGGATGCTAGTCGACGGCGCAAAGCGATTTGACGAGGCAATTATGAAGAGTTCCAACTTCTTCAGCGAATTGGTTGTCTTCGGACTTGATTAATCTTACACTTTGAGCCCTCAGGGACCTTTGTATTTATACATCTGAGGCATAACAAGATCTAGTAAAATTCATGGGTTCTGAGTAGGAAATATAGCCATACAAGATTAGACCTAGACTATGCAAATTGTATCTTCCAGTATAGTAGGTTTTTGTTTCCTTTCCTAAATCATATCTATCTTCGTTGGACCTCTCTTCGTAGTCGCACATCTATCTGGAATACACGGTTACAATATACACAACAACAAGGTGTACACTATGCACCGAAGGTTTTGTTCTTACCATTTTTTCCCCCTCTAGATTTTTGTTTTGCCAACATTCGATTTGAAGCAGTAAATTGTTCTACAATTGAATTGTATATTATTTTGTTGACCTCCAAACCGAAATTCGCAGATGCCTCTCTTAACTGTAGATATCTCTTTTGATTGAAGTGCATGTCAAAAACTTATTTTTGCAATCGCCTTAATTGAGAGGCGGCTGCAAAAACCTATTTTCACAAGCGTCTCAGGCTGTGTCCATCCACATTACCATTTTCTACAGTGCTATGAGTACAAACACCATTCTTTGCCACCGGCAAAAATCAGTTTGCAGTGCCTGCAAAAATGTGTATTGTAATAGTAGAAGTTCAAGTCTATAAATCACATGCATGTATATTTTGTATTCCTTCCGTGGTTATTACTTGGTGTGAGATATGACACTACTATGTATTATTCCAAATGCTTATATATCACTCTACTATGGTGTGAGACATGATCCTTAGTCTATAGTTTTTTTTATTATGACATATATCATTCCAAATGCTTATATATTTATGTAGAGAAATTACGTAAAATTGCCTGAGCATATCTAGTGAAATAAGAAATATTTTTGGTATTTTGGAGCCTCGAAAAATTAGACATAGATCCGACACTGTTGGTGTCGGTTGACAACTGAACGTATCGGCGCATATTAGATTAACGTGAGGATACCTTTATGGGGGTATAAATGCACATTAGTGGAATGGCTTAATTTTGTCGTTGTAAGTCAATTCTAGCGCCATCTTCTGGTTCAACTTAGCTGTCCGTACTATTCAACATATCACTAGTACAAAATTCTCTATCGGTAATGGCTCACTTATAAAGAGAAAATACGGTCTGTGACGGTTAATTTATCCGTCATGGGTTAAAACGTAGCCCGTTTCAAATATGCCCAATAAAAATGTCATGTGACATATTTGAGCTTATGTGCAATGGGTCGTAATTATGGCCCCATCATGGATAATCGATATACAACTTTGTAATCGATATTAGTTTCATTTAAGATTGTTTATATGCTCAAATATGCATTACAAATGATTAGATCTACTTTGAAAAATTAATTTTTGAATATACCAAACGATGTCGAATGAAGAAATGATATATACGAAAGTTATAGATCTCGACCTGATCTACAACTTTGTAATTGAAAAGCTTTTTTTTATTTGAAGTTGCCCTCATGCCCAGATTTAAAATTCTTATTGATGGGATTTATTTGAAATACACGATATTTTCGAAATTTTCAAACGACCTCAGATGATGATATACTATACATCGAAGTTGTATATGTTAAGTAGATTTACAACTTTAGTATTGAAAATATTTTTATTTGAGTTTTTTTCACCCGTAAATATGTGTTATAATTATGTGGATAGATTTTGAAAAATAAATGCTAAAAGATTTTGAACGACCTCGGATGAAGAAGTGTCCTATAAGAAAGCTATAAGAAAGTTATAGATATTATCGAGAACCTCATAGCTTCAGTTTATAACTCTTTAATTTAAGATTATGTAGAGTTTCAAATATGCATTACATGTTTTACAAACTAATAGTAAAAAAAAGAATAAAATGAATGAAGCAATCACAAGTGCTTCGTAAGTTAGGGCAGTGTGGTTTGAACTGAGTTTGAATCCTATGAATTGCACATTTATTAAAAATGGCTCAAAAAATTGTGAATTTAAGAATTTGTGGTAGGTGATTACTTTTTTTGTTTTTTAAGTGTTTTTAAAAATAAAAATTATAAAATGTCATCTGAATGGCTCGTAATTACAATTTACATATGAGGCTCATCCGTAGATGACTCATCTGTAACAGTTCGTAAGTTACGGTTCATTACGGATGAGTCATTCGTAACGAGGATTCATCCGTTACTGATAATTTTTCACATTAGTAACCCATTGACTGATACCCGTTACAAATGGGGGGTTTAGGCCTATGACTGATGTGGGGTTCTCCCACTAGTGTATACAGGGGCGGACCTAGCCATTGGTCGGGGTGGGACGCCCGACCCAGCTGCCGTTCGGGTCAACCAACTGCCCCAAAGACTCTACCAACCCATGTAGTATCCATTTGGCATAAGTTTCAGTTTATTCATCCTACAAGTCAACTAATCCAAGTTTTAGCATCACAAGAGATGAAAATGGTGTCGCGGTTTCTCTTTGTCGCCGCGAGTCCAGTATGCTCACACGGCATCACCGATAAATGGCTGATGCAACTCGTGAGTAACGGCAAGCCCTGTTGTTGGGGGATAACCCCGTGATTAGGGTGTTGTATAAAATAATGTGTGAAAAAGACTAAAATGCCCCTAAGATGATGATATGCATATAGAGTAGGACAAGGGCAAAGATGTAATCTCCAGTTTCACATGTATAAAAAGGGCCCTCCAAGGGCAATGGAGGGGGACTCTCCTCATTCCACTCACTTGATTCCTACTCCTCCCAACTCAGCTCACTCTCTCCCTAATGGTCTCCATGGCCAAGCTTGGGCTCCTTCTGATGGAGGGTTGCATTTGCCACGCTTGTTAGAAATTGTTCCAACACCTGTGTTGCTCCTCGCCTCCTCCTTCAACCATGACGAGCAACTGAGTGATCGATCCAATTCCAATCTGTCAATACACTTGCTGCTCAGTTGCTAGCCTGCTACAAGGAGGTTAGAAAGTTATAATCGGTTCAATGCCTCATGGGCTCGCGAAGTCTTGGCCTCAACCTCACTGCTCTCACAACCAAACGACATGATCCCGATGGTATCGGACAGGCTGTCGACTCGTCTTTGGCTTCACGACTCTACAACTCTGAATCTCCAACACTCCATTATCCTTCTCTGGCTCTCTATAATAGGCTAACAGCAAGGCGTAACCTACTGAGAATATGAGAACAATCTCTACAAATACTTATTGACTAATTAGCGGTACGGCGTGTCATGTACTAACATTTTTTTTGAAGTTATTTGATTAGTTCATTATCACCATGAATCATATGACTTGTTTTTGCAAATTGATCTGTTTGTCATTGAATTAAATATACAATTGTGTAAAGATTATTGCTTCGTTTTTAAGTTAGAGGTACCATCTTTGATGATCTTTTGAGTCTACTATTTGTTACATGAATACAATACAAATACAGTTTGTGGTGCGTATCATTATTTTTAATGAGTAATTTCGACTCAGTTATATTTTAATCCTGGGTCCGCCACTGAGTGTATAGAAATGATGACAACTCTCTCAGCCTCATTTTATACCTATCTGCACCATATAAATTTTGTCCCATAATATGTCCACTTCTGTGTCTATTTTTCTCTTTCAACGAATAATCATATTTCATTGAATGCTCCTACTCATTTCTTTCTCTGAACGAATTTTACAACAAATCTTTTTCACACCAACTATAATTCGTCTAAAAAATATCTAAAACCCCCTATAATATAATATAATACGAGGTAGCTAGGTAACATGAGCTATCTTCAATGTCGAGGTGGTTTGATTAGGTTGTCAGTGACTATCACAACTTAAGAAAAACTGCCACAATGTCGAGTGGTATATGATTAGGTTGTAAATGACTATTACAAATTAACACAAACTGCCACATTGCATGCCACTAGCCCCTGTTGTACTTATAACCCGATCGATATGCTCTGCGGGAGCAGGAGTACACAAAGTTTTCATACATCGCTTACTTTCGTTCTTAGCTTGGCATGGTATTTTCCCGAGCAATCCTCTCTCGTGTTCATTCTTAGACATGGTGTTTTCCCGAGCAATCCTGTGATGAAAGTGACAAAAATGGATAGCTCCGAAGACTAAGTACCAAAATGTACTCTTACAGGTATTAATCCTAATAACCTGATACTCCTCACACGATGGTGATGATGAGAAGCCGGTGGTCGCTGCTGCCGTTGGCCTGCTGTCTCATCTCTTGGGTGGCCTCATCAGCGGTGGCGGCGGCCGGCACCACCGTGAATAGCCTACCAGGGTTTGACGGCCCACTGCCGTTCTCCCTCGAGACTGGGTATGTCCAATTGCCTTCGATCTCGATGTGACTCTGTCCCTATTATAAATGGCGCACCAATAGTATTTTGTTTATATTCATTTGTGTGGATCTATTTGTTTTTCCCTCCTTTAAACTTCATGGGAAATAAAAATGACAATCAGATGAATCATAGCAGGCTACACTATTACAGTTATTTTAACAATATAAATTGTATTTTTCAACACATAGAGTGTGCCTGGTTTTAATTTGTACTGGGTTTAGTATATACTTTCACGTTAAACCAGGGTCTACCAGATTAAGTTTTACTTATATAATTAAGAACAAATGCTATCCAAAATGAGTTGAACTTTAATACATTTTAGAGATTAGGACACGTTTCACAATTCATTGATTAGATTTTACAAAATTTCATGAAATTTATATGTTTTGATATCTTACGGTACTACGTGAAAACATTTTTAATGCACCTTTACCCGTGAACTAACAAAAATAGCTTACAGAAAAAAAAAAGACCACGGATAATTTTAATTTTTCTTTGTTTGCCCCATAGAAAAATAATTTCTAATTGATATTTCTATAGGTCTCACATACAAAAATATTGGCGACCTTAGATTTTTCAGAAAAATCTGAGTTATTCGCACAATTGGAATTGCATGGTAAACTCGGCAACCAGACATTCTTCCCCCAGACTTCTCGAACCGAACAGAAAAACTCGTCATGTTTTATTGTGGTCTTGACCTAATTTGACTAAAATGAGAATCTAGTCAGACAAAAATAAAAGCAGGATCTCTACTGCTTGTGCTCTGCGGACTGCGGGGAAGCTGGCGGAAAAGGTGGAGGGGCCCACTAAGCGTCGGTGGTGCTGGTGGCTAATGACAAGGTGAACTCCAATGAAACCAGTTTGCTGATGATGAGGGCGACAAGTCCGCCCGCTGCAGGGCGTTTGTCGGGGACGAAGAGTCCGGTGGGGCCGGTTGGGAAAGATGTGTACTGCGAATCAAACCCCCTCTGCTCAAGATCTGCTTCCTCAATGGTTTGTGATGCAAGGACAAACCAGGCATGACGGTGCCGGATTGGGGGTGGCGGCCATTCTGACATGTATCATCATAAGCGATCATCACCGCTACGCTGGTAACCGCAATTTATTGCTACCTTGCCTCCAAATATCGTGGCCGACAGCTCCCGACATACTCGTCGTGGGTTCACGGCTCGGCGCCGGCGCCGTCCCTAATTGCTGGAAAAAATCATTATAAAAAAAAGAAGTATTATTTGCAAAATAGAAGTATTATTTGCAAAAATTGAAGCATTAACGTGGTCCGCCTGCAAAAATTAATTATTTGCAGGCAGGTCAAAATATACACTGCCCGCAAAAAAGAGTAGGACACACTGTCCCTGCCCTTCATTATCACAAAGACCATCCTTATTCTTTTCGTCTTTTTCTCCGCCCCTCTCTCTCCGCCTCTCTAATTCTTCCTCTCTCCCCGCTCCTCTCTCTCACGGTCAGGCTGCGATAGTCACGACTCGCAGGGAGGAGAGGCCCGACGCGGCACGGGAGGCGGCGGCGGCGGCCCAGGCCTCCCCCGTACCCTCTAGATCCAGATCTGGAGGGAAAGGGAGGCGACGGCCGGCGTGGTGAGAGTTGACTGGTGGTGGCCTGGGCGTGGATACGACGTCAATGGCCGGCGGCGAGAGTGTGGCGGTGACTATTTTCTGATTTTATTTTGTTTTTCGCCAAAAACTGTTTTTCCAAGTGAGTGGACGCACCGCCTAGAAATGCGTCACCTGCTTGCAATAATCAGATTTTTGCTGCCGGTGCTAATCTTCCTAAAAAATCACAATTTTTCCATATGATTTTATATCGGGCGATTCTGGAACCTGCACCTGACTGGAAAAACCCTTTTTGTCCACCTATAAAAACATTTTTAGCCTAGTGATGGGTGAAACTTGTGGCTGCTATCTCCATGATGGTCGCAACCAGGGGGATGTGTGGCAGCGGCACGCAGCTAAGGCCTGTGGGTGTCACCTGCTGATGTTGGATGACCGTGTGCTGCTAAGATCAAGTTTAATAGCATGTATAAGCCTGCTAAATCTGTACGTGGAGGAGAGAGATAAAGTAAAAGGAGAAAGGTTTGCTCTTGTTCAAGAGCTAGCTTTGTAGGTGCTCTTAGAATTGAATTAAATACTTAAGAGAGAGGTAGAGAGAAAAGAAGTAAACTAGCCATTATACTTTTTTTGAGAAAGCTTAACCATTATAGTTGTTAGGTTTCGTTTTTAGATAAGTTTATCGTTTGTTGTTGGCTATATTATTAACATTACTTTAATAGGGAGTTTAGAGAGAGGAAGATCAACGGACAGGTGGACCCTAATATTTTATTTTATACTTTAGTGGACTGGCCTTACCGTATGTGCATCGGGATTCAAACCTCTCTGTATTGAGCCAGGGTGTAAATCGTCTGATTTCATGAATTTAGCATATATAATACACTAGTAGAAAAATGATTTTTGTTGGCATGCTAGAATTTTTTTGCCACGGGTGCACGGGGTCCCTACTTTTAATCGTTTTGTGGATTAGCGCCCAAAAAGACCTCCCGGCTGCAGTCGTCACTCATCAACGTCGCCGCCTGCAATCTCCACCGTCCTCGACCACCACCATGTTCACCATGACTGGATCCGACCCGGTCCCCCCCCTCGGGTTTGCCAGATCATAATTTTCAGTAATAATCTCAGTCCGAAATAAGAATAATTTTCTGCATTCCAATTCAAATGAACTCCATTCATAACCGCTGAGACGTGCACACAATTTAAACGATTCACAACAAATAAAAAAAATCGACAACCTCAGCACCCTAAACTCAACCCTAAATCGACAAATAACCGCTAAGAGTAATTTTCATCCAGATTTCAATCCATGTACACAAGACAGTACTCCACTCCAACCCATCGAGAATCGACAACCTTGGCACCCTAAACTCAACACTACAGCTGCCTGCAGAAGCTACCCCAACCCAGGTGCCGCCCGCGAGAGGCCCTACGATGCTCTACTCACCTCCTGGGTTCGCCTGCGGCCGCCTCGGGCCCGTCGGCCCCGCCGCCTGGGAGCCCGTCGCCGCCGCCGCTGCTTGGGAGTTGGTTGCCACCCCCACTGCTGCTTGAAAGCTGGTCACCGCCACCGTCAGCATGAGCTCAAATGGCCAGATCTGGTGAAGAGAGGGGAGCGAGAGAGCTGGGGGAGAGAGAGGATGGCAATAGAGAGAGGGTAACAGGAGGGTTCAAGTGGGTACGGCATCAGGAGGGAGGGACAGAGGAAGATGGGTTTTTGTTTGATGGCAGTTGCGGGTAATTTTCGTGATGGCAGTTGCAGGTAATTTTTGTGAAAATATGGACGGACGGTGTGGATGGATGCACGTGTGAAGGAATAAATGGCCAGGACATGAACACGTACAAGACACACCAAGGACAAAAGGAATCATCTTTCCTTTTTATAATATAAAAGATATGCACGGACCCTCTTTGACTCGCAAGGATGGTAAAAGCTCTATATCTCTTCTCTTCTCCCTCCGTCCCGTAATATAATAACTATTACCGTTTTGGGAAATAATAAGAATTTATTACAATGTCTACAATACCCTCATAATAGATATGTCTCACTGATTTTTCAATTGATATATGAAATTATAGACGACATATTCCATAATTTAAAGGAATAAAATATAGATATTGAAGGTCTACATGGAAACATAGAGTTTATTATGAAAGGTCCAACTGTGTTAATAATAGATGTGTGAGTCACAAATTAATTGTTTGAAAGTTAAAAGTTTTTATATTATAGGACAAACCTAAAAGTCAAAAGTTCTTATATTATAGGATGGAGGGAGTACTTATTATATAAAAGCGAAAGGTGTGTCCATGGTCCGTCATCCGTTAAAGTTTTCGTCCGTCATCTCAGTTTTCGGCTTCGATACGCCGCAGATCGGTCTCCGTGTTCGCGTGATTCCATATTTCATACGTAGCACAAACGACACACACGGTCCGTTTGCCCCAGCGCGAGCGATATCGTCGCCGTTAACCCTGGAATCGGATCGAAGGAGGCAAGTAGCGAGCAAACGTGCCATCTGCATCCGATTCTCACGCTGTTAACGTACCATCCGGCTTCCGCTCTCTTCGTTTCCATTCGGCATGCACGAGTCCACGTACGTCCTCCATGATCAGGATCAAGCGATTCAATCCCTACATATTTATATTGATCAAATATTCAAATCCAGTTCGATCAAAGGATTGGCCCACTGGAAGATGAGAGAACTATGCTTCCTCCGAACAAAATTTTATATGTAGTGTTTTGTTTTCTAGTACTACAATCATCTATATAAACATTTTTTTTGCACTCACCATGGTCTTTGGTCTTTGAGATGCTACTTTAAACACTAATATTTTTAAAAATATGCTATTTTAAATTTAAAGAGTTGTATCTTATAAAAGTTTGTTTAATTATAAATCTAATAACATTGTTTTTATGTGATTGTTTATTTTGAGTTTTTCACTTTAATTGCCAAAGTTTTAAGTGTTTGATTTGGACTTTTTTAAAAGTTATTTTATTTTGGAACGAAGCCAGTATTGGATTTTGGATTAGTGGGTTTGGACTAAGATTTCATGTAAATTTACATATCGTCGTGTTTGATACATTATCCATCGGTATGCAGTAATGTATGTGTGTATAACTAGAATTGTATTTCCTGTTGCAACGCACGGGTATTTTTTCTAGTATATTTATATATGCAGGAACCCTCTTTAGTGGTCTAAAAAAAACCCTCTTTAGTACTCACGAGATTATGTACTCCCACTACTGTTTCTCATAGACCTATTTCAGTTTTCAATTTTGTTCTGGTGCAAATGACGGACCGAGTGTATATTAAGCTTTTTTTATTTTAAATCTAACTAACTATCCTCTATTGACATGGAACTTCCCTGCCTTCGAATTTGGATATTTTTTTAAAAAATAACCAAAATAAAAAGATAATTATAAAAAAACACGGCCGCAACTTTATTTGTGCCGAGTAACCCTTTTCGCCGCGCCAAAACGGGCGGTGCGGCGAAACAACTCTGCCGTGCCGCATGCAGTGGCGCGGTAAGCGTGCCACCATGGCCCAAGCCGGCTCGTCCGCCAGCATGGCATCGGCGCTGTCGCGCCACATGCTCTGGCGCGACAATCTTACCGCGCCAGGCAGGGTGGCGCAACAAGCGCTGCATACGACCACGTGCCGGCCTCCTCTCCCTCTCTCCTCCCTTCTTCCTCCTCACCATATCGCAGCCGTGAGGGAGCTCGCCGCCGGCCGCCGTTCCCTCCTCCCCCCGGATCTCCACAAATCCACCGTTTCTTGGGTGGAAAAGTGGGGGGAATCGATCCCCGTGTCATCCCGAAGGTATCCCCTATTTTTTCCCTTGTTTCACCGTCGGATTTGAGATATATTTAGGTGTTTGGGTGACTTAGGGTTAGGATTGGATTTCGTAATTTATATGGAATAGATGTTCTTGTTAATCGATTCGATGCTTATTTGGTACGTAGTGGACCCTCTGCCCGCGATTGTGACGTGTAGAATTAGGTGCATGCTTCAATTTAGAGATATTGTTGATGAATGTGTAGTGTATATG
>CM002478.1:10793314-10806692 GCA_000325765.3 Leersia perrieri | reverse complement strand
ACAAAAGTTCACGCTTTTTATTTTACAACACTAAATATCACCGTTTTATGAATCTATAGAAATTTGTTTCACCAATTTTGGAGTTCAAATGAATTAGTTATGTATTTTTGAAGTTAGCACAATTTCAGCACATGTTGACAACAGTTTTCATTAAGAGCCCTCAGACTTCCTGGATATTACAGAACAGTCCAAGATACAGTGATCGGAGCCGAAGAAGACGGTGGGCGATCTCCTTCCTCGCTGCACCGATTGAGGCGTGGCTTGGGGCGTTCGGTAGAGGAAGACGAGGCGACGGTGTTGGCGAAGTAGCTCGGCCGGATTTGGTCTACAGCGGCCGGGGCATCGAATCGATCTGGTGGCGGCGCACCGGCGACGTCGCAACGGCGCTTCGGGAGCCCAGATTAAACTTCGCCTTCCTGGAGATTGGATGCACGGAATAGGGCGAAATTTTAACAGAAGCTACGGCATGATGATATGGTCAGGGAACGCAAGAAAGATGGGAGAGAAGATGACCTGACGAGCAGCTGCGATGGCCTCCTTCCGGCGGCCGACAGTGTAGGAGAGGGAGGTTGGGGGCGAAATGGAGGCGCTCTGCTGTGTTTGCTGGCTGTGGGAGGGAGTGGAGAGAGTGAGGAATCTGTCCCAAGGCTTGGAGAGGAAAGGAGAGTGAAGAAAAGAGAGGATGACACCTCTCCCTCTTGTTGTGCATGTTGGACATGTGGCAAACTTGCTCATCTCTGTTCCAGGGAGTGGGAGAGGGGTGTTTCACTGCCATGTGGGCCATATGCTGTTGGTGGGACCCACATGTCAAAGAGAGAAGGGTGGGAGAAAAAGAAACAAAGAGATAAAGACAAAACTATGATTATTCTCTCTATCACTTAGTACTTCGTTTGAACCACCTAGGACGGAAATTAGAATTTGTTCTCTGGAGAGGGCAAAGGTTTTGGAAAGTACTTTTAAACCTAATTGGTTTCACTCAAAAAATCTTGAGTTAAATAATTCTAGTGAGAAAGTAAGATCGGATATTCTGAGAGTTAGTTTAAATTTTTAGGAGGTCTAAACAGTTAGTTAAAATTCCACAAAATTTATATTTGGTGATGATAAATAAACTAATATTTAAATAAAATAATAAACATATATACTTCTGTTCAAGTTGTTATTCAATTGGAAGTCGATCCGATTTTGCCGATTAGGGTTTAATTTGTTATCATATGTGGTTATAATGCACTAAAATAATTATGCCTCCTAAAAGATAACAATTGCACTCCTAATTACCAGGTAATAGACCTAGGGCTGTTATAGTAATCATTGTTGGCAAATACTCTATATTATTACTTAAAATATTATATTGCTATGGTAAATAAGGGCACCCCCAACCCACCCCACACACACACGCTCCAGCTCCACCCCTGCACCTGGAGCGTACAACATGGTAGAAATAGCGTTGCTGTTGTATTTTGGCCTTGGTTCGCACGCAATGGATAAATGTGTGTATCAAAATAAGCATATTTTATAAGTTTACTCATTAGATTATACCCACATGCAAGTTCGTATAACTCAGATGCAATTTACTCTTCCATAGACTACATTCAACTAATATTAGCAGGCATTCTAAACCCTTAATTTTATTTTGAAAAACTGAGGGTTACATATATGCCTAACCGCAAATTGTTTCATGCGCATTTTACATATCACGAATTTACCACTCAAACAAATGTTCTATCAGCGTGCAAAGGAGACCTGTAGTGGAAAATATAGTGCCCCCAGCAATATTCAGTGTGTGCAGTCTCTCAAATCTATAAATGATGTAAGTACCCACCACGCTGTCATTTATTTCTGTGAAATAATTGTACTACATGATTGCGAGTTATATGGCTTAATTACATAATTCATAAAATCATTTACATTTTACAAACTAATCAGTGCACAAAGGACATCAACATGGTCCACATACTTGAGCCATTATGCGAAGGAATATTTAGCCCCAAGATTCATAACATCACAGAGCAAGATGGAACGAGTAGGCTGATGCTGGAGTCTACTGCTGCTGACGATGATCTCACTGTGTTTCAGTGTAGAGTTGAGTGCATAATAATTACAACGTCATCCATCCTATTGAACCCATAGTTCTTTGTTATAGTTTTCCTTGATAGGACTTGATCTAAGGGTGTCTAATTTGGCTATTTCTTACAGAATGCTTCCTATATCTTACTATTTTAAAAGAGCATAGTATTGATTGTGATTCTGCCAGATCAAACGGCCGAGATCTCTTGTTGGATTCCGCCTCCCACGTCTAATGGCTGAGATCTCTCCGAATTCCACCTCCCGGCTCCCACATCGCACCTTCTGCATCGCGCCGTATCCGCATCCTCGCTCCAAACAAATCGGCAAAAGAAATCGCCGCCTCCATCCGCTGCCGCTCCTCCTCACCACGCATCCGCCACCGCCTTCATCGATCCATCGATCCATGTCCATCCACCTCGCCGTCGCTACACCTCACCACGCCCGGCCGCCGGCACGGAACCATCTAGCCGCCGCCGGCGCCGATCCATCTCACCGACGCCTCCGCCCCCGCCTCAGCCTCCGACCCCCAATCACCCCATTCACGCGCCGCCGCCGCCGATCCATCTCCACAAGAGCCGAGGGCTCCGCACCGCCGCCGCGATCAGTCCACTTGCCGCCTCCATCTCACCACGCCCCACCGCCTCCGCCGATCCGTCCACGCGTCGTTGCTTCGCCGCCACCGACTCCATCCACACGCCATCACGTCGTAGACAGCCCCGTCAATCCACCTCGCTGCCGCCTCCGTCCACGCGCCGCCGCATCGCCGATCCACCTCGCTGCCGGCATCGACGCCCTGCCGCCTACGCCGCCAAGTCACCTCTCCTCTCCCCTACTTCCACCACCGCCGCCGCATCACCGAGTCCACCTTCAAGTCGTCTTCTTCTTCCCCTTCCCCCCTCGAAGCCTTAGCCACGAAGATTTCCAGTTTCTACCTCTGATTTGGAGAATTTTGCGAGCTTGATCTTGTCTCGGTGTTCGATTGTGTGATTGGGATCGTTTGGTTGGGTTGTTACTATGGGGGCAGACGAAGGGGAAGGGTCGTGATACGTTAGCAGGGAGAAGATCGATTGGAATCGCCGACTCGCCGTCGATGAGGCTACCTACTGCTCTTTCATCCGCGACGTCAGCATCAGGCTATAGCTGTGAGTTCTTCTCCTCCTTAGGGTCGGATCGGGTTCAATCTGTTGGGGAATTGAGGTAGATGTGGTTGGTTGGTTGGGTGTGTGTTCTTGATGTCGGTGCGTTTGATTGGATTGGAAATTTTTTTTCTGATGAAAGATGCAAAAAAAAAATATCTTTGTTTGCAGGCCTCAGGTTACAATCGCGACGGCGATGTTGCTTTGCCATCAGACATCGGTTCTATCTCCGACAGAGTGGTAGGTGAATATCTGCAATTCTTTTACATGTGATTTTGGCCCACTTAGTTGTGGCACTAACCAATGTTGAATCTTCCTCTGACGAGGATATAGCAACACTGATAAGTACAACTAATTAGCTTGTTTGCCGTTGCATACAGCGAGTGATGCTGTAGTTTATCAGAGCTGCTTCTGATCTTGCCATTGTACAATTTTTTAGTGGAAAAACAGAATGCACTTCTCATTATTGAAATCAAAGTGTTATTGTAGAGTTTTAACTAACCCTAACCCCATTTGGTTACGTTTTCAATCCTGTGAACATTTTATTTTCAGGGAGCAGGCACTTTCGCATCAACATTGATATAAAATCCATCCATTTAACCAACAGTTTTGTGTTTGTTGCAATCCCTATAGTGTGCATGTAGCACCCTGATATGCAGTGACTTACTTTTTTGTTTCTCTCCTGAAAAGTGCGTCAAAGTTTCTGAAGTCTGATAAAATAATGTTTGTTTTGGTTTTTCTTTTTCTCTTTATCGGTTTGTGATTTGTTTGATTCCCTAGGTTTCTTGCCACTCACATTTAATTCAGCAGAATAGTAGTCATATTATTAAGGTTCACTCGGTCTTTACTCATCAGTATTCCTCTGACCGCCATTTGATCCGCATTTGCAGTGCTGGTACCTCTGACTGCTGTAACCTCCGTAATATATGGCTTAAAAAGATTATTCATAGAAAAATTGAAGCCTTTGGAGGTTGCACACCGGTTCAACGATAGTACCTCCTGTTGTAATTGCTGAGTTCCATAGATTCCACGGGAGTTCAAAGCTTACACTGCAGCAACTGTATGCTGGAATATATCATTGTGCAGGAGGCGTTGACCTACGCTTGGCCACACACGTCAGGGATGATGGCCGCGATGGGTGGGTTTGACATAGACACTGCTCTCTAACCTCGCCTACTATGACGACCACTGATACATGATTGCAGGTCAGTATTTGGTCACTCATCTCCAAAAATCCCAAATGGCAACCGAAATTTAGGTAGGAACTTGCAAAATCGTAGGGGTTTGTGCTCGTTTGTTCATCCAGATGCTCACATCACTTGATTATGTTTTCCTGAACTTGTAAGTATTTTTGGATCTTTAATGTGAACTTAGCAAAACTTTGACTTTGACATAACCAGTATTGTATGACAACTGTTCAATCGAGATACTCACATGAGCTCTCGACTTTTTTTTTCTTGAACCTGCAAGTATTTGTGGATATTTAATGTGAACTTACCAAACCTTTGACATAGACATTATTGCTAGACATGATGAGCATTTTTTAGGAGACATAATTATCGTTGAGATTGAGCCAAAATGTGAAAAATGAGAAGTTCAAATTGTTGCTAATGGTAAATGGGTCAGGGTCTGCTACTTCTTTTGCTGTAGGTTGGGGTAACTGTTAAAGCATTGAATATGTGGTAGTTTTCTTCGTCGTTTGTTTGTACATTCTGCCATTCAGACATGTGAACTACTATGCTACTCATTCTTAGGTTATGTGGACTGAGATTTTTTTACCGAAAATTGTGAGGGGCTAGAAGCATCTATACCAAAAAGATTATGGTAGTTTCATGTCTCCATGCCTTCCTGACAATAATATTTCCCTGATGTTTTGTGGTAAAAGAGCATAATGCATTATTGTTTTTAAAAATTCTAGAAGTCCAGTGACAATGTTCAGCATCTACACTACTAGATTTTGTTTTCCTTTTATTTACAATACTTCTGTGTAACATTTTTTAAGTTGCAACTGACGGGCAATCGTAAACTAGGACTCTCACAGGTCCGGCAAAGAGGTGAAAAGCCTGAGAAACTGGAAGCGTTAATCTTTTCTATGAATAGGGTTGATAGCGGCTGCATTGTTCATGTCCCTCCCGGTGAAATTGCCATTCTCTGACGGCCTTGTAAGGTAATGGCGTACCAATATGTTAGGGCTCTAGGATGTTTCGTTCGTATACTTCAGCTGACAACATAATTTTGTCTCTTTTCACAGCACTCCTTTCTTAACTGGTGCAGCTGGGTTTGAAATAGACTGGTCCTGCAGTTCTATGGAGCAAATTGAAATTATTAACACTTTCAAAGAAAAAAAAAGCAATCAGTAGGAAGGTTACTACAAACTTCACGTACAACATGACATTTTTCATGATGTATATTTTGAGAAGATTGCCAGATATGTAAAAGGTTGGAGTTAGTTTCTCAATGTTATGTCTCAATTAAATTTTTGTGATGTCCCTAAAAAATTTTTTAGGTGGGGATTCTACCGCCTACCTGAAGTTCTAAAAAGTGCAAGTGCAAGTGTTTACATGTTTATTAAAAATCTTCTCCTGTTACTTCTGAAAAGTTGCGGGTGGTATGGAAGAGAGAGCTATTTTCATGCAATATATACTTCTGCTAAGTTAGTTCAGCAGAGTCGTTTGCTGATTATTATTTGTAGTTCATTCTTAAACGACACTAAGAAATGGGCATGTGTTGGAGTTCTTGGGCTTAATACAAAATTAAGTTGCATTTGATTCATGCTTTGGTTTAATAAAGGCATAATTTGGATAGCATCAGTAGCAACTTTTTTTGGCTATTTTATTATTACAAATATTTTCTGTGAGCAACAAACAATTATTGCATTGTCATGGAGAATTTACATGTTTGTCTCTATTTTACACGAAACTTATATTTTTATTTTCCCATTGTAACGCATGGGCACTCAACTAGTCGTATTAAAAATATGGGCAAATGACGAAACTGTAAGGGAGAATCTTGGTGTGCGCAAGATAACTTATGAATTAAAACCTCATCCTATCAATGTTGATCGGCATGGACAGAGGTCCATTCAGAGCTAGTACAATCGTGTATACAAGCTAACTATAATCTGATATGGAGGAGAGAGACAATAAAAAGGAAAAAGATAGACTCTCATACAACAACTAGCTATACACAAACTCTAAAATAAATATATTAAATATATTGAGACAGAATAAAACAATTAGAGCCAACCTTACAATCAATCTATTATAGCTACAATTAAAATTAGAGCTGGCAAGTTGACTCTCCTATTAAACTTACTCTAAAGGGTCCAAGAGAAAGGACTTAGTTTTCTTTGTAGATAGTTGTACATCTATGATGATTACTTTATCATGTTTAGTGTCTTACTCCAATGTACAGGGAACAGTGGAAGATTGGAAAAGATGCAATCATGTCAGTTTAAATTACGTTGGAGATATCCATAGTACTGTGGAATATCATTCAATACTGATGAGAAAAGATACCGAGCACTGATATATAGGTAATTTATCAAACTGCAGCTTGATTAACGTGTGCACCTTTTAGTCTTTAGACACACATTAATTTGATGCATATCTCTTATTGATGTGATATACATGCGGTTGTATGTATACTCTTGCACGCTATTTAACTAATACATTGAAAAAAACAACAGATTTTATAATCCCTCATCTGAATATCATGTCACGTAGAGTTCAACTGTATGATGTGCTGCAATGTGGTTAAAATCCTAACTGCTCTTATCAGCCATATCTGTTTGTGGTTGTCACACTGTAATAGGCACGTAAAACGAGACAATATTACTACATGATTATTCGAGTATTAGCAAATTGAAACATGCAAATAAAATAATTTAATTTTTGACAACTTTTATATAATTTTTTCACTACTACATAGACAGTAGGTGCTAGCAGCAAACCCATAGGTGATGGTTATCATAGCCGGCACCTATTAACAGGTGATGGCTGGTAAATAAAAAACCATCACCACATGGATCACACATGTTGCCAACTGTTAAAAAGACATATTATGGGACCCACTATAGAAGATAGTTTCGTAAAGAACCGGCACTGTTCTATAGGTGGCGGTTCACCACCAATACCCATACAGGTGGTGTTTTTAAAGTAAGAACCGCCATTTATGTTATAGATGGCGATTTATGTCTATAACCAATGCCTAAGATATATTGTAGGTATCAGTTATTAACTTTTTTAACCAACGTTACGAAAAACGGCCCAAGGTGATGTTACTAAGTAAACTGCTACATATGATGACGGCTCCTATTAGGAATTCTGCAGTAGTGCTTTTAAAATATGCAGCGTATTATAGCCCAGAAAAAGTGTTGGAAGACGAAAGCACTGTTTTTCTAGCAATCTAGTGGATTCGAACAGGCCTGACAACAGACATGGTCTAACCCAAAGATGTGGATTATTTTTTACGTGCAATTAATATGATGCAGCGGTGACCATGATGCTGCCTTTACCTTCATTGGCACACAAGCATGGATTAGATTTCTTAACCTTTCTGTGGCTGAGGAATGGCGACCATGGTATCTCTCGCTGGACAAGTTGCCGGGTAAGATGTATACATTCTGGTTGACATTCAATGTGAAAAGTGATTATAATTTTACTGAACATACTGCACATCATAATATGAGCTGCTGTACTATAGTACGAGATGTTTTTTATGTAAGTTTTTATAACAATCAGCAGGGGCAGAGGCAGAGAAAAAAGAGGGGTGCCTAACTTTTTTTCTCAGAGCGGCATGCGGAACATTATATTGAGTACTTGTATATCGAATAGATTCTCTGATTGATGATAATATTTAACAAAAAAAATGCATATAAAAATTAGAAATTACATACCGCAATAGCCAATGGAGAAACCATCTAATAATGCAAAGTTAACAATGCTTCCATAATATACAATAAACCAAAAGTTGCCATTTGCAAAACAAATAGCAAGCAAAATATGATGTCATGTTATCATTGTCCTCATTCCTCCATGGGACGATGGCCTAGAAAAGAGTTACATAGTAAATCGGCCGCCTATGTGATTATGTGAACTCCATCTCCAAACCCAAACCTGCAACCTACAAGACCTAGATTAATTAGAGCAAGATCACGCTGCTGAAAGGAGTGAAAAAAAAATTAAGAAAAAATAGAAGCAGCGAGAGGGGAGAGATAATGTTTTGAACCCTTGATGTTTACCTTCAATTGGGGCCTTGGGGGCTGGATCCTGATGGACTGATGATCGGCGGCAACTCGGCAATCATGGCGGAAGGCGGAGATGAGGAGGCGGAGGCCAGACGCGTGCGAGTGCGACGCTGGGAGACGAAGAGTCGAGGACGACCGAGTTAACGAGGCCGAGCGAAGACGGAAATCGACGCGACGACGCCTCCCTGACCACATCGTGCTCTCCTTCCTCCATCTCCATGCCTTGATATCCTTTCTTTATTTGGGCCTTTTCCTTCTTGCAACAGCCGGCTTGGGCTTTGTGATTGGGCTGGACGAGGGGAGTGGGTTCCCTGACTTGGGCCAGGGCTGCCCATATAGGGGATGTATGGGAGCAAGAGGCTTATTCTAATTATGAGCCGGGTGCCTGGGAACCCCCTGGCCCATTGGGCTCCGCCCCTGACTATCAGTATATTCGTAGAGTTGAGTATTAAGAGGTAGTGAGGAACAACAAATGAACACTAAAAATTATGGCATCCACAATAACACAGCCCGAAAGTATCCAACAAACACATATATACACGTATAATGTTAATTTGGTGTGTGTTGTTACCTCTGCTACACAAAGTGACAAGGTACGTACATGAAAATAGAACCTTTTAAATAAGCTCCTGAGAAATCCAGGTAAAAAAACATACTTGAGGAATTACAATTATTTGTACAGTTAATTTACAATGGTGTACAAATATGTATTAACTCTTCACAGATTTTACAGGAACCTTTACAGGGTGTACAGAACCTTCACAGGAATTACTTGTGTAATAACCTAACATATGCAACCGTGAAGGTGGGTTCTTCACAGATTTTGATCCTTGATACCATAAAAAGTATTTTTCTAATATCATATTGTCAGCAAGCTTTTACCAAAAAAAAAAAAAACTATAGCAGGCGAACTAAGTTGCTTTGCAGAGATTGTGTCAATGTCCAAATTTGTACATTAATAATGTCCAAATTTGTACATTAATGACTAGTTGAAATAATAAACGAGCACTAGAATCTTAATATTTATACATTAATGCAGGGTGCTGGCCACACTGCTCCAGAGCATAAGCCCAAGGAGTGCTTTGCGATGTTCACAAGATGGATTTCAGGCAAATCTCTCTGATGTATATTGTTCAGACAAATTAAGACAATTATTAAAACTTATATTTTTTTTCACGCCAGAGATAAGAATAAAAAAAACTCAGAGTTGTAATATACATCATTACTGTCGGACCATTTTTGCAGCTGGCTAATTAGTCTGCAAAATCACCTGGCTACAAATGGGCTTGAATATTACATCATGGTATATATAAGGTTCGAACACGACACTATAGATTATGCATCTACTAAACATGAGTTGCTTAGTCTAAAATGATCACACTAATGCGGAAAAGGTACTGACAAGCGATTGAAAATTCCATGGATGTGGTTGATTTCCTCTGCGTAGTCCGGAGTGGACGTAGAGGGTGAAGTGCTCGAACCACTCTGACGCTCGATGTAGTTGAGCTGAGCGCAGCACGTGTTAGATTGTCATTGTTGGTAAAGCTGCTGAACTCCCATAGGAAAAACATACGTCGAACTCCTGGTATCAGAATTTGGATTGGCTTGTAATGGTGGACGATGACGGTGACGTTTTAGGATTATGTAATTACAACGGCTGGCTTTTGTTTCAGACTTTTTTTTTTTTCGACAAACCTTTTGTTTCAGACTTAGTCAGCCGCTTTAATCGTTGTTTTACTAAGAAATAACCAGTGAAGCTCAGTCCATGAGATCCAGTCGAATCGGAATTTGTTACGCACGTCGCAACCTCATTTGAGATGAAGAATAAAATGAAGAAAAATATAAAAGGTTGCACGATATTGTTTCAGTTTTCTCTGAATATTCATGTTCGTCATGTCACCGTTCAGCTTCTGAAACTCCTGGTTTAGGAGTTATGACTTGAGCCACAAATTGAGTGATCGAGAGAGATCATTTCTGACAAGGTCGAGGTTGTCTCGTTCTTGACGGTGGGCGGGGCCCAGGCCCTAGGCTTGTCTCCCAAAATTCCATTGAAATGTATCAAAAATTAGTTAAAATTTTAAAAATATAAGGTATACAAACAATTTTGGCCCTACTCTTGAAGAGTTGGCCCTACCCTTGAGAAATTCTTGGCTCCGTCAATGACAACCATTCTGTTGGAGTGTATAAAGTGAATTGCCCATCTGTCCTCAACAGCTTAGGCTTTTAGGTGTAACTGGTCGGTGCATGCAACTTAACATGGTATCAGAGTCAGAGGTCTCGAGTTCAAATCCTGATTGGTGCGCAATTAAATTAAATAATTGCCGCCCGCTCCAATATTCCACACTTGAGACTTGAGGGGGTCTCGCATGATGGGGAGTGTAAGCTTTTGGGTGTAACTGGTCAGTGCATGCAACTTAACACATTCATGCTGGATTGCCGGCCTTCAAGAGCGGATTGTCTCGCAGCAGCGGCAGCTGCTTCCACCGGGCAGCGCTAACGGGAGGAGGAAGACGACGATGCGCTTCATCTTCATCGGCCTGGGCCAACTAGGCCAAGTCGACAAGAAGATGGATCTAAGGAGAGAGACGGCCCTGAAGGGAAGGGAGAAAGGAAAGGGAAGGAGAAGATTTGGGCCGACGCGGACGAATTGGGCTGCCAGCTCGGGCAGGCCGAAAGGAGGAGGAGAGGGAGAGAAGAAGAGGAGGACCTCGGGCCGAAAATGGCCGAAATAAGAAATGAATGTTTATTTTAGTTTTCTTTTTAAGAAATTCTGAAAAGATTATTGTGGTATTTAATAAATTTGTCTTCTCTAAAAATTGATATAAAATTTATTTAGCCATTTTAATACATGAAGAGTTTAGGAGAAAAAAAAATCCTCCGAGCTATTTTCGGATTATGCTGCATGTCTTTGGGCTTTGAAGAATGGTTTTAGATTTTTATCATATAATATTATTACATTTAGAAAAAATAATTTTAACTAGGTAGATTTATCAGGTTGTGAAATTTTCGGTTGTGATATTAGATTAGGGGATCCCACTCTAACAGGTAGCCCATGCCTGCCAGTAAGTTCAATCAATCACTTTCCTTTTGATATGTTCAAATAACTTATAAAGAAATAACATTGCTATTAACTTGTGACATTTGTTGGTTAGTCCAATGACAAAATAATGTTCATCACAATGTGTTATTGGGCTAGTTTATGACGATTTATAGTTGGTCTTAGTGACGAACACCTAATTTTCGTCACTAATCTACCTCACCCCCATACCAAATGTCATAAAGTGAAATGACATAGTGATGAATAGCTCTAATGTCATAAGAATTCGTCAAATAAGACCAGATTTATTGTAGCGTTAGTTATAACAACAATAGACAGGACCATCTGACGGGCTCGATTCAACCAGTCACCGTGACCAAATATATTATATTTTTCATGTCGTCATGTTTTTACTGTAGGATCGAAAATAAGAAGACAAACCACTAAAGGGGGGTAAATAGTTGGAACAGCAAAAACCAGTAACTTTTTGCGGAATAAAAATTGCCTTCCCTCTGTCGCAATCCGGTTTGACCGCTGCTGTGTCTAGGTCGGTCTGACCGCGTAGCCGGTCTGACCGCGCCAACACCTTTGGTCTGACTGACCGTCGGGGCTCTTGAACCGCCGCCGAAAACACGATATCAAAGAACTTGTACATGTAGATCAACTTTATTGCTTCAATATGTGTTTACAAAGTGCAACCACAGCACTCCTCTCCAAAAACTCGAACTAAATCGAATCCTAGGCTCAAACCCTAATTTTACAACTTGGCTTTTTCAAAGAAAAACGTTACATGAGAAGACACACCCCTCTCATATAAATACCCATAGACATGGCTGTGCAAAGCCACGAATCCTACTTGTATTAGAAGTCCTACTCCCTTAGGAATCCTACTCATACAAGTAAACAACTCATCCTTTCCAAATTTGGACTCCTTCCAAATTTGACTCCGATCTCCATACGTACACAATCCCTCTTGTATACCATATGGATTCTCCAACTTCACGTGTATTATCCTCTAGCCTTTTAGTATCCCGCGTGATCTCTTAATCCTCTAGACATCAACTTCTCCCAAGTCGACTCCGATCCATCACCGACAACCTACACATGAAACAACCAAGAAACCATAACTGAGCACAAGTTCTCACCAACTTGACTCATTGTTAGCACACAACAGTATTATCTACGAATAGAAACCATCAAGAAGTCATATCCAACAAGCAAACATGAAATCGAAGAAATCAATCCGAAATCAACTCAAATCGGATACAGTCGGTCTGACCGCCATAGCCACGTCGGTCAGACAATTCCGATAAAAATCTCCCGATTGCGTATCGTGTCAGGCCGGTCAGACCGCCGGTTCAACGTCGGTCAAACCGGTCCATCCCGAAAAACACTTCTCAACCAAAAATCCAAATATCTATCTAACCAAATTAATAACCAAATGTTCATCACAAATTATATAATCAAAACCATTTATTTTACAATCTCCCCCTTGATGAACACATTGGCAAACCCGTCAAAATGATTTGTGATTTTTGTTTGAACTAGCAAAAAGCAACGAGTGCTCAAATTTTCTTTCTCACTTTGTTCTCCATCTTTTGACAATAAGGTCAACAAGATATCAATTTTAAATGTGAGAGCTTTGAAATATATCTAGAGCAATACAAGGACATGTGTTGCAAGGCAAGTGAAATAAAGTCACCAACTAGGATAATAAGCATGGCACTAGAGTATAAACATGAAACAAAAATATTGCAATCAAGCTTAAGTCAGCACTAAGATTTCATGTATTCAACGATTTATAATGCAACACATCCATTAGATACAAGGTTAGATAAAATACCCAATCATATAGACAAGAACGTGTAAACACTCTTTCCCAAATTTATTTGC
>CM002478.1:10716800-10793214 GCA_000325765.3 Leersia perrieri | reverse complement strand
TCAAATCGGACACAGTTGGTCTGACCGCCATATCCACGTCGGTCAGACCGGTCCGATAAAAATCTCCCGATTGCGTACTGTATCAGGCCGGTCAGACCGCCGATTCAACGTCAGTCAGACCGGTCCATCCCGAAAAACACTTCTCAACCAAAAATCCAAATATCTATCAAATCAAATTAATAACCAATTGTTCATCACAAATTATATAATCAAAACCATTGATTTTACATTTACCACACGGTTACTGGTAAGTAACCATGCAATGACCCCAATGCAGAGTTGCAAACAGCAAGATGGACAAAGTTATTCCACAATACGATTGAATTTAATTATAACAATCTGCAGCGCAGCAAGGATGTTAAGTAGCAGGTAACTTAACAAAGAAAAAGGCAATCATACAGAAAAGATAAAATCGTAAATATTCTTTTAAAGACATACTAATATCATCATGATAAGATCAAATAATGTCCCTACCTCAGCATGCATGTTTGCTGGTGTGAGTGATGGATGTTCGACATGGCACCTACCTACCACAGCTCGCCCAGGACGTCGAAAGGCAGTTTTATATTAACGTTTCGTATCTTGGTACAAAATTTATATTAACTGCTCATGATTCATATCTGCTGTCAATATCGATTTATATTGGCAGTGGGTGGGAGGGGATCACGCCAAGGCGTCATGCCCGTGACATTTGTACGGAAGAGATTGTGCTCCATCCACGATGAGAAAGAGAAATATAGACTTTGAAATATGGGTGTCGATTTTGTGTCGGATTGGTTGGTTGCTGCGTTCGTTTTCAGCCGGAAACAACGATGGGCAAATTACTACAGCGCAACCATCTCTCGGCACGCTTCCCAATACGCATAAAAATACGTTTTTTTAAAAAAATTCTATATGAAAGTTGTTTAAAAAACCGAAATAATCTATTTTTTAAGTTTTAAATAGTTAATACTGTATTAATCATGTGCTAATGATGTTTCTCATTTCGCGTGCCATCACTATTCTTAGTTGCCACTGTCCTTTTAGCTGCAAACGAACGCAGATGAAGCAAGATGATGGGTGATTTTTCTGTGAGATTGGTTGAGTGATGAGGCGAGCAGGCCAATATATGGTGGGGATTGGTTGCACAGTCGTGGTCGGATTCCTGTGCATGTGTCAGCTCGAATAGTGTCTCACGATCACATAAGCAGCGATGGACATGAATCGTACAGCGTACCACAAAAGGATGAGCACAGAACTACAGAAGCATAACTGAATTTTACATACATTTCCTCCGTGCATTGCAACCGGATCTAAAATTATGATAAACATTAAATCCGTTATATGAAATTATTTTGAATATTCCTCCAAGTCGATTCTGAAATTTGAAAGTTTATTCCAATTTCCCTTTTCAAATTTCATTTTTTATTGTTCTTCACCTTTTTTAAAAAAAATTAATTCAAATACTTCATATATCAATATCGAACTAAATGATATAAATCCAAGTGTGCTGCGACCAATGTTGGATGGAAAAAAATGGACAATGAACTAACAAAAGCAGTTTAGATACTTCGTTCTATCGGAAGATTCCCGTATGTTACAACGGAATATCTACATAATGCGTCAGTAGTAAAGACCGGAGATGCAAAATATTGCAACAATGTGAACTAGAGACAAATACATTATTGTGGCCCTTGATACTTGATGGGTATTGGTGCCGTGACGGAGGAAGGGTCACTAATGAAAAAAGTCATCTGTGACTAACGGTTGGCCCATCACCGATAACCAACATCAGTAACTGGCATGGCCACAACTATCAACCGTCACTCATTTTCTTTCCGACAATTATATTCCTAAACAAGGCCCGTCAACGGCGCCATGTCAAAATTTACACCCATTATCGATGTTTGCTTATTGGTGATGGACTTACTCCATTCGATTTGAAAATTATTGACGTTTTAGATAGGATTTGACAAACCAAGGAAAAATTAAGTCATCATAGTTACGTAGCTCAGTGGTTAAAAGCCATGTTGGAAACCTGTGATTTTAGGGTTTGAAGCCTGCTGCCGCTCCATTTTTCCTCTTTTTTCACGCCGGGTGCCCACCGGTTGGTTGCCTCTTGCGATGAAAACAGCATCATCACTTAATGGAGTTTGGTGTGTTGGAAACGAGGCTGCGGCTTCACTGTTCCCTCATTGTGTTTCCATCTGTGTCCTGTACCATGTGGAGGCCATCCGTATCTCATTTGCTTTTGTGTGGGCCCATCGTAACGGTGGTTTACTTAAGTAACGAAGGATTGTTCTTTCCAGCAAACAGAAAATAATCAAGGCATCAAACACATCAGAAAATAGATTAAACCTGACAGATGGTACAATATTTTCGGATCACAACAGTAATTGTCTCTCCATTAAATCCATGAGAACAACGTAAAATTCCACTACGAGCAAGTTTTTTGTGATGAAGACAGTAAGCAATCAACATTACTTTTGCTGCCGCCGCCGGTGTGCTGACGATCGATGGGATCCCCTCCTTTTCTACTTGTTTTGAGATGCATGATAAGAAGCCGCAAAACCTAGCAGTGTTGCAGCTGAATAAACATAATCGGTTTCGGTTTCTTTTTGACGGAAGATGCAACGGCATCATATTATTTGGTTAATTTCGGGAGGAAAGACCGTCAAAATCCAAACTAACTGATAGGTTCTTTCCATTCTTTTCGCCCGCTATGTTTTTATTTCGCCAAAAATCGATTTGAAGCAGTAAATTGTTCTACAATTAAATTTTATATTATTAGGTTAGTGTTATGTTGTCGTTTTGTGGGGGTATAAATGGACATTAAAGGGTTTAGTTTGGTTGTTGTAAGTCAATTCGATCTAGCGCCATCATTCTCATTCAACTTGTATCTGTACTATTCAACATGTAGAAAAGATAATGACAACTTGCTACTCATTTCTTTTAATTCCCCTACTCATTTCTTTTTCTCAACCAACATTACAATTAGTTTTTTTTTCAATTCAACTATAATTTCTCAAATAGCTAAAATTACTAAAAGCAACTACTACCTCTGTCTCAAAATACAACTACATGAAACTATGAATCTAGACATATTTCTTATCCAGATTTATAACTAAAAGTAGTAATATTTTAAGACGAAGTATAATATAGCACGAGGTACGCAGCGTGAACTATCTGACAGTATCTGTAACATTGGTCCAGGTAGTATAATTAGGTTGTCAATAATTATGGCAACTTAACACAAACTACCAACCTGTTCGGTGGACAATATCCAAGCACGTGCGTCCATGCCGTTCCTGCTGTCACCCACTAGCCCCTGTTATATTTATAATCCGATCGATATGATATGCCGAAGCATGCAGGAGTACACAAAGTTTTCAACATCTCTTACGTTCTTTCTTAGTCATGGTGTTTTCCCGAGCAATCCTTTGATGAAAGTGACAAAACTGGATCGCTCCGAAGAAAGTATATATCGATCAGAATCTACGTTTACAGGTATCTGAATAACCTGAAACTCCTCGCCGAAAACCAAAGGTTAGCTGTTTGCTCGCTACTTCAACATGTAAAAAGTTTCCAGATGATTGGAAAGGAAGCGCGGCGCGCGATGGTGGCGAGGAGAAGCCGGTGGTCGCTGCTGCCGTTGGCCTGCTGTCTCGTCTCTTGGGTGGCCTCGTCGCCGGCGGCGGCGGCCGGCACCATGGTGACGAGCCTGCCGGGGTTTGACGGTCCATTGCCGTTCTCCCTCGAGACCGGGTATGTCCAATTAATTGCCTTCGATCTCGATGTGACTCTGTCACTATTAAAATGGCGCACACCCCTAGTATTTTATTTACATTCATTTTGGTGTGCATTTATTTATATTCTAATCACTCCAGGTGGGTTAGCTGGCTCCTTTTGTTTTCCCCCTTTAAACGTCATGGCAAATAAAAAGACAAGATCCTAGCAGGCTACACGTTATGTTTATATTTAGGCCCTGTTTAGTTCTTAAAAAATTTTCAAACATCACACCGCTTCTTTGAACACATGCATGAAGTATTAAATATAGATAAAAAATAAAACTATTTGCACAGTTAGATTGTAAATGACGAGACAAATCTTTTGAGCCTAATTAGGCTATGATTAGTCATAAGTGCTACAATAACCCACATGTGCTAATGATGACTTAACTATGCTAAAAAAAATTCGTCTCGCAGTTTTTAGGCTAGCCATAAAATTAGTTTTTTCATTCGTGTCTGAAAACCGCTCCTGCCATCTGGTCAAATGTTTGATGTGATGTTTTCGCCAAAAATTTTTCACCAGGCCTAAACAAGGCCTTAATAGTAATGAATTATGCTTTCCACCGCATAGAGTGTGTGTGGTTTTACTCTGCACTGAATTGTATGATATAATCAAGAAAAATTGTTATTGAATATGAGTTGTATCGATTACATTTTAGGGAGTAGGCCACGTTCCACAGTACATCGATTAGAATTTATAAAATTTCAGAATAAAATTTATATGCTTTTGATGTCTTGTGTTGGCGTTAAGTGAAAACCTTTTAAATGTGTCATGTTATAAAATAATAATAATGCTAAACATGGTGTAAAGTTAATCAAAGATACGCTTTACCCAGGGTAAAGTGCAATTTGCTCATTTATTTTTCAGAAAATAATACTCCTTTATTACCTCACTCGTAAAAACAACGTAAGTCCAACCGTGATCTAGAAAGTATCAAAATTATAAGCACCAGCAGATTTCACCCGTTAGGCCTGCAACAGCTAGAGATATACTCCCTATGTCCTATATTATAATATAAGTGATTTAGGGTTTTTGTTTGAAATCTTTGACCGTTCGTCTTATTAAATAAATTTAGTGCAAATATAAAAATAATGAGTCAGGTTTATAGTATTTTTTATAATAAAGTAAATAATAAAAAAATAATATTTCTAAAATTTTTTGAATAAAATGAAAGGTTAAAGGTTATAAGCAAAATCTCCAAATCTTATAATAAAGTACCTCCTGAAGGATGATAAGAAAGCTCTATAAATATTATATATTTGTATACACACTTACATTCTTTTACTCCTAAAGATGGTAAAAGCTCTCTCTGTATATTTGTATGTACAAGAACCCTCTTTAATACTCACGGGAGTAGGTGCTCTCACTACTATTTCTCCTAGACCCGGGCCCGTTCGTTTGTGCCAGTTTAGCATGCGAGAATAGCAACGCATGGAAAACGAAAAATGTCATTAGTGCATAGTTAATTAATTAATTAAGTATTAGCTATTTTAAACTTAAAAAATAAATAAATTTAATTTTTTTAAAAAAAATCGTATAGAAATTTTTTTCAAAAAACACTTCTTTAACAGTTCGAGAAGCATACATATGGAAAAAGAGAGAAAAATAATTTAGTTTTTTGACGACAAGTCTGGGCTTCCGAACGCATTCTATTCTAATTTTCAATCCTTTTTTAAGGACTTGTTTAGTTTTAAAAAATTTTGGATTTAGATGTCACATCAAACGTTTGATCGGATGTCAGAAGGCTATTTCGGCTACTAATTAAAAAACTAATTACATAGGGTGTCAATTAAACCTCAAGACGAATCTATTAATCCTAATTAGCCCATCATTAGCATATGGGGATTATATAGCACTTATGGCTAATTACAAACTAATTAGGCTCAAAAAATGTGTGTTGCGATTTTCATGCCAACTGTGCAATTAGTCTTTTTTATCTATATTTAATACTCCATATATGTCAAAATATTCGATGTGATTTTTTTTGGAATAAAATTTTGGAGACTAAACCGGGCCTTAGTGCAGACGATCCTGACCGATCGAGTGCATATTAAGCTCTTTTTATTTTAAATGTAAGTAACCATCCTCCGTTGACATGGAACTTCCCTGCTTCGAATTTGACTGCTGCAGGTATGTGGAGGTGAACAAGACGACTAAAGTTAATCTCTTCTATTACTTCGTCCGTTCAGAGAAGGATCCTGAGCATGATCCGCTTTTGGTGTGGCTGACAGGTGGCCCGGGCTGCTCAAGCATTTACGGTCTAACCCATGAGATAGGTAATTAATTAGAAGGTTCATTTTTTTCTGGACATATTGAAAAGAAGATGCCCTGAGATCCTTTCATAACAGTACTTAATAGAATATGTGCATGTATGATTTCATTTCATAGGGCCATTTCAATTTACGGCGCAATGGTACTACAGAAATGGATTTCCCAAACTGATCTACCGACCAGAGACATGGACTAAGGTTACCTCCATATATGCGTTGGCAAACAAGTTTCATTTTTTAAATTTCTATCGATGTGGTCATTAAACAAGGAGAGGCAGATCCAGAAATTTAAAATACAGGTGTCATATTTGTTTAATTATGTACTTCTTTCGTCCTTAAATACAAGGTGTATTTTAATTGTATACGGTCTTTAATACTTTACTTTACCATTAATTCATTCCATAAGATATTATCAAAAACTATAAAATTTACATCACATGAAACACATTCAAATATAATCTAAGCATGTCACATGCATAACACTAAATAACAATATGGTTTATTTAATTATTAGTAAAAACTTTCAAATATTGACTTTACGGAAAATAAGGACGTTTTTGGAACGGAGTGAGTAACTGTCCTCTGTATGTATGTAAGCTATTTAATTACCCCATTGATTATGCCATTTAGGAAGATGAATGGGAATTTTGATTAGGAAATTGGTGGGAATCATTTGGTTTCTAGTCCGAATCATTTGGTTTGTAGAAGTCATATGAATTAATATTCAGTTTAGATGGAACCTAATCTTACAAGGAAATTAGTTGACATTTCTTCCCCAGTTCCCCATTGACATGGCACCAAAACACATATATCTTCTAATATATCTTCTAAGTAAACAAAACAGTTAATGTCCACATCTCTCTAAACTTCATAGTTCCTACCCCTCCTTAAATACACCCCTAGCAACCACACCTGTAGATTTTTTTTGCTCTTCGAGTAACCTGACCCTGATACAAACACTTTCAACATACCCCTTTAGCAAGCCATATGCATTTCAGAAAGACAAATGACCATATCAAAGATTTAAATTGATGGCATTCATAAATTTGCAGACGAACAATATAATCTTTGTGGATTCTCCCGTGGGGACTGGGTTCTCATACGCGACCACAGAGGAAGGGTCCAAGTCTAGTGATACCAAGGCAGTGAAACAACTTGTTGTTTTCCTCAGAAAGGTAACTTGTTCTTAGTCAATGCCTGTAATTTTAACCTCTTACTCCATATACGATTTGCTTACGAAAGCATTTTCCTCGATAACATTCGCATCTTTTCTAGAATAGAAGTTGGTGTCCATTTGCAAATTGTCATGTATTCTGTGTACTCTGAAAGGGAGATACTACTGGTGTCCTGTTTAATATATATAAGTTCCAATACACGTTTATTTACTGTCAGAACTTCTTTCGGTGACAACTTATCCTTTCGTTTTTTACATTACGCTTCAGCACAAAATTCAATATTTCAGTTTTAATACACGTACCTCAAAATTTGATTTCATTTATTTTTTTTGGACCTATGCAGCAAAATTTCTGATGCTATTTGTATGGGTTACAATTTCCGGTAACCAAAAAGTAATTATTATAAAAATAATGATTACTAGCAGCTTTGATTAAAGAAGTAGAAGGTTTTGGTCTGATGTGTTGGGAGGTTTGACAGTTTTTGTCAAATTTATCTTCTATGTAGTATATTTTTAACATAACTGGAAGTATATAAAATATAACGTTAATCAATGAAAAGTAATAGTTTTAGATCATTAGGTTGCACTCGGTCCAAATTGATGAGACGATCAATATAGTTGCATACAAAAATATAATTATATGTAAAAACAAATGATAAGAGTTCTGTATCAAATATAATGTAGTTTTACAATATTGTATACAAATAATATTTGTATGCTGGAAATGGGGAAGTGAGAATTGGATGCATCAAATCTAATTCTATGAAACAAAATTAAAACCAAACATACAAAAATTGATTAGCTTCCATCCAATAAAAAATTGCCAAAACAAAATTGTACTTACTCCAATAAAAAAATATAAATCTTCCTTGATTCCGGGATAGTCAACATTTGTCCATACTGACTAATAATTAAACCTTAAATATATGTTTAGCATCCAACATGTATCATCATTTCATTTGTATTCTAAAATATTGTTACATAATGGTACTTTTGTAGTTGTTTGATGATATATTATGACAAAAAACAATGGAAAAAGTGTTCGAGACCATGTAGAAAGCTAACATGTCTTATATTTTTTTAACATAGAGAGTATTAAATTGAAGGTTGTTTATGAATGGACATTCCAGAAGATAAAAAGAGAATCATTTGACCATATGTCATAAATGTACTAATTTTCTGATATTGGTGGCTTTGTCAAGGATATCTTAAGACGATACAATCTATAATGAAATAAAACGTCAAGATAAAGCGCTCTCTCACTAAGGAATGTCTGGAAGGATGTTAGTCGTTTATTTAGATTAACATAGGACATTCACTCACAAGCAAATAGGTAAGAATGATGTAGTAGAGGGAATCACATAAATAGGAGTACTAGATTAGTATTGAATTATGTTGAAGATTTTGTCATTTTTACATAAGAGAGAGACCGTTATCTAGGTAAGCTTTTAGGGAAGCCACTGGTATAGACAAAAGAGGGGCTGAAGGGGTGCTTTTTTGTCCTTATTTATGTTGGTGATCCATGTTTAAGAGCTATATATTGTTGATTATTTTTAATAGACTTGTTTGTGCAGTGGCTTCTTGACCATCCTCAGTTTTTGCTGAATCCACTCTATATCGGAGGTGATTCGTATGGTGGTATGATCATACCTGTACTTACGCTAGCCATTGACGAAAGTAAGCTTCTTAAAATGAATGTGGTTTTATTTCAACATATCTTGTACGATCACACAAATTTCATTTTGAACAATATAATTATGTGGTTCATAATTATAGTTTGGTAATTACTACAATATAAAATAATACTGGTTGTGAGCACATATCAATTACTACCACATCAATTATTGGAAGAAATATTTTTCATTGATAAAAGGAATTAAAATTCTATTCTTTTTGGCAAATGCTCAAAGAAAAAAAATATTTGCATAAGTCAGTAGCATATAGAGAACTAAAATTTGGATATATAATGTACGACATCATTAGTCGGGACTAATGAAATATTCACTTTTTGTTTCCTTGATTACTTGTGTGTGGCACTAAATATCGCATGTCTTTATTGTTCAGGCAATTATTTGGGAGAAAAACCATATTTCAATCTCAAGGTCCGATGTTTTCAGATAATATCAATTATGAAATTTTATATTTGTCATTTTTGTTGCCTTAATACTTCATATTTTTAAATACTAATTGTTTCTTAATTTAGCACCTATATGGATTGTAATTAATTTTACATATAATTAACTTAGTGGTCTATATAATGCAGGGATACTTTGCTGGCAATCCAAGGACTGACAAACAGTTTGATGAGGATGCAAAAATTCCATTTTTCCATGGCATGGGACTTATATCCGACGAACTTTATGAGGTAATCTGTTATCCAGTAACATGCATAGGAAGTACACGGACGTGTTAGGTGGGCGCAATGTAGAGCGCGAAACTACAAAACTCATTTTAATGCACGAACTTATCATGTTTGTGTGAACCAACGCCAAAAAGGTACATGATTGTTGATTTTTCTGATTAAAATATTAATTAGTGTTCTACTTAAGCACATATTTTTAAGTATGTCAAGTGGAATGGTAGGTATAAATCTATCCACTAAAAAGACGTATAAAAATAGAATAATGATCAAGGGTTTCAGAAAAAAGGATAAAGTAAATCATGGTTATTTACTAATATACCCACCTCACATGTGTACAGGGGCTTAGCCCAATGGGCTGAGGGGGTGTCTAGGCAACCAGGCCAAAAATCATTTTAGTTTGTTGACCCCACGTATTCTTCACATGGGCTCCCCTCGGCCCAAAGACAGGCACGCCCAGCTGAAATTTGAGAGAAGCTAAAGCATGGCCAGTTGGCTGCCCAAATCACTTGCCATCAGGCCCCGCACAACTATATGCATGCCACGGGCATATGTAAGCTACAATTAGACCATGTTTTGATACCCCTGGTCCTGGTCTTGAAACACTACGCCATGTCGCCGGCTGCAATGCACCAAGCCAAGGCAAAATTAGTTCAGTTATTTGCTTTTCCTTCCTCTTATTTAGTTGTTTGTAAATTAAAATATGTTGTCAAGTAAAATTAATTTAGATGTTATCTAATTCGTTAGTCAAATGCTTTTGTTTTTATTTATTATACAAGTTTAAACGGTGAAGGTTTTAGTTATAAAAATAAGATTTTGTAACAAGCCATTAAGAGATTACCCTTACTACCATTGAAAAAATAATTAATCATTGACTTATTTTTTTTCCAACTTCACTATATTGTTGATTTCAAAAAGATTTTGGACAGTCCTGATTGTCATTTCAGGCTCTTATCATTTTGGCATTTATTTCTAACATTGTCACTATTTCTGAATTCTTAATGACTTTTTTTGATAAAATTGTTGCCGCTAATCCCATATTTATTATTGTCAAATACATACTATATAACATTACTTAAAAATCTTAAATTGCTATGGTAAAGTGGGGCACCCCTTCTCTGCATGCTCTAGCTCCACGCCTGCATGTGGAGCGTACAACATGGTAGAAATAGCCTTGCCGTTGTATTTTAGGCTCTGTTTGCACGCAATAGACAAGTATTTACCAAAATGAGCATTTTATAAGTTTATTTATTAGATTGCACCCGCCTACAAGTTCCTATAACTCAATGCAATTTATAATTCCATATACTACATTCAACTAACGTTAGCATGCATTCCAACAACAACAACTCTTGATTTTATTTTCAATAACCGAGGGCGCGCTACAATATGCCTGACCACAAATTGTTTCATGCATTTTACATATCACCAATTTAGCACTCAAACAAATGTTCTATCAGCGTGCAAAGGAGACCTGCAGAGGAAAATATAGTGCCCCCAGCAATACTCAGTGTGTGCAGTCTCTTAAAGATATAAACGATGTAAGTACCCACCACGCTGTCATTCATTTATATGAAATAATTGTACTACATGATTGCGAATTATATGGCTTAATTACATAAGTAAGCAAATCACTGACATTTTACAAACTAAGCAGTGCACAAAGGACATCAACATGCTCCACATACTTGAGCCATTATGCGAAGAAATATTTAGCCCCAAGATTCATAACACCGCAGAGCAAGATGGAACGAGTAGGGTAATGCTGGAGTCAACTGCTGCTGCTGATGATCTTACTGTGTTTCACTGTAGAGTTGAGTGCATAATAATTACAACGTTATCCATCCTATTGAACTCCTAGTTCTTTGTTCTCTTTTTTAGGGTACCTAGTTCTTTGTTCTAGTTTTCCTTGATAGTAGTTGAGCTAAGGATGTCTAATTTGGTTAATTTATTACAGAAAGCTGCCTATATCGTATTAAAAATATGGGTGAATGACGAAACTGTAAGGGAGAATCTTGGTGTGCGCAAGGTAAACCTCATCCTATCAATCTGGATGGGCATGAACAGAGGTCCATTAAAGTGTCAGAAAGGACTAATTTTCATTACAGATAGTTATGCATGTATATATGATGATTACTTTGTCGTGTTTAATGTGTCTTGCTCCAATACAGGGAACAGTTGGAGATTGGAAAAGATGTAATTACGTCGGTTTACATTACGTTAGAGATATCCATAGTACGGTGGAATATCATTCAACACTGATGAGAAAAGGATACCGAGCACTGATATATAGGTAATTTATCAAACTATAGCTTGATTAACGCGTGCACCTTTTGTTGCACATCTCTTATTCATGTGATATATATACATGCACGCTATTTAACTCGTACATTGGAAAGATAATAGATTTTATAATCCTCATCTGAATATCATGCCACGTATAAAGCTGTACTGTATACGTGGTTGAAATCCAGCCTGCTCTTATCGGTCATGTTTTCTGTTTGTTGGGGTTGTCAACTGGTTAAAATATGCACGTAAAACAAAAAACGCTATTACTGTATGATTATTTGAGTATTAGTTTGAGTATTAGTGATTTTAAACGTGGAAATGGATTAATTTTTTTGAGACATGGAAATTTTTTCACTCTGCTGCAATAAGTGTCGGGCTGTCGGCTGCAAACCCCCGTAACAAATGTGACGGTTTATGCAGCCATCACCGAAAACCGTCACCTATAGTGATTCCCACCTTCTGCCAACTGTCGGAAAGGCAGATTATGGGACCCACTATAGGTGATAATTTTGTAGACGGTCGGCACCTACACTATAGGTGCAGATTCTTATAAAAACGACCACCTATACCCACAAATATAGATGGCGATTTTTAGTACGAACCGTCACCTATACTATAGATGGTGGTTTACGTCTATAAACCGACACCTAAGAGATACTATAGGTGCTGATTATTAACTTTTAATTGTCCTCAGTGGGAAACAACCCATATGTGACATTTATAAGGAACCACCACCCATGATATCGTTTTCTATTAGGGGTTATGTAATAGTGTTTCTAAAATATGTATCGTTTAGCCGCTCGGGAAGTGTGTCGAAAGTCGAAAAAACTGTTCTTTTTAGCAATCGGATGGATTTGAACCGGCCCCGGCAACAGACATGGGCTAAACCAAACATTTGGATTATTTTTTTCATGCAATTAATGATGCAGCGGTGACCATGATGCTGGCTTTACCTTCATTGGCACACAAGCATGGATTAGATTTCTTAACCTTTCTGTGGCTGAGAAATGGCGACCGTGGTATCTTGCTGGACAAGTTGCGGGGTAAGAAGTAAACATTCCAGTTGACACTCGAAGTGAAAAGTGATTATTACTTTACTGAACATACTGCACATCATAATATATGAGCTGCTATGTTGTACTTGCAGTATGAGATATTTATTATGTAATTTTCTATAACTATAAATACCATCATATAGATGAGGTAGTAAGAGGTTCAACAAATTGACACTAAAAATTATGACATCCACAGTAACACTGCCAGAAAGTATCCAACAAACACGTACACATCTAGTTTTAATTTGGTGTGTGTTGTTACCTCTGCTCCACAATGTGACAAGGTACGTACAAGAAATTAGAACCTTTTTAATAAGTTCCTGTGAAATCCAGGTAAAAAGATGTTCTTGAGGAATAGAACTATTTGTACAGTTAATCTACTATGGTGTACAAATATGTATTAACACTAGAAATAATGAGACCTCATAATACACCCGTAAAGACATTTAAAATGTAGTATCATGCAATACCTGGATAAATAAAATTGTTAGTGTGAAGAATTATCATACTTAACTAATATATTATCAAAATTCCAACACATCAATGAACGCATGTTTGAATGCACTTGCGATTCCTATACATGATAGATTTACATACTGCTACTCGATTCCTTTTCCAAAGTAAATATGCCAATTTACTATGTCTCAGTCGCTTCTGTCGATATGCATTGCTTGTATCTTATACTTATCTACTCAATGTGTT
Organism: Leersia perrieri; assembly: GCA_000325765.3. Taxonomy (NCBI): domain Eukaryota; kingdom Viridiplantae; phylum Streptophyta; class Magnoliopsida; order Poales; family Poaceae; genus Leersia; species Leersia perrieri. The sequence continues at coordinate 10,779,597 of CM002478.1, read as the reverse complement.
TCACAGATTCACGACAAGCTATGCGAGTAATAACCTAACATATGCAACCGTGAAGGTGGGTTCATCACAGATTTTGATCCTGGATACCATAAAAATCATTTTCTAATATCATATTTTGTTAGCAAGCTTTTACAAAAAAAAAATGATACTAATACTATAACAAGTGATCAAAGTTGCTTCGCCGAGATTGTGTCCATATCCAAAATTTGTACATTAATGACTGGTGGAAATAATAAATTAAAGAACTTATAATCTCGATATTTGTACATCAATGCAGGGTGCTGGCCACACTGCTCCAGAGTATAAGCCCAAGGAGTGCTTTGCGATGTTCACGAGATGGATTTCAGGAAAATCTCTCTGATGTATATTGTTCAGTCAGATTAAGACACTTATTAAAACTTGAATTTTTTTCACTTTAGAGATAAGAATAAAAAACTCAAAGTTGTAATATATATCATTACTGTCAGACCATTTTACATACGGCTAAACTTAGTCTCTGAAAATTCAGTTGAACATTCAGTCAGAATAAAAGGCCTTTCGAAATTATTACATGTATACAACTGAGGAGAAAAGTTAATGTGGAAATATCCGCCTTTGAAAATGCATTACAAGAAGAGGACATCATGAATTTCCATGTTTTCATCTCTGTTTGAGAAAAAGAAAAAAGAAAAGTGTGTATTTCACAAGTCGAGTGATTTTTCATGTGCTTGGAGGTGGCTATATGTAAAAGAATCAACCCAACGAAGCTATGGTTGGACTGAACTGGGTATATAAGTTTGCCTAGATGCATCAAGACATTTCCAGGTGACTACTCAACAAAATGATCACATAGGCCTAATAGGGCTAAACCAGAACGAGCACGCGAGCTTGGCCAAGCTATGAATGGGATTGGATATCACATCGCAGTCTATATAAGGTTCGAACACGACACCTCCCTTTTCACGCATACTGCTTTACCATCTCCTCAAAACACTTTTAACTTTAGTAGTACATGCTATTCTTTTGACTCCTCTCGTACGCATAGCATTATTGATGACTTTAATATACGTTCATTCTAGAGTACCCAAATTACACGTGAGTCGTCTATTATATCTATGTATCTATCTATTTATCTATTTCTATTTCTATCTATCTATCTTCTATCTACCTATCTATCTATTATCTATTATATACTAAAAGTCCATTAAACATCCTACAAACGCTCCGAAGCTGCCAAATAAGCCTATTAAACATTCTATAAACACTCCTAAGCCGCCAAGTGGCGCTCTAACAACATCCTATAAACACTCCTAAGCCGTCAAGTAGCGCTCTAACAAATTAAAGAATTAAATTGGTGGACCCAAGGATTAAAAAAATAAAAACCACCAAAGAAACAAACGTATGTACGTACGTACCTATTCGACCGAAGAAACAACCCGAAGCCGATCAGTGGGCATGCGATTCCTGCATGGGTGCGTAGATCGACCTCTCTTTTTTTTACTGGTCCTCTTCTATTTTCATGCTAGGTTGGTTAATATTATGATCAAAACCAGTTAAATCTCTAACGAAAACAAAATGAAACCCTCTTCACCCTTCCCTGCTGCCCCGTTTGTTTTTTATGAAAGTACTGTAGGAGAGGAGAGTATCCTATGCCCCGTTTGTAAGTACGTAAGTATTCTATTAGCCAGCTCACACCATTTCCTAGTTAAATCTAATGGTGAAAATGTATTTCTACCGTACCCTGTTAATTTGTTTAGTAGTGTAGTAAAAGGATATTTTACAAAATGTATTTCTGCCGAAAAGTTGTGGTGGGCTGGGCTTTAGGGATATGCAGTCCTTCAATTTAGCTATGCGAGCTAAACAGGGATGGCGCGCGGTTGATTCAAAATCCAAATTCTCTGTGTTCCCAAATACTGCGGGCAAAGTACTTTCCTTCAGGGGATATTTTCACCGCGAAGAACACAGGGAATATATCCTATACGTGGAGAAGCATTTGGAAGGGGCTGAAAATCGTACAAGAAGGAATGATCTGGCGGATTGGAAGTGGCTCGGCGGTCAAAACATGGGAGGATCCGTGGTTGCCACGGGGATTGACGAGGTGACCGATCACGCCGAGGGGGAGAAGCCTGGTGACAAAGGTTGATGAGCTCATAGATCCTATTACGGGAACCTGGGATGAGGACTTACTCGGTCAGCTGTTTTGGCTAGAGGATGTTAAAATAATTAAGTCGATCCCTGTCCATGTGGATTTGGAGGATACACCGGCTTGGCATTTTGATTGCAAGGGTATTTTCTCAGTGAAATCAGCTTATAAACTGCACCGAGAGAGTATCCGAAGAGCAGCGGTGGGAGGGGAAGCCAGTTCGTCGAGTGGAACTAACACAGTTGAAATGTTTTGGAAGGGACTATGGAAGCAGCCTGTCCCTGGGAAAATCAAGCATTTTACGTGGCGACTAAGCCATAACACTCTAGCAGTGAGGATGAACTTAAAGCGAAGAGGTATGGAGTTGGACACGAAATGTGTGATGTGCAATAGGTATGATGAAGATCCAGGCCACCTGTTTTTCAAATGCAAATATGTTGTCCGCATGTGGAGAGAAATGGATATGGAGGAGATCAGGCGGAGTCTGATGGAGATGAGTTCAGGAAGGACCGTATTGCAACATATATGGTCTTTGCCGGAGAAGGAAAAGATGATATGCGTGATCCTGCTGTGGCAATGGTGGAAGTAAAGAAATGGGGTGAGGCACGGCGAGAGAAGGTAGGAGCCCGGCGAATTGGCTTATATAATTCGTGCATGTGCCACGGAATTTAGTGAGCAGAAGAAATCAGGTGGTGAACGAGCTAATAGGCAGATGGTAAAGTGGAGGAAACCTGAGAGGGACACCCTGAAAGTAAACACTGATGGTTCATATGATGCGACATCAAAGAATGGCGGTTGGGGGTATGTCATTCGAGATTACACTGGCGAGGCGGAGTTATCAGGAGCGGGCAGTTCGCATCACTTGCTGGATGCGTTTCATGCAGAGGTTATGGCGGGGATGGAAGGGATTCGAGCTGCAGCATCGCTGGGGATAAGGAGAATGGTTCTGGAAACTGATTCAGTTTTGTTGAAGGAGGCGCTGGAGACCAATTCCTTTGCTTTGTCCACAATGGGCGGAATTATATGGGAGATGAAGAATGTAATTTGTTCTAGCTTTGAGTCTTTTTCAGTTTTGTTCTGTCATAGAACCTGTAATAAAGTTGCCCATGAGCTGGCGGCTCTGGGTTGTAACACTGCCCCCTCCCAAAGCTTATGCTCGGACAGCATTCCTCCAAATTTGGAGAGTCTTGTGGCCAGCGATTTGGCTGAGCCCTTGGAGTAATGGAAGTTATTTCCAAGTTCAAAAAAAAAAAAATTACCACGTAGTACGGGAAGATACAAATCGTGCAAGACCACAACGCCAGTCCTTGAACCAAAATCCAACTACTATCCTCTGTTCTGAATGGAAAAATAATCACAGAAGGAAAGACAAGAAGAGGAATTCCCAAATCGTTTCAGAAAAAAAAAAAATTCACACAAGAAAAGACAAGAAAAAACTGAGAAGAGAACGAAAATAGAGGAATCCCCAAATCACAGAACGGAAGATCAAAAATCGCATGCAAAATCACAGAATGGTAGATCGATTGAAGAAGGCAGTAGCCAGCAGGGTATGGATCTGGCTCGATGCTGCAAATCGGCATCCTACGGAACGCTGGATCTAGCGGCAAAGGCTTTCGCTGATGGTGATGGGCAGCGGCTTCCCGCGATTGGAGTGGCGATGGCATCGCGCGATGGGAGCAGGCGGTGGCTTTCCCTTCACGTGAGGGGAGCACGACGACGGGAGCTGGGGCGGTGGATTCGTAGTCGGCTTCGTGTGCTTCAGGTAAGAAGATTATAAAGGGATAATTCTCAATCGCTTGCGCGCCGGAACCTCAGGCGACCTATGGTCGCCTGACTCAGGCTAATGGTTTGCCGGAAGTGGTCAGGCCAGGCAAAAGGAAAAGGGTCTCATGGCATCAACCAAACAATGTGCAAATTTACTCAGGCTAGTCTCAGGCTAGACAAGTTTCTCTTAGAGTAATAACCAAACAGGTCCTTACTCTGGTCGCAATACCACATAGAAAAATCTACATGTAAACAAGATCCCAAATCATGATAGAGCATAAAGCAATGAGACATAATCCTGACAAGGCCCAAGAGTGCAATCTGAAGTAAACAAATTAAAACTCAAGTCAATACAAGCCACATCCAATCTTGTCTAGTAGACAATATTGTTTGATTATATGAAGTGTTTGATTATATAGTGGAAACATCGACCTTTGACCAAACCGGATGTACGGTCATTACCCAATCAGGGGTTCTTCTTTGTTCTCGGTACATCTTCATGTGTACCATCACACTTGTCTTACCCTGTATACAAAAATACCATAGTCAGGATTTTACACAATGACACAATATTCAGTCTTCAATCTATTAGTTCATCAAATTTGCAGTGTTAGTTTGTTAGATTGCATCAAATTTGCAGTGTTATTTTGCTAGATTGCAAGTTCTGACATCAAATATGCAGCTCCACATTTTTATCATCAATTTATCAATACTGTTTTATTTATCGTTGTGCGTTTGGCTATTCAGAGTTTCAGACCTGTTTTAGGTGTAGAGGCCAGGTTGTAGTCTTTTCTTCAGTTTTCACTATGTTTCTTGTTCTATACTGTGAATCATTAGTGAATTGATATTTATAATTATTGATCAACGTTGTTTGAGAATTATGGGTCGGTTTGATAAGCCCTATCAATTAGATGTCATAAACCTGAATAGAGTATTAATTCAATAAAAACTCTCCAAAAGTTGGGCATTCCGATCAATTGATAAAGCCGGCACCTATCAAACGGTCACTTATTTGGGGTTATGTAGTAATAATAATAAAAAAGGAATTACCTGTGATGGAACTGTGTAATGCAGCTACTTCATATTAGACGCTTTGAGAACTGTCTTTCTTGCATTGATTAAAATTGCTCTAGATTCGTCTTCGATGAGTGTTGTTTCCTTTTACACCTCCACTTTCCAGTTTGCTCAACATCTGGTGAGGGCATGACGTGTATATGTGCGTTGCTGTGTTTTCAACATCATTTTAGATCCTTCAGCATCTGAATGTTAACTTCCGAAGAAGCAATTTCCTGACGGAATGAGAGATTCCTTATTCTGAATATTAATTTCCCAATAGATATATGAGATCTCATTATCTTAAAAAAAATATATGAGATCAGTCTCCACTACTTGGTTGGTGACAATTGTTTGGCGTCTGACCAAATTGGTTCAGGATTTTGCTAGAAGCGGGATGAACTGGGGAGATAGTAAGAAGTTGGGCTAAATTCCCTCCACATAGAGACTTTGTTCTAAACTCAAGTACAGCCCAAAAATTCAACAAATGTGAGACATTGATTCATCTCCTCATAGATGTTGGATCACCTCATCCTTTGGGGTGTGAGCCATGATGCAGAACACAACCCAAGAAAAACAAAACATATAAAGAGAAGTGGTCTTGAGGGATTAAGAATAAAATTGAGTTTCAGCAATGCTCTTATTATTAAAGCCCTTAAGACAGGAAGGCCCTCAAATCCTTCACCTAGTCTTGGGATTTCCACACCTAGTTCCCATTCAAAACTGTGTGCATATACAATATATCTTGCATATATACACACCACATTGTGTAAACTTTATTGTTTACAATAAGCAATTATTTCTAAATGTTTTAGTATTGAATCAGGGGCGAAGCCAGGATTTAAGCATGTGGGGGCCAACTTAACACGTGATTACGATAATAAAAAATATCCAAAATTTAAGTTTTAACGTAAGTAGTACTATATCCTATCAATGTAAAAAACATAACTATCCCAGACATAGTGGAGCATGCAGATATAAATAGACACACAATCTAAAAATAAAAGCTATATCTTGGCAAAATGAGGAACAGACCATTTATCTCATAAGTATTAACTAATATTTTAGAATTAATATATCATAGGGAAACTCAGTTAATTTATGCTATATGGTTTAAAAGAGGCTAAAATTATGCTTGAAATGTTATATAATGTACGTAAAATTATACCTCTCGAAGTTTATTAGCTGTTCTTGAGATACTTCTACATTAATTAAAAAATGGACCAGTAATATTTTAAGAATAAAAGAAAAAATGATTATCAATGGATTTTGGTCTTTCACGTTTGTTAGTCTGAGAGTTTTTTTTTTTTTTACAAGCTAAGCTAGGTAGAATTGCTTAATATTGCAGCCGCGTAGTGTCAATTGAAAGTAAAAGGAAATCCTCTCAAGTAGTAGTACACTATTAAGTTGATCAGTTAATTGATTGTCTGATGCATATGCGTAAGCGCAGCTAGCTCGGTGATCTTGTACATGTGTGCAGGTGATCTTGTTCATGTGTGCAGGCGTTGGGGGTGGGGGGGGGGTGCACTGGCCGTTGGGCGAGGCCAGGCCCCCTCCAGACCCCCCTGCCTTCGCCCCTGTATTGAATATTCATGTGGTTTCTCAAACATATATCGTTTTTTGTTTGAAATGTTGGTTGAATCCAAACCATGGTGTTCCAAATTATAAATTTCAAAATGGTTGAGTTATACATGTTAGAAATTTCTATATTTAAATTATATATTATGGTGGTAAATTAGGGATGAGCATAGTTGGGATTGAAGACATATTTAGGGTCTATATGAAATAATACTACCCTTAACTGATCGTTAGAGGCTTTAGAATAAGACTGAAGATGCTGTAAGCCTGTAACTGTATAGGACTTTTGCAAATTCTGAACTTCAATGTGTCGAAATCAAAGGTTACAGGTATGTCTATGGTCCTTTTCGTTATACTTTTTCTCTGTTTCTTCAGTCAACAACAGTTACTTAATTATCCTTGTTGGCCTATCCACAAGATATCTCACACTACATAAGCCATGCTTCCACACAAACTTCGTCTTCTTGCAAGGAAACGCAATCTTTCTTTGTGAGCAGCAAAAGTCTCCCTTAGGAAAAAAAAAATTACATCCTAATACTAGTCGTTTTCTATCCCTGCTGCACCAACCAACAAAAGAAGGGTTGAAGTTAACGATCCAAATCTATAGTACTTGACAAAATGCAAACTTTTGAAAGCTCAATCTCAAAGTACCCTTGAAAATATTGCTTTTTTCAACTGTATAATTTTGACAAATCTCTTGGAGTGTTGAAATGGTCATGTCTAGAACAACAATACACTTGTTACTGCAGATGAGGGGAGAGTAGAGAGTAACTGAATGATATGCAGCAACAGTCGGTGGCGGAGATCGTCGGCGCGGCGGTCGTCGGCGAGGCCATCGGCCGCGTATGCTCGTATCTCATCGGCCGGGGTCACGACGCCGCCGGCGACGGCGACGGCGAAGCCGAGCAGAATGAGGAGAGGTTGGAGGTGGCGCTGCTCAGGATTCAGGCAGCCGTCGAGGAGGCCGACGGCTGGCACATCACCAACCGCCCCCTTGTACGCTGGCGCGACAAGCTCAAGCGCGCCGCCGACGACGGCGAGCGCGTCCTCACAGAGTACAGGCATCGCCGTCGCCGGCGCGTCGACAACGACGACGACGACGATGCCCGCCGGTGTTCGTTACCGAGGCGCGTTGCTAGATTAGCCAGCGAGAAGCTCTTCGCCTTCGCCGCCCGCGGCGAAGGAGGAGGAGACGAGCAGCTTCTGACCGTGCGGCGGTTCGAGCGGCTGGCGGACGGCGTCGGCGACTTCGTCAAGCTCGTCGAGATCGGCGGCCGCGCCAAGCGCTTCGTGCCGTTCCAGCCGTTGGCGGCGACGCTGCTCGCGCGGCGATCGGCGAGCTGCTCTCTCACGCCGGCTTCGGCGTCGTGTCGCGCCACGGCGGCGGCGGCGCACGCGTTCGCGTTCCCGGACCTGACGTCGCCGCCGTGGCGAGGAGGCCCGCGCGCGCACGTCGTGTTCCTGTACGCGGACGGCGCGACGGGGGAGAAGCTGGAGCTGTTCGTGGAGCTCGCCATCGCCGAGAGCGCCGACGTGATGGCGCTCGCGCTGTCCGCCGTCGACGCCCTCCCGCCGCACTTCCGCTTCGCCTCCGCTGCCGCCTTCGGTAGCTTCCACCGCCTGCACGCGCACGACATGACGTCACACGTCGACTCCGCGTGGGACGCCCACTACTGCAGCCAGCCGTCGCGGTACGAGAAGCCGGATTGGATGGCGGCGGGGTACGGCGCGCGCGAGCCGGCGTCGGTGGCGTCGCTGCCGGAGCACGTGCTGTACGTGGTCGCTGAGTGGGACAGCCCGGCGGCGCCGGCCGCGGCGAGTGTCCACGTCAGCTACCACCTGGGGCGGCAGGGTGAGGACTCACCGGTGGGGAGGGAGGAGATGGCGGCGAGGATGTTGGACGGCGGGTTCGGGACGCGCGCACGGCGCGTCGAGAGGTTTCCCGACGCCGGCGCGGAGACGTTTGATGGGCTGGTGATGAGCACGGTGGAGGGGTTTCGATGGGGAAGTGGGCCGCCGTCGTCGGCGGCGGCAGCGGCGAATGGGAAGGTGGTGCGGTGGTGCTTCGTGTCAGGGTGGGTGGTTTACTTGTCCGTTAGAGGCGTCGGCGCCGGACAGCCGTATGAGGTTGGTTATCATCGATGATGGCGTTATCGTGGGTGGTGCACCCGGTAAAATAAGCGTTCTCCCTTACGGTGCCTTTGGTTGGAGGGAGTTTTTAAGAGGGAATAGGAGTTTAGAGTAATATGGATATTAATTGTTTTGTTTGACTAGTATTGTGCCCGTGCATTGCAACGGGAAAAACATATTTCCTTACTCTTAAGATTGATTTTGGGAATTTAATTTTCAATCTATCAACAAATCTAACAAATTAAAGCTCTCTTGTAGCCATATTTTCTCATGAGAAATTTTCTAAACACTTCAAATTATACAGATTCTTCTTATGGACCATTGCCATTTGAATCAAGAAACTTCTACGTACAATTCAAAAATTCAAATTGCTTGATACATCTGCTAGATGTTCGATGAAGAGGATCCAAACCTGTTACAGCAGGACACGTACGTGACGTTGATAGGCTAGCTACCATGGGCGACCGGCCACCGGCATGCTTGCAGCGGACGCATGTATGCTAGGTGGGCCGCTCGTTACTTGGATGAACCTTTGCGCAAGACCACCTTGGACAAGCAGGCCGGCCCACTGAGCACCGGCAGATCGGGCGCGTGCGGCCGCTCGCTGCTTCATCCGATCACGCGATATACATGCATGGAGCGGTTGTGACGTGATCGATCCGGAATTCAGGAAGGAAACAGTACATCGCACAGCAACTGCGCAATCGGTGATCGGATTCTCGGGCGACGTACGATGTGACAAAGCGGAAACACTTTGAATATTTATAATAGATAAAGATTAGCGAACATGGCAGTTTTTATGGGATGGGAAGCGGAATTGAGAGGGGTAGCTCACATATTTTCAATACCTGGGGTAGGGGTGGAAATTAGGAGGAAATTTCTTCCTTATATTGTCTAAGCAAATCTAAACCGTTCGTTTTCATTTAAAATCTAGTCTCCATTTAAACTCCCTACTAATTTCCACGCCCTCTACCAAACGGAAGGTTGGGACTAAAAATCTAATTTCCTTACTAATCTCCCGATTAATTCTTAGTCTAAACTCCCAATCCCCTTCCCTTACCAAACAGGCCGCTATTGTTATTGCTTAATTGCTTGTGCATTGTTCATCTAAATTTATTTTGTTTCTCTCTTCCGAATGAAATTGTGTTCAGATATTTGGTGGTAATGTTCATGCATACACGTATCTCTAACAATTAATAAAACTTTTCACCTATACCTTGTTTTCAGAGTTTTCACCTGACATGCCCTCATGGTTCATAGCAGAATTTGTGTCTACCACGAAACTGTCTAGTTTTATCACTTTTGCTTAAAACAGCGGCCAAGAAAATACTAATATGGAACAACACAAATTCGACTATCGAACAACACATGACGCAAAATTGGACCAAAGAAAATTATCATGGCCCGATTGGTGGCATGGACTTCACGGCATCTGGGCTTCTTCGAGGGCCACCATAGCCGGCCGTCGAACACTAGTCTCTACCTCTCTAGTTGCCCTATATTTGTTATTGGAGAGAATTACTTACACTTGAATTTGGCCGGATTACACGAAATTGGCTTCTCCCTTTTATCATTGGTTTAAGTTTGTCATCTATTTTATGCCATTACCGTCACTTGACCGTTTGTTAACCGTTAACTTCGCATAAAAAAAAGCATTTGCCTTTGGTAGTGTAAATTTAAAAAAAATACAACTAATTCAATTTAAATTCTTTTTAAGAGAACTAAAATTTTTTTAGAACCATTATAAAATACTCTTTGTATTAAAAATGTTTTCAGAACTAACGAAAAATGTTCTTTGTATTAAAACATGCAGCTTGCTAACATGGGTCGACCACCAGACGATATGCAAAAGAATGGGCCGAAGGTGATGCGTGCCCAGCCGTAAGGGTCTTTTGAGACTATCATTGGATGGCAAATATGCACTTTTGAGAGGAGAAAAATAATAGGGGATGAACGAAAATAAATCCAATTAAAGATGCAAATGACTTTAAACAAAACGAAACAGAAAACTCAATGCCAGGTTTTGGGAATGCACATAATCGAAAAAACAGTTTTAAATTTTAGTGAATCTTACGACTGCTATAAATATAAAGCTGCGGATTTGGTGTTTCGGGATAGCCTAAGGTTGCTTAGGACTAGTGTAATTGCAAATCATGCATCTGATCTGAGAAAAAAAAAGGTTCAGATGGTCAAGTTGTTGAAACGATTGAAAAAAGAAAAGCAATACAGGAGAACTAAAAGCAACAGCAACATTGGGCAGGATTTACTTATTTGTGCATGGTCGCGCAATGCGCAATGTGCAAAAGTCGCACTCGCCCCCTTGGCTCGTCTGTTTCCTCAGTCCAGTTGCATGCACTGATGATGATGCACATTCTTTTAAGGATGCATGCTGAGGAAAATCTCTATGAGTGTGCGTAACAAGAGCGACATTGACATCACTGTGCTTAGCAGCGTTACTTTCTTTCTTTCTTATAAGATACTAATGAAATATTGAGATGAAAGCTTAGCAAATTTGGTTGAGTTTTAAAATTCACTAGAAAGTTTCATTTGAAAGTTCACTCGAAATTTTGGATGTTTTGAAAGTGACTGAAAGGTTTTAAAGTTTGAGTTTATTAGTCGATTTCCCAGTAAAGCGATCATTATCAATAAATCACCCACGAAAGCAATCATTATCAATAAATCCTTTAGAGCTTAGACCACTGTCAGACATCGCCTTGCATTGTATACTCCAGGTAGGCCAGGCTACCCAGGCATATCCAGGAAAATCTTAATTTTATTTGGTGGAGGTGACCACCATCATGAGAATATAAATTAGATTCTCATTCCTAGCAATTCTAACCTTGCCTCTTGTTATCTCATTTACCACAGAATTCACATAGAAGATCTTAAATTACTAAAAACTAATGTGTAGACAAAAATCAGGATGTTACTTCGCAGCTGGCCCTTTAATTGTCTTGGTGAAAAGGAACATTTTTAGGGAGGTCATGCCTGTAAAGAATTTTTATATGTTAGTACTCTTCTCCAAAGACTGATATGCAAAAAAAGTAACACATATCTGGAGTTTCTCACATAAAAGCTTTTTTTTGTAAAATGCAAAAAATAGGCGCAGAATAAATAACCTTCAAGTTCTCTGATTTGTCGGCCTTCCCACTTTGATGACCGACTTTTTTTTGTCAAGGAAACTGTGTTAACATTCTTATCAGAGGCATCACAAGCTTCAGCAAATATAGCATCGACACTCCAAGCAGCAATGCTGCCATCTTCAGCAATGCATTTCTTCAACTCTTTCTGCACGCATTGTTTATCGGTGAGCACAGGTCATGCGTAATTAAACAGTTGGATAGCTGGATACAAGACAAGAATTTCAGATATGAACTAACCCATTGATACATTTTCGCAAGGGGCATGATGGCTTCACGATAATAAAAAAGCGACAACTTGGTAAACCTCAGCCACAAATCTTGCATTTCAGAACAAGCCTTATCAAACTGCAATGCAAAACCATGATAATAAATTGAGCATAATTGTCGAAATAAGTATAATTAAACATGAGGAAGAACAGTAAACCGAAACCATGTAAAGTGTAAACCCAATGTTTCAGACCTAAGCGCTTGATAAATCTTCAGGACAAGTCCTCAACTTCTCCTTAATGCTTTCAAGGGTTTCAGCAACTTCACTGTATTTCCTCTTTCGCATTTCTGACAGCGGCTCTGCTTTCATTCCACCAGAAGATAGATGAGACATCAACTCGAACATGCCATCCATGCTTTCAAACCGTAACAGCTCATTGTTGCATGTATCTGGATTGATAATCATCCCATCAATGCAGGAAGCGCCAACCTGCAATGCATTCTCACACAGTTTTGGGTCAAGAATTCTCTGCAATTTCTCCCATTTCTCCTCAGGATGCTTATTGATCAAATGATCCAACAAAGATGCACTGTCAATGAACTTCTTCCCTGTACATTGACCCGACGATCGCGGGCAAATCAAGAAACACCATGAATCATGTTCCTTCGAGAAACGCAGCGCATTGGAGATCGTACTCGCCGCAGTCTGATCAATCTTTCTCTAGTGTTCATGCAGTTCATCGATGCTGACTGATAAGATCTTACCCTGCTTCTGAATATCCATGGATGCCCAATATTTTGCAGCCAACGAAACAATCCTCTTCTGAAGATCACTGAACTGTTCTCTGACAAAACACACCCTGTCGCTGTACTCCACGCGGCGAGGTTGAGGTCGCCGGAGAGGTTGAGCGCGATGGGGCTGCCCTTGTGCTTGATGGCGAGGTCGTTCGCGAGGGAGAGGGCCTCGTCGCGGCGGCCCTCGCGGTGGAGCCCTAGCGCCGCCTCGGCCTCCGCCCGGAGGCGGGAATCGTCGTCGTCGTAGTGGTCAGGCATCGTGCGCGGAGGGTGCTCGACGGAATGCCTTGCCGAAACTTGGAGAGAGGTTGTGTTGGCGGCGGCTTTTGGGGATCGACGAGTCGTCTAGGGCAAAAGGATATTTGTAACAGTCTGGCTACCGATTCGAGGGGAAGTCGTGTCAAGTTACGATTCGGAGACAAGAAAATTGCAAAAATAGGACTGTAAATATTTGTTTCGTAGATTTGAAACACTGGCCATATTTCATAGACAATAGGAGAAGAAATTAACTAAGATTAGATCACATCAGATCAAGCCAGAAGCCACCAAAAATCAGCCGTCGCGTCCGTACTGAAAAAAGGCCAAGATGTCGGACGCCATTGTGGAGATGGGTGATGACGGGGCGCCGACCACATTTGTCACGTACAGGATGGATCAGGAGCAGATCGACAACATCCTCTCGTGGGTCATCCCGGAGACTGATCAGGAGCCCATCTTCGTATCGTACACCTTTCTTCTGAATCGGACGAGGCGAGGGAGAAGGACCGCGGCTTGACCATCAAAACGACCGAGGTCATGAACAAGAGTCTCGTGAGAAGGAGGAAGCTGCAAGCATACGTCAAGGACAACCTCGAGCAGTTCAGCCATGTCGACATCAACGAGGACATGTTTTACTCATAAGTTAGATTAATTTGCCACTTTTTTCTCTGTTTACAAGTTGGGTCTGCACCTTGTGTGTATATCCAAGACAACGTCTTTCTACTCGTAATACTCTCTGCAGTTTCATAATAACAGATGTTTTGGAGAAGGAGACGGTCTTCTAAACACATTGACCATTTTTTATATTGTAATATATATAGAAATATCAATAATATGTGATTGTATTGAAGTATATTTCTATGGGTATAGTGTTTTTGTTTAGTTTGATTTTAGTCATATCCAAACGACAAGTATTATGGAACTCGAGGATGGAGGGAGTAACAAGTGGAACTTCGTGTCTCCGTCGCTCTGTCTATCTCTGCGCTTAGTGTACCTATCTGTTAAATTATCCCTCTTCTTCTCTACTACTTAAAAGCACCATGCGTGAGCACCCACGATTCCCCACCAGGCCACCACCACCCAACCCGCATGATTCTCGCGGCCACAGCCCGCCCCACCACCACTTCCCCAACTCCGTACCCACCCAGACCGCAAACATCTCGATCGCGATCCTCTCCGCCAGCTCCGGAAACTCCGCGCTGATTCCATCGTCTGCCGCGGCTCCGCGACGTCCTCTACAGCCGCCGTCACTGTCGGATCTCCTCCTCGACCACCTGCTTGCACCGTGCATTCGCTCTTGTGACTCGCTGGTGCCGATTCTCTTCCTCCCCTCGATCACATGGATTTTTCCTCGATGGCAAGTCACATGATCTCTTGCCACACAGACAAATCATCGCTGCATGGATTACTCGCCCCCGATTGTATTCCCCACAAGCCACAGCCTCCACCTCCGCCGCGGTCCAACTTCTGCGGTGGCCAATCCCTCACCTGAACACAAAAGGTAACCTTTGTCTAAGCTTCTCTCTGTTTTTGCCCTTCTCTCTTTGTGCCAGTGAAATAGAAATAGGTATTTCTGTTCTTACGGGTTGGAAAGCGCAGGAGACAACTCAAGTACCATGGCGGTGTATTGATCTAACTATCCTATTGTATTAATGTGATTCCGCAAATGGTCTTCTATATCTTCACTTTTACTGCCTTGGCCTCTTTCAATCCCTATCTGGTGACTGTTGTGCCCGCTAAATGTCTGATGGAATGCATAGATGAAGCAACTGTACATACAAAATGATTGTTACAGATATAAAGGCTTAGGATAACTGGAATAGTTGATCGAAAGGTTTAGGTTAAATTTCTGAGAATGCGAGACTCAGTCATTGCTAATTATTCAGAGATTTGAAAAAGGATTTGGAAATTATTCAGTAACACCATTCTTTGTTTTCATGAATGTTCTTTTTTTCTGCAACATTTCACGTAATCTAGAAGAAGCTGAGTTGTCACCAAACAATATGGAATATTGACAGCAACTACACTATTCTGAGGTAATTTTATATTTCAATGGATGTGCTGTGTATAGTGTTCGTCGGTGACTGCAAGTGTCATGATTTGTCATCAAGAAGATTGTCTCTTCTAGGATCAACTGATTTGTCATCAAGAAGATTGTCTCTTCTGTGGACATAATTGCTTGATAAAGATCTAAGCCATTTGGCATCATTTGAATAGTACGAATTACAATTGATGTTTTGATTTTTTTTTTCCGTTGCAACGCACGGACATGTAACTAGTTAATATAATTTGGGACTAGAAGTAAGTACCCCACCTTTACTTCAGTAAGGCTCTCTCCGCTGGCTGCAACAGAGCAAGCATTACAGGAATAAGTTTTGTAAGCCTAACATCTGTCTTAAGTAAAGTCATTTCAGAGATTATGTACTTTCTGTTGCCACGTAGCAGCAAATTAGACGGATAAATGGAATTATAAGTTATAATCCGAAATAATGAAATCAAACTCCTAGTGATGTAGCTTAACCAGAGGGATTTACTTGAATTTAATAGTAAAGGGGAGAGAGATGGGTTCACATAACATCTGAGAATAAATATGAATTGATGAGATACTTATCTGAAGCACCCGTAGTACAGTCAAACCAATTTCAAGATGATGTAACTCCAAGATATATAAACATTGGTTGTGCTACTGCACAGTTTCAAACAACACAGTGATACTCCCTCCTCCCGTTTTGTTTGCTGCTGTGAATTACTCTTTTGCCACCGTCCCCTTCTCCCCATGAAAAATCCCCATGGTTGCGTTGATAGACAGAGCCGCTGCTGCCATCCCTTCTCATGGCAAATTTGCCGGACGGAATGGCACTGAATGAACAAATTCACACCCCCATGGCAAATTCAGAAATGTTAGAAAAATTAAGGAAAATCTTTACAAGATAAAACCACGTACAACTATCAGTATTGAGAAGTTGATACAGTTGTTAGGAAAAATTGAGGCACAACTATAGGAAAATATTATGGGCAACTATCATTATAGAGGAGTTTAAACAAATACAGGGAATAGAACGAGCCATCACACCCTTCCCGTTCGACCTATAAAACATTTATAAAGGACAAAATAGAGTAGTTAGTAAACTAATCTAACTACTAAGAATATAATTCAAATACATAAGATGTATAAATTTGGATCATATCTCTAACAAAAAAACGTGCCCGAATCAGATGGTAATTAATTCCCAAAGAGAAGCATATTAATTTGGTGGTAAATAGTGAAATTTCTTGTCAAAGTTTTCACTATTTACCACCTAACAGACATGTCTTTCATGTATTGACATCCAATTTGCACACCTTTTACAATCTTGCATGTATGTGCGAATTTTCTTTCATTTTTGTCCTTTCATCCGATCAGAGTTCGGTTAATGCCATTAGATTAATTGTTGGTAAACGGTAATTGTATGTGGCTGATGGGTTTGATTTGATGATGGGGAATGGGGAACGACGGATCCAACGCCCTATGTTGTGTATATATATTGTACTAGAAAAATTGTCCGTGCGTTGCAACGGGTAGTTTCGTATGTTTGTTATTATATGTAGAATAATCAATACGGTAAATCTTTCATTAAGATCACTGTTTCTACAGAATCTTTAGCTAGTCATGACATCCTTGTCCGTCTTTCAACGATCAATATTCTATAGTGCATATGTACTTTTTTTTAAAAAAAAAAAAGGCATCCCCACGTCAACACGGAGCAAGTATGATTGGGCACATATCATGTTGTTCCATTCAGACTTTGCGCTAGAGGTAGATCTGTTCTATCTTAATTGATCTCCCATGAAAGCCAGTTTGGCGGCAACATGTATGGATATATGAACGGATCAATGTTAATTCAGAGTTGTCACTCGAGCATAGCCAAAAGTATGAACTGCAAACACGCATTAACTTCTCGCGTTCATCGATGGATCAAATGCAACTATTTAAAATTCAAGCTAGCCATACAGCTGCTGCTCGTCTGTCTCATTTGCTTGTATGTACCTGCAATGTCACGGCCTCACAGCATGCATAAGCATCTCATGGATCCAAGCACACACATGCATGAGCGATGGCAGAGCTAGCTCTCTCATGGCACCGACGAGCTCTCGACATCGACCAACTGCGCTGCCGTGAAGCCTTGCTCCGCCCACCGTCGAGATATTGGTCATCTCCGTTGCTGGTCGTGATCAATCAAGTTCCTACTTGAACGCACCACCAGCCGTTAGCGCTGAGGATGACAAGCTGAGATCGCAGCCAGCACAACGACGGTCATCTCCCGAATCGATCTCGTATATACACGCTCACACCATCATCGAACGGATGTCATGCGGCGGCGTGGACTGCGCTGGAAAATCAGGAATCATGGACTCGCGCACACGGACTCTCGATCGCGAACGATGCAGGACGCTTGCGACCGAGGACGCAGACGATGCGAGTCGATGCGGATTTCTGTTGTTTTCGGACTCTGCATGTTGCTGCGAGTGCGCACCGCGTCGATCCGGAATCTTACGGTGACGAACGAAAATCTTGGACGGACCATGGAAACATCTTTCGCTTTCATAATAGTAGAGATTTGTGTTTGCCTGTTCTTGGTTCTTACATTTTCCAGTTTAAGTTCGCAAATAGAGGTTTGGATATGATGATATGATCTGACTCGAAAGTCTCTATCTTGGTGTGCCGGGCATGATGAATATCAGTAGAACAAACATGCCAGATTAAATGGGCCAAGTTGATTGTATTTTCCAACACAATTTCGGGCTTTTGCTGACCATATCAATTGGGCTTTTCTGTTTTGTTTTTAATCGTACAGCATTACAGCAAGCTAGTTTTGGGCACATTCATCTCATATTGGCGTGTGTACTGTGTCGGCCTTGTGTCAGCATTGCATCCTGCATCATAATTGCTGCTCTACTCTATGGAACAAAGTGGTTGGTCTTGAGTTATTAATGTCTGTTGAAACTTGGAATCATATATTTATAGCATCTCTATGTATCCTCCTTGATGAACTGACGGCTTGTGTACATTTCTGAATTCTTATTTATAACTTATGGTCCAGCTTCAGTCATCTGAGACTGATAAACCCAGTCAATAAATTCAGACAATTTCCAGCCAAAAAAATGAATTCAGACAACTCATTTCACCTTCGTGGAGTGTGCAGTAATTTGGGTATTTTAAGCATTATTTGTATGCTTTCAGTAACAGTATAATTTTAGCTAATATGGGACAAAACTCAGATCTGTACATATTTTGTGTACTTTTTGTCCTTTTATTTATAATTATGAAAATATATTTCTCGTGTCTGCTCCTTTTATAGCTTTATTCTTGTACATGGAAAAAATAAAGCATACTTCCTATTACTTTTTTGTTGTAGCATGCCAAAATAATTTGTGTTTGCTTTCTTGACATTCGATTTTAGACATGAAATTTTATCTTGTTTTCATTATAATTTGAGTAAATTGCATTTAGACCACCTTTATTTACCATAGTTGCATTATGGACTAGGGGCTAACCATTCTTTTCACTTTGGACTAGCATTTTTTGCAAAATGTTACATCTTGGACCGGTTCTCTTCTTCCTCTAGCTCCTTTCCTCTCTGTCTCACTTGTTTTGGTCTGGGCGGTAAACACGCTGGTGTGAGCAGGCCTCTATCTCCTTGCTTAATTCGCATCCGTCAGCATGAGCACATGTAAAGGTCGGGCTCGACATTCACTGCCGCATTGGCAAAATGGCAGTCGGCGGAGCTTAGCTTCAGCTTGATGAGCGGCCTAGCAAAGGAGCATTTGAGCTCAAGTTCACAGGCAGGAAATTCATTTTAGAAACCCCATGCCAGGATGGTGGTGGGCTCTCAACATCCACATCTGTGCTTGGCTGCTAGCTCGATTGGAGCCTTCTTTCAACATCCAACGATCCTTCTGTTCATCTGAAATATAAAACTTGATACCGTTGTTTGGCCATGCTGGTATATCCTCCCATCTCCGCCGGTATCGGCGGGCGTCAAGCATGCGAGCAAGTCAGCTCAACGGCAGGCAGCAAGCTTACAGAGAGGGAGAGAAAGACGAACAGACCGAGGAAGAAGAAAATGGGTCCAGAGTGCAACATTTTGTAAAAAAT
This sequence comes from Leersia perrieri, assembly GCA_000325765.3. NCBI lineage: Eukaryota > Viridiplantae > Streptophyta > Magnoliopsida > Poales > Poaceae > Leersia > Leersia perrieri. The sequence goes on along the minus strand of CM002478.1, from coordinate 10,760,411 downwards.
GCTAGCCCAAAGTGAAAAGAATGGTTGGCCCCTAGTCTAAGATGCAACTATGGTAAATAGTGGTGGTCTAAAATGCAATTTACTCTTATAATTTTCACCACTGGCGGATCTTAGGCCAAAAGGGGTTATGGCCTCCCCAGGTTTTGGTGGTAATATAAGTATAACTAGTAGTACTCATATATCTTATGATGTGTTAGTTGCTTCATACATTCTCTAACTAGTAGATGTTGTGTTTGAATCTTACAAAGCCAGTAAATTTTCCCATCCTTAAGGATTTCAGCTCTCTGTTTCTCTCTTCCTTCTTCTCTTGTAAATTTTAACAACTTAAAATTCAGTTCTTTGCTTTGTATATTTAACAACTTAAACTCATTTTTACAGATTCTGGACTTCATACACTCTCAGTTCTCTCTTTAAATTCAATATAAGTTGGCAATGATGTAACATATATTTTTATTATTTCTAAGCTTAATATTCTTTTTCAATATTTGGCCTCCCCTAGACTTTTGATCAAGCTCCGCCACTGATTTTCACATTGTTGTTTTTTTTACAAGGTAATGCAATATTTTCCGTCCTATGTACTACCATTTCATAGGAATTCACAATCTAGAAATTATACATATTGTAGTATTTCTGTAACATATATGCCTTATTAATATTTACGTGGTACTACAAAATCACAGGTATTTAGTACTCATCCTTCCACAAATGTTAGACATAAGAATGATGTCACTGCATTTATCTTATACCAAACTAATATACCACTTTTGTTATTAGCTAATATTTATCATCCATTAAATATTGTCAGGCAAAGTTAAAAATATTCGATGTTGGACTTACCACTGTTCTAAATGTTAAAAGTATTTATGGATTTGACACACAAACTAAAAAGTTTCACCAAAAAATTCTGAAAAAAATTTGAGCATGTACTTTCAATAGTGTTACACATATCTGCAAAATTTTATTTTAAAATTTTTTATATTTTAGGCACAACAAAAAGATAAAAAAAATCTAACAGTTTTTTGAGTAAAAATCTGTCAGAATTTTGTTATTTTTATTGCTCTTTGTGTATAACGAATTTTAAGATGAGACTTTACACATATGTGTAACACTATTGAAAGTAGATGTACAAATTTTTTCAGAATTGTTGGTGAAACTTTTTAGTTTGTTTGCACGTATGTGTACGAAAAATATTTATGTGCGCTATATATGTTCCTCCGATAGCCTGGACTGGGCAGGTGGAGACATTGGGGTCTCTGGTCTAGGTATAATAACACTGCGCGTTATACTGTACAAAGTAAACCCCATTAAGTTGATCTGGTAGAATTGATTACAAGAAAGATAAAAGAACATAGCAATCATATTGATGCGTATGATATGATCTTTTGGTAACCTGTATAGCTGAAGCTATTTATTTTCAACTGTAAAATGCAAATTTGCAAGTTGCTTTTAATATAAGCTTTTAATTGAACATCCTATTTAAACTTCACCAGCCACAGGAAAATACTCTCCTGTACTTGTAGGGTCTTAGTTCTGTACGTGGGGTACAACACATTAGGTGATTCTAGCTGCAACAATATTACTGCTATGAAATAATAATTTCCTTAAACGTGAAACTGGTGTGCCATAAAGCAACTTTTATGAGGCAGTGTAGTTCTTTAAAAATGTATCAGTGCTGTGCTGGCATTTCTTTTGCAGGGTAAAGTACGTAGTAGCTGGGTCAATGTCGTCAACACAATGCATTTAATACAGTCCACCAGTGATCTTCTTTTTTTGTGAGTAGCATATGTTATACTCTCTTCAGTTCCAAAGTACTATAGACGTATTGAACAATGACACGGTATTTAAAAATCAACTTTGACTATATTATTTTATTATAATACATATATAAATACCAATAAATATATAATTTTGTTAAAGTATTTTTCAAGATTAATCTATACAAATAATCTTTATATTGCTAAAATAAATATAAAGTTATTTATAGTTAAAGTTTAAAAAGTTTGACTTTAGTACTGTTCAAAACATCAGGTTTATTAAACTAAAGGAAGTACATACTATTTTTATTTTTTGGGGTTTGGGGTTGATAGCTTAGGGCGTGTACTGTGTTTCTTAAGAAAAAAAAAAGGTTAGGGTGTATTTGGTTGTCTGGCTCGTTCCTGGCTTGTATCTCAGATGCAACTTTCTCCATGTTTGGTGCTTGGATGGCTCCTGAGCCACAATGAGCGGATGCAAAAGGGCCCCCGGAGCCTGGCTAAGCTAAAGCGCCCACTTGGAGCATCGCTCTTCATCCTGGCCTGATGGATGTAGCGCGTTGCCCTGGCGTGTGCAAGCGGAGACGAAGGGGACACCAGTCTCCTCCTGCCTAGGGGTGGAACGCTTGGCTCGTGAAGGCTTGCATAAAGGTGGTAGGCTTGGCTTGGTTAGGGAAACGAGCTAAAACCTGAATTTGGCTCATCTTGTTTCATGGCTCGAGCCGGGTTGCGAGCCTTTCTAACAGTATATTTCTACAAATATAATTTATATTTTGTAAGAATAATGGAAACAAAAGTTCAAAATACAATATTAGAATAAGTTTATATTCATATTTTTGTAATCCGCATAATAAACCACAAGTTTATAAATGATTACTCTGTTACATAAACAAAAAACATACATCTATGCATAATAGTTTAGGTTTATGAGCCAAAACGAGCGGCTCGCGAGCCAGCTTGGGTTTGGCTCGTTTCATAAACGAGCTAGAATAGAGGCTTGGGCTTGGCTCGTTTCATTCACGAGCCGAGCCAAGCCCAAGCCGAGCTCACGAGCCCGAGCTTTTTATCCACCCCTACTCCTGCCCATGGCTCATTTATCTCCCAAAACCCAAAGACTAGGGTTTGCTAGGCACTGTGCTCCTCGTCTTCCTCCTCACCTCGTCCGTGCCAGCGCCATCTTCCTCCCCAACAACTACCACCCCGCTTCATGAGCTCTGTTGAGCCGGATTTGGGGGCCATGAGCCCGACAATCTGGATCTAGGGCCAGGAGCTCCGGCAAGCAGCGATTGAGGCATTGTTCGATGTGCTTGGATGTCGGATGTCGACGAATGGGCACCTCCCACTAACTCAATCCACCAGATCCAGTAGTTACATGGTCGTGACCAAAAGATCTGACCATGGCCAAACGCAAACGGTGAGGAGGGCCAAACGGCGAGGCTACCAGCATCTCAGGCGAACTGCAACGAATCCATCCTCTGTCTGTTTCCTCTCCTATTTCCTTTTCTTTTCTTTTTGATTCTTCACTGATTCATGTGGGCTATAAAAAAATTGTAACTTTTTCCTTGGATGTGAATTTTTTGGTTATTCTTTTGTAGGGTGTATTTCGTTGAATCAGATATTTTCTTCTTGGAGTTGAAATATATGAGTTTCATATCAGTGGCGGAGCTTGGGAAAAATATTGGCAGGGGCCATGATGTAGCACACTATTAGGCATGATCAGTAAAGTAGTACTTTGTAATTGTAATCTCTGTACATCACAAACTGTCAAAAAATACAAAAATATAGATGCATATCTTCTGCATAGGCCAAATTAATTCAAAATATAGACCAACAGCCATACTAACTAGGAGTACATTAGTTGTAACACGTCGCCAGTCATCTGCCCACCGTGGCGCTGTGCTTGCTGCTGCAGTGCTGCTATTCCGTAGCCGTCGCACGAATCTGTAAATCACTTTCAGCTGTGGCACACCCACACAAATCAATAATAAAGCAAAAATTTGGAAGACGAGGAGGCAAGCTGCAGCTGGCAGTGCTAGTCTAGTTGTAGCATGTAGGACATATATCAATTTGGACTGGCCATATAGGCCATGAGTCCTGGCCGGCTGTTGGCCTTATTTATGATTGGGCTTTGTACCAAATAACTCATATGGACTAAGAGCAAGTATAATAGTGAGTTAGAAGTTAGCTATATGCTTATGTGGAGGAGAGAGACAAAGAAAAGAGAAGGGAGTGGGCTCTTATCTAACAGCCCGCTTTACACGTGCTCCTATAGATATACATTAAATGTATAGAAAGTGGGAGAGAAAAATTACAGCCAAACTTGTCTATCTACTATACAAGTGAGCTCTAGATGTGTTTATAGCCAATAAGTGAGCTATATTATTAACCTTGCTAGCAGATAGATCTATTGCTCTGGTGCAGTGGCGGATCTTTGTTGAGACCAACATGGGTGGTGGCCCCCTAGCATATTAACAAAAACATTACTATGTGTAATTTTTCATTAAGGATTTACTAGCCTAGTGGTTTATCTAGCAATGTTTTAACGTTGAGGTCTTGGGTTCAATCCCTCTTGCCTCCTCTTTTTGCTCTTCATTATTACATGTATATGTTCTTGAGTATTACATGTATAAACAGTCAGTTTTTTTCTTCATATATAGCATGCTTTTTTTCTGAAGAAATAGCAACATTCTTTGCGTATAACATGTAACTTTTTCTTAAAATAGCAACATGGTTTGCATTTTGTTTCTTCATTTCCTCAATATAGATTGCCCAAATGAACCTGATTTTCTTCATACACATATAATTTTCTTTGAGAAAATAGCTATACCGAACCATTTCTTTAGTTGCCCCCCAACACTTCATGTCAAGCTCTGTCACTGCTCTGTACATACTATTACTAACTAATTTTTGTTTGGTACTTTGCTGGGGGAGGCCAACACCCTTGTTGGTCTCTCCTGTGCTCCGCCCCTGTTTCATATGTGAATTATAAGGGTAAGGGTAACTTCACCATGTAGATGAGAAGGTAACTAAACTCAAAACAAAGTCACTATAGGACAAGAATTTACATCGAATCAACCAAACAACTTCTCATGCAAACCATGATGGGGATAGTTGGTCAACCAAACAACCACCAATGCATCTCTCCGACCTGTTTGGATAAGAAATATAAGCTAGTCCGAGAGCAGCCGAGCAACCAAACAGACATTCAAATATAGGGAATTGCAAAACTTTGTTCCACCAGTTTGATGCCAAGATACAGCTTCTTCTTCTCCAGATCTGGCGAGTTCCTCTTCTATGGTGCCCAATGACGCCCCAACTCCAGCATGAAAACAATGGTTTAGGGTTTGGGGTTAAGGTCGCGGTTGGAGTAAAAAGGGGTTCTGTAGGCTTTATGGATGGCGATGGCGACGGACATATATGGACGACAAGGCATGCTACTAATCTATTGCCGCTTGAGCTGTCAGAATGGAGGCTTGAGTGAGATCATAGGCGGGGAAAGGGGACGGGTGAGGAGGAAGGGGGTGAAGGAAACGAGAAAGGTTAGCATGTGGTGCATGGTGGCATCTTTGGCTGTGTGCTTGGGGAGCCACCAGTGAAATGGACGACGTTGAGTCGGGAAACCTCTGCTCGGGGAAGGTGGGAGTGGGACTCGCAGACGCCGTTTGTGCCTTTCGACACCTATGAGCCTAGGATGCAGGGGGGGGGGGTGCAGCACGGTGATGGTGGCACCAGTGTGGGATCTAGGTTGCAGCACATGGATGTGAGCAGAGGGAGTGAATGAAGTAGAGGAATTGTAGTTGCACAAATTGTAAAACGACTTAGGTCATTCAAAAGTAGAAGATAATGATGGTTATTTTACATCATATGCACTGTTCACCTAGTCTGATGTTGGTAGCGGTCGGGTAATTAGCTCCTGAGTACCGACTAATCACTGATTAGTCTAGCTCTCATATTTCAAGAAAACAAATCATAACAAGATGAATAGATACTCCTACCTAATTTCATATGTTCTACAAAGTACAAAGAAAATGAGTAACGATTGTTGATAATTTGCTTATTGAAAGAAAAAAATTAAAAAAAAACTGAGATTTTATTTTAGCTTGTTTGTTTTGTGCGGGCAAAACTTTCTACCCATGCCGAGTTGCCAAACTTTCTACCCACTATCTAGTCAGTGACTACTACCGACTGACTACTTGACTAGGAACTGACCAGTCAGTGATGAGTTGATCAAACCGACTGATTTACCGATTTTCTCCTTATCAAATCGTTGACCCGCCCATTACCGACTAGCTGGTCTATTGATTGACTAACACTGTACTCATGTGTACGGAGACGCATTATTATATTAGTATCCCTCTTGATTTTATTTTTCGAGGAACCCCTCTTGATTTTATCATGTATATGATTTATGATTTATATATGTGCTGACCTGGAATCAAGATTTCTAACTTCATAGCTCCTTCTCATGACAGAAAAATGGAAGAGCAGAGACCAAAGCCATGGAGAACAAACCTGTGATGAGTGACAGACGGAAGCATTTCCAGAAGCATTTGATGCTTAACAAAACTGATCTGTGCTTGCTTTTTATTAGCTTAAAATGAAAGCTTCCTGAAATCTCATGCATGGCAACAATTTGCTTTCTAGCCTTAGATGCTCGCACTGAACGTGCACCAACTGTTGTTGTTACAGTGTGATGGATTTGGGCTCTCAGCTACTGCCTGTGAAATATATATGAATCCTTGATCAATGAGAGATGCATATGATTGATAGCCTTTTTCAGACATCATCCCTGTTCCTGGAAGGTACATCCGTACCAGGGGTGGGGTGCCACTGCCACCATGTCCAAGTCTCCCTTTTCTCCTTTGGTTCATGCAGTAGCCTTCAACTTTCTCTGTATCTAGTTATCTAGAGGAGGGCAGGGGCAGGAAAGTGGAAAGCGAGTTTTAGGCCGGCTCCTCGTCCGTTCCGTTGCATGGCAATATGGCATCCTAAGTTTTCTGATTTGATGCATTGCTGCATGGCATCATTTAGTCTGATTTGTTTTGCCATGTGTAATCTGGCTGTCGTTTTCGATGACACCGTGTTGCATGTGAAGAACTAGTGAAGCTGAAGTCTGTTCTATGTTTGTTGGAATTGAGCTATGGTGGTACTGTTTTTCTTTCAAGCAAAGTTGAAGAGCTGGATCGGTGGGTGAAAAAAACAATTCTGCTGAAAAAAAATTTGGTCTGTTGCTCTGTAAGAGTGAATAAATCTGGTAGAAACAAGAGGTTCATTTAATCTGCCAGCACAAATTGAGATGATCCATGATGGTAACCTCCCTTTCAATTCACCCAGAGATGTTTAGGGAGACCTGTTGATTTGGTTGCTGAATGACCACCCATCATCAGGACATCACTACCTACATTGTTGGGTAAATGACACTAAACTATTTGGTCAGGTAAAACATTGGATTGCTTATGGCTCATTACACATAACTGAACTGGTGATTGATTGGTGATACCGCTCAACAGTCAGATCATCACACTAGCTACCAATACCAAGTGAACCAATATGGTTGAGAGTGAGACGACATCTGCAGTTAGTTGGCTCTACGGCTAGGCATACCTCCAAGGTTATTTCCTCTGTAGTTGCATTATTGAAGCTGCAGGCTATCGGTATTGTGTGTGCCTGTGGTCACACAGGCAAGCAAGGGCGTGCCTCTGCAGGAGAAGCTGTGGGAACGGATATAGGTTGCACCGTATAGCACCAATATGGTCATGCGTTTTGGTAGGTCCCTTCAGGAAATGGAGCATTATCTGTATGTAGTTGTCTTCTGGTCCTGCTCGTGTATGCAGAAGAAACTGTCTAGACATTTTTTTTATTGTTTCTCATAGATCTGATCTTCGGTTTATGCTGTGAGTTGGTGACAGTGCAGACAAACCAAAAATACCCGGATAAAGCATTTTTTTTACAGAGAAGCAGTTTTTTTTGTTATTATTCTCTTTGCCGCCATGCAGTTCGATTAGCATAAACGGTCATTTTGGTTTAGACGTTATCAAACTTTGGTTTTGGTAAGGTAAAGAATTACTATTCAGCCTAAAGTATAACACATTATGATTTATGAGGCGCTAACTGCGGCCGACATGTGCTTCAAATCTTCACTGATCTTAATTCAATTATTTACTTTCAGGTATAACCTTTTCTGGGGAAAATAAAAAGGTTACATGATTTGATCGTTGAGGCAGAGGGTACAAATCTAAAAAAGCGATTGGTTGTGACTAGCCACGAAATCCAGAAAAAAAAATGTGAGCTTAACAGCCTATCAATTATCACCCTACGTTGTGTACTCCAAATCGGCAGGTACTGATTTACCGTGATCTCTGGGAATGAAATTTGACTTGTAACCCTAACATTTGCCTTTTAGTTGGACGGCTCTAGGCTTTTTGACAAAAGCATGGAATAATTAATGGTGCATTATGGACATGATGAGTTTATGCTAATTACTCTTAACTGTTTTTTCAAACTTGTTCTTGCACAAGGTGGTTGGGGATTAGAATGGGGAACAATTTGTCCTGACAAAAAACTATAGGACATTTGTGTCTTTCTCTGTTTATTTTTTGTGAGGGGAGGACACTCGGGACAGTTGTCTGTTACTACAGTATCATGGGAGTACATTGAAGGGGCACACTCGATGTACCTTGATACTGTAATTGGTTTTGTTGACCATAATTTGCTACTCGACGAGTAATTCCGCAACCATTGGGAAATCTTGCAAATGACGTATATATGAAACAAAAACATATTATTGATCGAGGTAGGTGTATCTTGGTAAAAGAGCATTATTAGAGACAGAGAAAACAATCTTTGGAAGAAGGCTGGGGTGTGGACAAAATTTTTATGGCATCCTTTGCAACGCTGGTCTTTTGAAGGGTTTTTACTGAAATTTATTTATTTCATACATGGATGAGGAAAATCCATGTACTCCAATGACCACTTGAAAGTTGAAACAGTCGTACAATTTATCCAAAGACCTCAGTACCTCACCATTATGTTGCCCCATGTTTTATAGAAAAGTACTTGGCTCTAATAAAGCCTTATTGAAACGCTATTGAAATATACTAGTATCGTGGAATGCTATGCTAGAAAACACTAAACACCGGTATATTTTCGGCGGTGACGATAAAAACCCCATTAATTATAAATGGGGAACATATTGCATCAACACATTTTTTACGAACTGTAAAACAATTTGGTGGTTTACCTATTAGCTACTCTTAGCTACTCCCTCTAGTTTGATAATACTAAACGTTTTGGACTATGCTAAAGTCAAAATTTTTAAACTTTGACTATAAATAACTTTAGAAATATTTGTTTTAGCAACATGAAGAGCATTTGTATAGATTAATTTTAAAAAATACTTCAACAAAATAATATATTTATTGGTATTTCGATATGTATTATAATAGAAAAATATAGTCAAAATTATTTTTAAAGACCGTGTAGTATTTTGGATATTACATTGTCTTAGGTGGTAAAAGTACTCCCATAATGTGTGTACTTTGTACTGGTCCATGGCAAGTTAATTCGTACTTCACAGTTCGACATGGAGCTTTTAGACAAGATAACAATTGATTACAGCAGTTAATGTCTCGTCTTAAGAAGTGTCATAACTTCTGTCCCAATGCAGAATTGTAGAACAAACATATGGCAATCCAATCATAAAGTGTTGCATTTTTTAAGAAATCCGAGTCGAAAGGAGGGGCTACTTTGGGCTTCAAATGGAGAGTAGGAGTAAAAAAAATAAACTACGAATTCTTGTCGTGAAGGGATTGCCTGCAAGAGCTTCGTGTCCTTTGAGCAACGCAAACAAGTATCTCTGCCTACTGGTAATTGGTAAAAGGCAACCTGAACAGGGACATGGAGAAATAAAAAACAATTACATTGATGCCTAAAATATTACACTGACTAAAAAAAAATTCTATATTCATCTAATACTTCAGCGCCATTTTTATTGTTCCGGAGCTACAATGCTTATGGCTAATCTACAAGTCTATCGGTTTATCCCTTTATCCACGATTATCTGCGTTCTTTAAAGAAGACATGTACTTCGTTTGTATTTTTGTTGGGGTGTTTCATTTCTCTTCAGCAACGTGCAGGTGTCAAGTTGTATAGTATTAGACATCATGCGTGTCCACAAGTTTGTTGATCGATCTTGACAACCTTTTACATTCAACAAAAATTCACAATATTTTGGGTGTCACGGTCCACGATGCAGATTCAGCATTTTAATTTAGCTAGACATAACCGAAGAACTCTCTACATAATTACACGTGGCGCGGACCCGTGCCTTCCCTCCAAATCACCCCAAAACCCACCAGTACCCCCCACACTCTCTCCCACTCCCTCCATTTCTCACCAAAATTAGCTTCCTCTTTTCACTCTCCATCTTTTATCTCCATCTCTTTCCCCTCCTTCCACTCCCCCATCTCCGCAGTTAATAGCTGAATCAATCCGATCTAGCTCCATGCCAAAGATCTCCACAGTGCGACACCACATGCCACCACGCCGCAACCCGCCACGCTGCCTCCTCCTCCACTGATTGCGTGCGCCAAATGCCATCCATGGCCGCGTAGCTAAGCTAGCTAGCAGCTACCGGACGAGAGGCAGTGCGGCGCCCCACCGAGAAAACCCAAGAAGACGACAATGGCAGAGGCAGCGCGTGTGGTGATCCGCGTCGACGGCAACGACAGTGGCGGCGACCGCGACGCGCCGCGGAGGATGTCGCTGTTGGTGCTGCTGCTGCACGACATGGTGGGCGTGGCGGCATTGGTGGCGTCCCACCCGGTCCACGCGGCGTACGCGCTCTTCTTCGCCCGAGCCATCCTCTCCCTCGCGTGCTTCTTCTCCCCTCTACTCCTCACCACCTCCCTCCTCCTCGCCATCCTCCTCACCCTCTCGCCGTCTCCGCCGCCGCCGTCGCCGCTCGGTTTGACCTGCCGCATTGCCGTCGGCGCGCTCCGTGCCGAGCTTCAGCCCGACGGGATTAACGGCGGCGGCGACGGCGCCGTCGCGGTTGTCGCGCAGCTCTGCTCCTTCGTCCTCGGCCCCGGCGACGCCGCCGCCGTGCTCCGCGTCGGCGAGATCATGGGCGACATTGGAGACGATTCTTGCTTCCTTCTACAAGACGACGACCACACCGACCTCCCACCTCAACTCCATTGGCGGCAAGAGATCCCCATTGACGGCGAAATCTCCACGGATCAAGATGTTGCCGACGAGACCAAGGACGGAATCGAGGAGAAGAAGGTAGTACTCGAGCTGAACTTTCCTTCCGATAATTGTTCATCAGCGACGAGTGACACGTCTCTGCGAGACATGGAAGAGCAGGATGCCATTCATGAACAGAGCTTGGTTTTGACAGAAGTGGATGGTGTTGAGGAGAAGAGACTGGAGTGTGATCCTGTCTCGGTGGAGATCAGGAAATGCGAGCCGGCGCCGGCGCCGGCGAAGGCGAAGAAGCCGTGTTCTTCGGTTTCGAGGAGGATCTTGCAGTGGGAGGCGCAGGCTTCTGGCAATTTCAGGAGTGTTCTTGAGGAAATGGAGGGGAATTCGGTGGATTTATGTTTGGAGAAGGCGTCGGTTGTTATGGATTTCAAGGAATGTGATGGATTGGAGGCTGGAGCTTTCGCTGAAAAATGCGGCGAAAAGAAGAAAGTGGAAGGAATTGATTCGGTTTCAGAATCAGTCATACACCAAGGAACACAAGAATTCAAGGATGTCAAGGAATGTGTGCAAGCTGAACCTAAAAGTTGCACTGAAAAATGCAGCAAAGAGAAGAAATCTGACGAAACCACATTGGTTGTCCAGTCTGAACAAGAATGTCAACAAGAGAACATCAAGTGGACACTGTCTGAACCAGAATTGAAAGATGAAGAGTGCAAACTTGTTGAACCTGGCAAGGAACAAGAATGTCAACAAGAGACCATCAAGTGTACACTGTCTGAACCAGAATTGCAAGATGAAGAGTGCAAAATTGTGGAACCTGTAAAAGAAATGAAGGATCAGGAGCACAAATTTCTGCATTCTGAAGAAGAAGAACACCAAGACCAAAACTCTAAAAATGCTCTGCAGCCCGCAGAAGAGTTGCAGGATGAGCAGAAAATGCAGGATTATCAAGAGGAGGAGTTCAAGGACGCCGACCAAGAGGATCCCCTCATTTCGCCATCGCCGTCGCCGTCGACGACGATCGCGCGGCGGGTGCACTCGCGGAATTCGTCGGAGCACCACCTCGCCGTGGCGGAGGGGTCGTCGCCGCGGAGCGGCAAGGAGAAGGAGTGGAAGCGGACGCTGGCGTGCAAGCTCTACGAGGAGCGGATGCAGCTCAAGCTCTGCCGCGACCGCGCCGTCGTCGACTCCGGCGCCGACACCAACATGGACATGCTCTGGGAGGCCTACGAGGTCGGCGGCGGCAACGGCAATGCCGCCTCCGCCGCCGCCAAGCGCAAGGCGAAACGCAGCAGCAGCAGCAAGAACGAACAACAGGTCGAGGAGACAGAGGAGGAGGAAGACGAGGAGGATGAGGAGGAAGGTTCAGTGAGGCAGCTCTGCTGCCTCCAGGCGCTGAAATTCTCGACGAGGAAGATGAATTTCGGCGGCGGCGGGAAGCCGAGCCTGGCCAAGATTTCCAAGGTTCTCAGGAAAATGGCGGCGCTGTCGAGGTCGGGATCGCGGCGGAGCACCAAAGGTTGAGGAAGAAGATGGAAATCAGCAATGGTGAATGAATCCATGGATGGATGCATCCATCATCGTCATCTTCTTCGTTAGCTCTACTCTGCAAAAGTTGTAACAAGGGTTGTTCACTGTATTTGTGCTACTTTTAATTGCTTGAGTTTTTTTGTTTCTTTTTTATTTTGAGTTTGTGTAGATATGTGATATATGTATACCCAATGGTTTCAGAGAGATTGGGACTGGTAATTACAGGACTGTCACTCTGACATGCTCAATGTAATAAAGCTTAATTGGGTGTGTTTTACTTTGTGTGCTTTCAGTAAATGTCTCTGTTGGACTGTGAAGCTTTGGTGTCAAGTTCAGACTTCAAGGAAGCAAAAGCCTGGCTATGCATCATTTCTTTCTTTGCTTTCTGTGCACCTCAACTCATATAGGAATTCTGTAAACAAGAATGCTCAATCCACGTATTGTCATATGATTTATTCAGATTCAACACCATTTCACATCGAAGATTACAGATGCCCTATATGCAAAATCCACGTATTGTCGACCTATGAATACTCAATCTGTATGAAAAGTTCTTAATGCTAGTAGACTTGCTAGCTCCCCAATAGATTGAACCGCGATATTTGCCTACGGCTTGCCTTTAGAAATAGCAAAATTGCTCCTGATTGATCACTTTTCAACTACAATTTCTGGGTTCATCCTGAAAATCTTGCAGTTTTAACACCATGGCAGTGACAATTATCTGCAACACACAGGGGGGGTGGCAATATGGCATCGTTTGCTAGAATTACACTGAAGGTAGCATTCCTGTCACCTCTCATTGCTCCTTGCATCCACTCTGCTGTGCATGTCCAGTTGCAATAATTCAAGGGCAGCAAAAGGGTGCAAACAAGGACCATGCTTTCGTTCTTCCTCCCTAATCTTTTGAGCATCACTGTGTGTCCTCCTTTTCGGAAGCACCTCTCTGTTGCAATGAAGGCTTTTTCTTTACCATCCAGGCCCATCCTCTCATCACAACATCACAAGTGAGTGAGCTCTGTGCCTGCTCACACTGGTCACACTGCTGGCCTGGGCAGTAGCATGCTCCTTCTGCCAACATTATCAATGGTGTTGGGCTACCCTGCATTTTACAAGAAGATGTATCCTGGGCTCCAATTACACAATCATGCCTGTCTCTATCTCTACAATTCGTGCGGTTTAGTAGAAAAGTGTCACCTAAAATACTTTTCATAACAAACATATAGATAATAGTGTGCTTTTATATCTTCTATATATACTACATTATGCTCGTGCGGGAACCATATTTTCGAAGCACCTATTTTTTCATCAACAAATGTTTGTCATGTATCAACAAATGGGATGAATTAAAAGTTTCGTTGGGTTGCTAGCCAATATGAAGATAATATAAGTTGAAGATTAAACATCTTGACCTATGTAAAATTGGGTTTTTCACCAAGGTCTTCATGCGGCTAAATGCAGAAAAAATTACATACGCCTACTTGCACAACTTGCAAAATACTTCTAAGATTTTCATGGGGAAAGGTAATGGAATTGGTACCGCATTCACGTTCAAGAATCACATCCAATTGATATAAGCATGGATACAAGGGTGTTAGAATATTGGGGGTTAAAAATATGGAAACCAGATCTATTGTGTTCTCATAACCGAAATGAAATGCCTAGCGGCGCTCCTGACTCTAATAAAATATTACGCGTGCACACTCGTGTCTGATTAGGATAGGACTCATAAGATATATATTTATTTACTATAATTCTTCAGTTAGTAAAAGCTTAATTACCTAGAGTTGTCGGATTGGATTAATTTTAATGCAAGTAAATATTATAACTTACGTCAACCAAACTATGAAAAAAAACATCACACCTGAACTGACCTGATGACGAACCGTCAAAATGATGGCTCACTCGAGATTGTATACGCATCCTAGCTGGCATCAACGGTTGGCGACCGCTTGCTGCTAGACTCGTCAACATCGAACCCACTTGTAACTTGTAAGTAAAAATATATCGTAGGTGATTGTTATATTTATGAATTTATTGTGTGGGGTATTATTCGTGACAATTTTTTATATAAAGAAAATATTCAATATATATTATTTATTACGAAGAGGTATGTAGCATGTTTATATATAACATATATTTAAATTATTATATTTATTATACATTAAAATAATATTATATACATGACAAACAATTATGTTTAACATTTAAAAATGATATGTATACCATTAAAAATATAATTAATTTCTACATGTAATATTTCTTAAAAGTTATGAATATTTCTAATGTATTACTCTAATATTGATGCATTCTTTCCATATCCAAGAGTAAAATCAACTTTTTCACGCATATTTAATGGTCAACTAACGGAAAGAATATGGAAGGGGTCCAAATTAAAATTTAGGGGCATACAAGAGAATGAGTAAAATTAAGGGGCATAGAAAGGATTGACCAAACTTTTAAGGGGTTTGCAAGGAATTTTCTCTACGAAAATTGGTAGTGTCTTCATACCAATAATTTCGTCCGTCGGTATCGCGTAATCCAAACTATCCCCTTTTTATGTTGGTCTCCGTCCCTTTCTTCGGATGAGTCCGCTTTGTGTTACATGTTTCTGCTTTACCATGGCTTTACCCAGTGGCCCAACACCTAGCATGTTCATATCTAACTTCAAGGGCCCATGAGGTGGCCGACAGATGGATCGATCCTCACACGAGTATTGTTGTTGTGGCCAGCTCATGAGGTCAATCTCACGGCGGTTTGCAAATCGCGAGCGACACAGATCAGCACTTGGCAGTCCAGGTCAAATCACGATTCAGAGCACAACACTCAGGAGCGCGCCCCATGCCGCCGTTGATACACACGTCCATGCGTGAAAATTGAAAGCTATACGGGTCCGATACAATCGCAAGCTTGGCAGTCTCGCCGAACGATCACATAATTTCTTTGTTAAAAGTTCATGACAAATTTCATAGGTGTGGTACATGATTTATCAAGATCGAATACCAGCATGCTAACGTATACCTCATCTAATATACATGTGCTTTATTAAAATTTTATTTTCCTGTTCCAACTCCGTGATGCTGCGTCACGTCTGACGCCCTTGTGTGCTTTCACCATCGGTCGGACAAAAACTCATACGAGTCTTGAACTGACACTGCAAATAAATTGCTCCCACGTACGCATTATACTCTGGATATCTCCCTTCTCTTTTTCTCAACTTATTCGTAATAAGAACAGCTTAGTTTGCTGTAGCCCCAGAGACAGAGCCTAGATTATTTGGACTAGAAAACATCACGTATATTTTAAACAGAGAAAGCATTAAACAGTTCCATTAAATTCAAATATAATATTCAATTATTGGAGCACCGACAGCATATAAAACATCAGTCATCCAGAGCATTATCACAAACAAGTACATCGACGACCATGCAAACTCCAAACCAAGTTCACTCCCCACGAAGCAGAAACCGACACAAAGCGGCATGGCAGTCCGCTTTAGTTGATCGACGACGTCATCGACTCTCTTTTTTAAAAATTAAAATAAAAATAAAAAAAATCAACCCTTGAGCTTTCGTAACCCCGACACGAACTCAAGCACGAACCTCCTCTGGACGGTGCCATCCATGAAAAACTCCCTCCATCTCCTCACTTCACCTCCGCCCGTGCTTGCCATCGATCGATCGATCGTGTACGAGCTCGTGGCCAGCCTCGTGTGCGAACGATCGAATCGACGGAGACGTTGTAGCAGTCGTAGGCTCGCAGTTGGCATGGACTTTCGCATGGTTCTCCTGCCCGATATTATATTAATACGAGTGCAGTTCAGGGTACGTACGGACCCGCTAGCATAAGTGGAGTTCGATTAAAATACCTAGAGCATGTGACATCGACATAAAAATATTAGAGGGCATGTAGCATCACCAACAGCCCCCCTAATCACACCCCTAAATCACTTTTAAGGGTTTTTTCTGAAAAATCAGGTTCCAACAGCCCCCTCAAATGAATTCTGAAAATAGGTGACCCCTTCTCCGTAGTTTTCGTTACCCACTTGTGGGGGTGTCCTCGCCAACCCCATCCGAGGATTCTCACGGCCAGGTAAAGTCAGGCGCGCCAAATCGCTCCCACGCTCGTCATTTTCCGCGCGAAATATCCACTGCTGCCACCGCCTCCGCTAGAAATCACACTCGATCTCCCGCGCTCGATCTCCTGACTTCCGCTACAAATCCCACGCACAACTCTTCTCCTCTCGCTCCGCAATCTCGCAATCCTCTCCACCACTCCTGCTATAGTGTCACTTGGACCGGAGGGGATCCAGCGCCGGAGGAAGAAGCGATGCCGCCGGCAAGCTCCAAGCAAGGTCGACCGGTGGCGGCTCGATCTGGTCCGCCGACGACCTCTTTTTCCCCGCAGATGTCCGTCCCCGAAGGATTCCCTGCGCCGCCATCTTTCTCCCAGACTGCAGCGACGGCTGATCTATCCTCTCAACCACAGATGCCGGCGGCGGATGGATTCATCCCGTCTCGGCGATTCATGGCATATCCACCCGACGGCCTGCAGCGACCAACGATGGGGGCAGGCCCCCGAGTAGGGTTAGCTCACCCCCGTCCCGGCCAGGCGTCACAACGTCGGGGCAAACGACCGATGACTGTCGACGAGGACTCAGCCGCCGTCGATTTCTCCCCGATGAATGAGCATGAAGATGATTTCTCTGCTGAAATGAATTTCTACACTGGAATGAATTTATCCACAGGTTAGCCTCATCTCAGAACATTTTTAGTGTACTGTATCATGTTGATTTAGTTTGCAATTAGATGACCTTTTGTACCGATTTGACCTGGAAGTACAAGTACAATTAGCATGATATATGACCAAATTATAATTTGATTTTGAAAGCATCTGATTATTGAAATTGCCTGCAGCCGTTGTCGCTTGATATATATTTAGTTTTGTGTCATTCAGTATTGGGATTAAATAAAAATATATGTTTGTGTAAAATTTCAAATGTGTGAAAGGAAATCTCTGGTTAATATGTTGTCAGGTGTATAATACAGATGTGTTCAATAACTTAACATCGATGAGACATTCGAAGAGAATTCGTCATTTATTTTGTAGCACCTGCAATCTGCCAATAAACCTTGATTGAATTGCCTGTTCAAAAACATTGAGTACCTCTATTGGTGGCATCTTAAGTGTTTTCAGTTATGTTCTATCAGCAAATATTCCATTGATGACAATATGCTGTGTTCTGGATTACATCCACGTGTTTTTTTTCCTATTCACATGAAAAGCTCCATTATATTGTCCCGGCAAAAAAGCTCCATTATATTCTACCTGTGCTCTGATTTCTGTTCAGATTTCTATTCACTTGTGCTCAGATTTCTCTTATAGCAAACTGAATGATGAATTTCTATTCAGATGAAAATCTGCACTATATTGTACTGATGGTCAGATTGCACTAAAAATGATTGGGCTACTTCTCTTGATTCTTAATCCATTTTTGTGCTATGTATACTATATTGTACTGATGGTCAGATTGCACTATATTCCTTCTTTGTCAGTACCCTGCAGCAATGGTGTTCACTTTTGTATAAATAGACTATGTATATTGGATTTTGGATTAATTGAGATACTTGTGGCTTAATGCTTGAAAATATAGGTGGCAAACTAGTTGAGTTTTTTGGATATTTATAACTGTTATATGCTGCTGCATGTTTTATTCTTTGTGTGCACAAAGTAGATTTTTTTTACCTAGTTCACTCCTACATATGTCACAGTATAGAACTATATGTAGCATTGATGAGCATGCTCTGGTCTTATGGTTTTTTTTTTCAATGAACAGGAAATATGGATGCAGGTGGTTATTCTACTAATCTGATCAATGATGGCTCCAACTCCAATTCAGGCTGGGCTGATATGGGAAGCCAATCTCAGTATGAGATGCCACATGATTTGGGAAGTCAATCTCATGCGGAGGGTAATACATCGGCGAGACCGAATAGGAGAACGAAGAATTTCAGTGATGAAGAGGACACATTATTGGTTTCGGCATGGTTAAACATCAGTTTGGATGCTGTTCAAGGGACAGAACAGTCACGTGCAACTTATTGGAGAAGGATTCATGAATATTTTCATACGCACGAGACATTTAATTCAGATCGGTCGGAGAATTCACTTTCTCACCGTTGTCAGATTATACAAGAGGGCGTCAATAAGTTTTGTGGATATTACAGCCAAGTTCAAAATAGAAATCAGAGTGGCGCAACCAATGAAGACAAGGTTAGTACAATCTCAGTGTCAATTTGATTACATACTTCTGTTGGTGAATAATGCTAATTCTCTGATTTTTCTTTTCTTTTTTCAGTTTGCACAGGCTGTCAGTTGGTACAAGCACGAGGAGACAAAGTCATTTCATCTGGGCAATTGTTACAATCTTTTGAAACATCAACCCAAGTAGCATAAGAGAGTCAAAGAGTTGGCGGCTGCAAAAGCTGCAAAGAAAAAAAAACAAGGCTGCCACCAATACACTAGGGACTGATGCTCCTATTGAGGACAGGACGGATGCTGATCCTGAAGCTTCAACTCACACTGCTGGAAAGCCCTTAGGAAGGAAGGAGGAGAAGGAAAAGAAGCGGCAACGGGTCCGATCAGTCCCGTATGGAATCACTAGACTACCTTTGGGGAAAAAAAGAAAGAGGCTGATGCGGAGAAAGAGTTAAAGAAAGAAGAGAGGTATAATAGGGCTTTTGGGATGGAAGAAGAGAGAATTAAAATGAAGAAAGACAAATTTCAGTTCAAGAGAATGATAGAGGAAAAAAGAATTGTAAGGATGGACACAAGTGGGATGACCATCCTTGAGCAATAGTATTACAAGGACCTCAAGGACAAGATTCTCTCTCGGCGCATGGATGAATGAAAAGACCAGCTATCAATAAACTTTACTGTATTTTGCTATTTTAGTTTGTTTGGGCACTAGTTGATACAGGGCCCACTTTTCTGTTTAGGGGTTTAATTATATGTGTTTTGCTGGAGAGGTAAAACCTTTTTCAATCTAATCACCCCATTCGGAATCCTCAAACCAGGTTTTTGGTGATAGAATAAAGTGGGCAGTTGGTGATGCTCTAAGAGGACATATAATACGACCGCCTATATTTGCACGTTGTCGTTGCCTATGTTAGGAGGGGAGTTGCTGTAGCCGCGGAGACGCACGACCAACAATAATCAGCAAAACTTTTCTTAAACAGTTCCATTAAATTCAAGTCCATTATTACAACAGCGACGACATAACATGAGTCATCCAAACCGTTATCACAAAACAAAACAACACAACTACACAAGTACATCGAGCTAGCATGCAAACCCAAATCAAGTTCACTTCACACAAACCAGAAACTGATCAAAAGCGGAATGGGATAGAAGGCATCTTTGAGTTGATCGAGGACATCATCGATTCCTTTTTTTTTAAAAAAAAAACTAGCCCTTCAGCTTTCTCAGCCCGTCAACGAAGTCACGCACGAACGTCTTCTGCACGGCGTCATCCATGAAAAACTCCCTCCACCTACTCTCCTCCCCGCCGTCCCCGGCCACCGCCGCCGCCACCGCATCACGCACGTCCTCGCGGCTAAACCACCCGTCTACGCTGCGCCGCGCGATCTCGGTCCCCACCCTGAGCTCGCGCGCGAACAGCGCGGCGTTGAGGAACTGGTCGGTCTTCATCGGCAGCAGCACAAGGCGGCAGCCCGCGACGAGCCCCTCCACGACGGAGCTGAGCCCAGCGTGGTTGACGAAGCATCCCACGCTCCGGTGCTGCAGGATGCGCTGCTGCTGCACCCACCCCGTGTGCACCGCCCCTCTCCCCTTCACCCTCTCGTCGAACCCCGGCGGCATGCACTTGTTCAGTTCCGCCTCAGCGTCCGTGCCCTTGGGGAAATTGAGCACGGTGAGGAACGGGAGTTTGGTGGATTCGAGGCCGAGGAGGAGCTCCGTCGCGGCGGCGGAGGAAAGGTATGTCTCGCTGCCGAACGCGGCGTAGACGACGGAGTTGTCGGGGAAGGTGGAGAGCCACGTTGACCACCTGTCATCGTCGCCGGTTACTTGTGGTGGTTCCGGCACGATGGGCCCCGTGACGAGAACCGGCTTACCGCCGTGCTGCGCGGTGATGTACTCGATGTAAGGACCCTCCATTTCGGCGCAGGTCTTGAACACGAGCGCGTCGCTGGCTGCGTTGCCCGCCTCGACGCGGTCGTACACGCACGGCATGCCGTGGAACGTGGCGTACATGTATGCGAAGTCGGCGGACTGGTAGGCCGGGACGCCGGTGGCGAGCGGCGACGACGGCGGGAACCCCTCCGGCGCCGAAGCGAAGTCGCCGACGAGGCGGTGGGCGGGGACCGTGAGGTAGGCTTCGCATACAGCGGAGAAGACGGAGAAGTGCGCCGCCTTGACGCCGAGCGGGCGCGCGGCGTCTGCGACCCATGGCGTGGCGAAGTCGAACAGGATGACGTCCGGGCGGAGCGAGGCGAGGAGGGTCTCCACCTGCGGCCGCGTGGCGTCGAGGGCGATCTTGAGCAGCTCTGCGCCGTCGGCGTCGACCTCCGCCGTGCTGTGCGCGCCCTCCGGGAGACCCGGCACGTGTGGAAGGCGCAGCACCGCCACGGTCGCCGCCGGTGATCCACCGAGAATGGCCTTGATGCGGGGCACATTTGCCGCCGCTGAAAGGAACGTGACACGGACATCGCCGACGGCGACGATCTTCCGGGCCAGCTGAGCGAACGGGCTGATGTGGCCGAACGCCAGGAACGGGAACATCATCACATGCAGCTCGCCGCCGTCTCTGACGCCGGCTGCCGCGCCCGTGCTCGCCATCGAACGATCGATCGTGTCGTGCTCGTGGAAAGACTCGTGTGCGAACGATCGAATCTACGGAGATGTTGTAGCGCAGTCGTAGGCTCGTAGCAGGCCGGCAGCTGCCATGGACTTCCGCTTGGTTCAGGGTTCGGATCCTTAGCGTTACTAATTTTTAAAGACAGTTTATAGGAAAAAAAAAAAGAAAAGTAAATGCTACTGGTCGTCTGTCGTCCGTCACTCCGAATAGATTAGAACGCAGCGGTTGGAAGCGCTTGCCTCACCTACTGCATACAAATTGTGAGATGTCTGATGTGCGCTCGCTGCATGCCACATTAGTGTGAGACGTGTGATGTGTTACTAACTACGCTGTGAGATGAGATGTCAGATGTGTGCCTTCCTTAGCACAGAGAGGAGAAAGAACCGTAGTCTGCGATGTCCCGCGACTGCAGCTCTTGCGTTTTATGCGGCTGATACAAGCTGCATCCTGATTACGGGAAGCGGGCAAAAAGAAATACGGAGCGCGGGTCTATTTTTTTTTTTTTGGTAAAAGTAGACATCCGGGCGCTAGTTCCGTCAAAAAAATATATCTTGGCTTTTCAAGACAAATAATATTAGTTTTGGATAACTTGCCCGTAAAGAAAACATATATATAAATGGAACGTGTGGTAAATTTGTTTCATATTAGTAGAAAATTCTGATAGTTTCCACGTCAGAACGAAAAAAGAAAAATATCTTGAATGAAATAAACTAAACAAAAATGATGATATAGGTTTCATCGTCATATATAATTCCAAAAATATGTGCAACTAAACTATATACCTATGATATGATATTAAGAATGAAATAAACATAACTATGTGAGTGATACTTGAAAAGAATATCCCTTTGTTTTCATGTTGACTAGAAAAAGTGCCCGTGCATTGCAACGGGTAAAACTACTAAGTTAAAATCACGATGTATCGTATGGATAGCCTATAGGTGTTACGAATATTGACATTAGCTCATGTAGATTGACCGTTGTGTCTGAACGCTTCACTCGGATCACGAAAATTAGTTTGCACTAAATAAAAAAACTAAATAACAAAAGAAAAGCATATGCACATGCAAATAGAATCGAATATGATCTCGTACCAGTAAAAGGTATGGTAACTGGAACAGATATAATCATGACCTCCATCTGGATTTTTTAGCAATGGCTTTTAAAAATGCCAAGTCGTCTTGCAGGTACTCTTTGTAGCTAGATATTTTAATTATTCCAAATATCTTATCCTATGAAATTATTAAATTATTATTGAAAAGTACACGCATGTACTCTTTTTCAAGAATATAAATATTTTTTGAAGTAATATAAATATTTGAAAACATGCAAGTAAAATGATAGGTAAAAACATAAGCATCTGGAACACCGGATATGCATGCCCATATAAACATTTTGATATTTTTTGGATAGCTAAAATGTTAGTGAGCAAAATAAGGTTTTGACTTTATTTTTTGACCCGAGGTTTTGACTTTTCTATAACTGATATAAACCGTGAGATTTGTGTGTTGTCCATCGCTTAAAACTATCTATCCAATCAAGTGGGCCTGCTGCAATCCATGTTCATGGGAGCCCATTTACTCGTGGGTGGTGGAAGAGATTCTGGGGAGGAGCAATGGAGACCAAGTCAGGCAAGGCCGAGCCAGCCGGTCAAGGCCCACGACCCACGCGGACACACAGACGAGCGGCTGCGTACGCAGAAAACGGAGATGGACATACATAACAGAAACATCTTTTAACTTTTATAATAGATAAAGATATATTAAAATATAACAACAACAACAATAACAACAACAGCAGCAGCAATAATAATAATAATAATAATAATAATAATAATAATAATAATAATAATATAAGTTAGCATTCTTTACAGCACTATCAAGCCGCCACGTGTCAAACTAAAAAAACTATGAAACATATACCAACTTGATGATGAGCTTTGTCATCATCAGTACCCGCATGTATCCCCATCCTTCTTTGCCGCTCCCTGCTTGTATCCCGCTTGTTTCAAACAAGATACCTTTGCGCGCCAGTGCAATGGCGAGGTACCAAGGCCTGTACCTAGGTACCAAATACCGAGGTCATGATGAAGTGATGTCTCCAGGGTGGAATAGATGCGGATCGATGAAGAAGTCGTCGACGAGGCCGGCTTGAGAGAAGTGTCGGAAGCAATGCAGGCAAGAAGCATGTGTCATGAGGTGGGTTGAGACACGTGGGACTGAAGACAATGACGAAGCGCATAAAAAGGGAGGAGTGGCGTCGGGATGACGAAGACGTTCGTTCGGAGAAGAAAAGACTAAACTGAGAAAAGAAAACCAACATTAATTTTCAGTTGAATAATGATTCATTATAGCAATTAAATGGTGTCTATCCAATGTAACCAATTATAACCAGAGCCAACATGATTCAACAACCCATTGCGATTCTTCGCTTCCATGCCCGCACGGTAGCACAATCCCTCCATGAAAAAATATGTTAGTCGGGCGTGGATATACCATGCATTGGCAGGCCTGCGCCCTGTTCGGCTGGCTGAAACTGGCTGAAATTGGCTAGGCTGACTGATTTTTTCTATAGAGGCTGGCTGGGCTGAATGAGTTTTTCTTAAATGCTGGCTGGGCTGGCTGTGCCAGCCAGCCGAACAGGCCCCTGGTCCTGGGACAGGGCAGATGGTGCAGGCGCCCTGGGCCCGCCGCCAGGTCGAGGGCCCCCAAAATATGCATACTCAGTTAGTGGATTAGTGTAATCTTAAATTCTTAATTGATTCACTTGCTAGATTTTTACCACACCATCCGTGTGAAAGCAACTAACAACTTCTGCCTGTCAAAAAAAAAAAAAGAACTAACAACTTAACAAGCCTCCAGCTAACCAGGCCCATGGCCACATGGGGCATGCATGCATGGTTCTATCCCTAAGATAACTAGTTGAAACCCCGTACGTTGCTGTGGGATTTCTTATGAGAAGCCATAAACAACCTTTTTGAATGAAATAAAAAACCACTGGTATGAATGCTGTTAATAAAGAGTAGGGTAAATGGAAATGTGTAAAGAGTAACAATATATAGTGTGACAACATGGGACAGCACAATAAAAGAGCTAACATCAACACCAAATGAAATGATTTTCAGCTGTTATTCCACTCGAAAAATTGGTAAATGCAAGCTATTTCTCTTTCCGATGGACATCAAACAATTGTTTCAGTCATGTGGCAGACTATAATCAATCTCACTTTATGGACATCAAACACTATTTGAAGCTAATAATTTCACTACAAACAAAAGTTTGGTCATGTTTTCTTGAGTAACTGATCAGTGTAATTGACTAATAATTACCAAAAAGAAAAGATATCAAGTGAGATAAATAAAATATTGGAGGTGGCAAATGTGCCTACTCATAGAAAAAAGCTCAGGTATAAAAGTGGGAAAATATTGAAACCCAAGTAATTCTGAAAGCGTGCAAATATTGAAAGAGCTAAGGCAAAACATCAGTCGTGATGATAAAACGACATGTATGCACTGAAATTAATTAGAGATTTTTCTTTTCCCCCTTTGAATTAGATCAAATACAAAGAGAGTTTTTTCCTTTTTGAATCATGCATGACAATCTTCTTCGCCACATCAAATAGTTAATTACGAATGAGGAACTTGGAACAAAATATAGAAGAATTTAATAGACAGGAAAAACCTCAAATCAACATCGAGAACTCAAGATAACCTGAAAATGTCCAGGACCAGAACCGACACTGGGATTAGAAGGCCATGAAGCCACTACTGCCTGCAGTCCTCAGGTCCTTGGGTTAATCGTGTGCTCTTCGCGATTGAGTGTTGGATGGCCAGTAGGTGAAGGAAAGTCAGACCACTCATGCAGCAGCCACCATACTGCTCAACTTACCTAAAAATAAAAAAGGTCGATGATAATGTGATAATGTTTGTTCACTACTACCCTCCAAATTGTCCCATCTAACAGAGAAAAAGAGTTGTAATCATATAGAAAGAACACCTTGAAAATAATAAATGAATCATGAATGTTTGCAGTTGAAGACATGCACAGAGAGCTCATTCTCAGAGTAGCTCGTCAAGCTGTGAGGATATTACAGGGATTAGGATTAGCAAAGTCTTGTCTTATGGATAAAATAGCCAGAGGCCTGATGAGAGATTGCTTAGGACCTAGGTCAAGAACAATGTGCAGGCATTGGTGGGATTAGGGAGTAAACTTGAGTGAGATTAATTAAAAAACGCATATTGATATGAGCAGGTTTATTGGGTAAACATCGCCGGGAAGATAGCCGGGCGGCGTCGGCTTAGTGGGGATGAGAGGAGAATCTAGGGCTAGAACTTGAGAGGGACTAACTTTGATTATTCATTGCTTAATAAAAATGGATACACTCCCATCCTTATATAGATGGAAGACTTGACCTCTAAACTAATCTAACCTTATCACATAACCAACAGAAACTAATCCATCCTAATCCTACGCTACGGTACTCGCGGTACTGTTCACTGGGCCTAATGGCCGTAACATTACATCCCTCCTTTCGAGCAGCTCGTCCTCGAGCTGCAACACATCTTTGGGACGTATGACATTAAAGATAGAAAGAAAACATCGAAGTGAACTAGGACTCAAGCCTTTTACATCTCGGCTTGCTACATTATTTGGAATAGAAAATAATTCTAAGAGTATGGTGAAACCCCACATCAGCTTGTCATAATGATCCAAGACTGGAGGACCCCATCCAAAGGCCTTCAAGGAAAGAACAGATCTAGAACATCGTCCAATAGCCCACTTAGTTCGGTTAATCAACCAGACCCGAATGAATCTAAAATAAAGCATGTGTTGCCTCGTGAGGTCCATCAGACCAACCTATCAACCAGGCCAGGAAGCAAACAGCCCATTTAGTTGATTTAACCAGTTGACCCACTCGATGGAAAACCAATTGCACTGCTGCTCGTGTGGGCAACACTGTCGCCAGGAGATCGATCTGCGCGTAGCTCGCACCGTGTGGCCGCCTAGGATGCTCCTCCTTTCCCGGCGTGTGTGGCTGGCCTGGATCCCATGCCACTTGTGCGGAACGCAATTCACTGCGCCGCGTAACAACGACCGTAATCGCCGCGCCTGCCGCTTCTGGAATAGGACACTGCTCACCAGCCACGCGTAGAAATCGGCCGACGACAGTCCTACCAACACCAAAAATTGTGCCGCCTCCTCGAGTCGATGCGTGTATGCCACTCCTGGATGTCGCGCAACAACAGCTCCTCCCGGATGCAGCACCCCTTCCCTCGAAAGTCGCTCCGGATTGTAGGCCGCTATAACAGCTTGCAACAAGCGCGTTGTTCTGTCCTCGTGCGTCCACACCCGCCGGCGGCGCCTGTGGTATTGTGGACGAGGAAAACTGCGGTGGCGCCACATCTAAAGTCGTCATGCTTTCCATCACATGTTGCGCCGGCATTGAGGCCACTACCTTGGTCAGGTCGGCCTCTTGAACGATGTGGATGGTTGGGGTGTTGCTGTTTGGTAGAGGCAGCAACGGGGGACCCCTCTGCGAAACCAGGACAGGCGCTAACGATGGCCGGGTCACCTCATGAACAATGGGTGGTAGCAGCAACACAGCCGTCGTTACTGGTACCGGTGCAGCACCAAGTATCCCATCAGCTTGTTTGACTATCCTTCGCGCATCTGTCTCCAGCTTCTCATCATGCGCCATGTGCGGATCACGGGTCTCCTACTTTCGATTCATGGAGATCAATAGATCAAGGGCCAAATATAGCTTGAAGAAGGACATGGTCGCATAATCTCCTGATGAGGTCATCGGCGTGGCATGGCGCTTGGCTCTTTCGTCGTCGGTGACACGCCAGATGGTGAAGTTGACTGGAGGTGCAGCAAACTTGGCTTTGATCTGCTCAACAAATCGAGGCCAAATTGTTGTCGCGCATGACCAGATTGCTGAGGGAAGTGAGCTCTCCCACCGTCGATGCCACAAGGCAGCTGCACCGACTAGGTGTTGTGATGTCAGGTGCACCTTCTCCTCCTCCAGGGTGCTCTCCTCCTCGAAGAAACGGTCAAAGCGATCCAACCAAGATTGAGGATCGTTCGTTCCGTTGAACGTCGGAAGCCCTAGGTTAAAGTATCGAGAGACTCGTGCCTCCCGATGAATGGAACCCCCGCCGCAAGCCATTGATGGCGCAGCAGCGGTTGGCTCTGATACCAAATTAATATGAGCAGAGTTATTAGGTAAACATCGGCGGGAAGATAGCCGGGCGGCATCGGCTTAGTGGGGATGAGAGGAGAATCTAGGGCTAGAACTTGAGAGGGACTAACTTTGATTATTCATTGCTTAATAAAAATGGATACACTCCCATCCTTATATAGATGGAAGACTTGACCCATAAATTAATCTAACCTTATCACATAACCAACAGATACTAATCCATCCTAATCCCACGCTACAGTACTCGCGGTAAGGCCGCCTAATAGCCGTAACACATATACCTGGTATATGCAAATTCAGCAACAACCAAACAATACTTGGCCAGATGTAACAAAGAAAATTTCATATTCTGAATTTGCATTTCCGAACACCAACTGCCATACGAAAACAAATGTGAACAGGTTGTCAAAAAATCTGGAGCAGCTTAAAAAAGACCGATTCAGTCATTCAGATTGGATAATGCCCTGCTCCACATCTTCAAAATGTTCAAATATATGTGTGCAGTGTATTGTAGTTGTTGCACATGCATGTTTAGGCAGCAAGCGAGCAGATGGCAAATATATCTTGATCAACAAATGAATGAGGCCATGCATCTGGCAATTTACATGTTCGAAACAGAAATATACTGCAAAGCTAGGCACAGTGGAGAAGAAATAATGTGTCTCAGGATGGGGTATCGTATAATCTGAATGGGAACACTGCATCAAAAAGAACACACACAGTAAGACACTCGAACAATCTGATAATGAGATAATCAGAACTTCGCACAATCTGATACGCGCAATCTGATAGGTGCATGTGTTAATAGCCAGAAAAGCGGGTGAATTTCACTTGTCTGCTGCAGCTACCATACCTGAATTGTCATTGATCATGCAGCGTGAGGGGAGGAGAGTCGAAGGAGAAAGAAAGATGGGTGGTAGATCGACGATCAACGGATGAAATCACGGTTGCTGTTGCAGAAAAAGGAGAGGGGAGGCGATGAATCGTCGTAGGGAGCCGGACTGGCACCATTAACGCGCGCTGCATTACACGGGTTGCCGAACCATGAACTGATCATCTCATAGCAACCGAGCGGATGGGGGAGCGGGGAAGTCGCGGCGTCCATGAGTGTGCGACGCTCGAGTTTTGTCTGCCGCGTGCCTGCCCCTCGAGGGCAGCCGCTGTGGGAACAGAGATGCCCATGTGCTTTGGTTTGGCCAATAAGCAATAATCTTGATCACCATCACGGGTGTGTGCCAGAATCGACGGAGAGGCCGCACAGTTGACGTCGCGGGAGGGCGGCGGGGCGTGACAGCCAGCTGGGAAGAGGATAAAGAGGAGGATACAAGGATCGCCGGCGCGTGACAACTGGTGGCGACTTGGCAGAGATGAAGTCGGTGGCGGCATGACGGAGACCGAACGACGGCACGGCGGGGAGAGACAGGATCGGGGCGCTTGCGCTAGATGGGGGAGCACGTCCACGCGTGTGTCGAAGGGAGGGCGCTGATTGCGCGTGGGAATTAGGGGAAGAGACGCACCATCTGAGCCCTACACGTTTCGATGCACTTTAATCTGAGCCATTGGAGGATCCCGCAATCTGCTAATCCAAATCCAAACTCCTCCTTTTATCAGTAGTAGAGATTATGGTCCATGACGATCAGAAAAATTCGGCTGTGGGCCCTTTATTGCAATCGCCAACAAACAAAGGTACATATCAGACATAACAACAACCGTTAAGTGAGAAAATGAACAAATGCATTAGTGTAATCTAGATTATTGAAAGTAATTAAAAACAATGATGCCGCTTCCTTCCGTGGATACAATCATAAAAAATCTCAAGACGAGTTTGTAATCTGACAATTTCTTTTATCACAGTCCTCCACATGAACGCTTTCCACGTGTACTTATCGGAGCAGGTAGGTATGAGCGGCAAGCACGCGGTGACAGCCATTGCACTGCGACTGTGTGCACACAGAAGCCCGGACTGTACCGCAACTCTAGACAGCTGAGCTCTCTCTCTCTCAAGTCACGAGAAAACCATGCCAAAGTCCGCACCACCCACCACTATTGCACATTTGCACTCCATCGTTCGTAAACTCCTTTTCGTACGTACGTACACGACTGCACGTACGACACCATCGATCGATCGATCGAACGATGGGAGGCACCGGATCACCAGCGGCGACGACGGCAGCCGGCGGCGACGGCGAGCTGCATGTGATGATGTTCCCGTTCCTGGCGTTCGGCCACATCAGCCCGTTCGCGCAGCTGGCAAGGAAGATCGTCGCCGTCGATGGCGGCCGCGGCGTCCGCGTCACGTTCCTCTCGGCCGCGGCGAACATGCCACGCGTGGAGGCCATGCTCGGTGGATCACCGGCGGCGACCGTGGCGTCGCTCCAGCTGCCGCGCGTGCCGGGGCTACCGGAGGGGGCGGAGAGCACGGCGGAGGTGGACGGCGACGGCGCCGAGCTCCTCAAGCTCGCCGTCGACGCCACGCGGCCGCAGGTGGAGACCCTCCTCGCCACGCTCCGCCCTGACGTCATCCTGTTCGACTTCGCCACGCCGTGGGTCGCCGACGCCGCGCGGCCGCTAGGCGTCAAGGCGGCGCTCTTCTCCGTCTTCGCCGCCGTCTCCGGCGCCTACCTCATGGTCCCCGCCCGCCGCCTCAAAACCAACGACCTCACCTCTCCGCCACAAGGGTTCCCGCCGACGTCACCTCTCGCCACGGGCGTGCCACCCTACCAGGCGGCCGACTTCGCCTACGTCTTCAAGACGTTCCACGGCATGCCGTCCGTGCACGACCGCGTCGCGGCGTGCAACGCCGCCTGCGACGCGCTGGTGCTCAAGACCTGCGCCGAGATGGAGGGCGCCTACGTCGACTACCTTTTCGCGCAGCACGGCAAGCCGGTGCTCGTCACGGGACCCATCGTGCCGGACCCACCACAAGTCAACGACGACGATGACAGGTGGTCAACGTGGCTGTCCGCCTTCCCCGACAACTCCGTCGTGTACGCCTCGTTCGGCAGCGAGACATTCCTTTCCCCGGACGCCGCGACGGAGCTCCTCCTCGGCCTCGAATCCACCAACCTCCCGTTCCTCGCCGTGCTCAATTTCCCCAAGGGCACGGACGCCGACGCGGAACTCTACAAGTGCACGCCTCCGGGATTCGCCGAGAGGGTGAAGGGGAGAGGGGCGGTGCACACGGGGTGGGTGCAGCAGCAGCGCATCCTGCAGCACCGGAGCGTGGGCTGCTTCGTCAACCACGCGGGGCTCAGCTCCGTCGTGGAGGGCCTCGTCGCGGGATGCCGACTCGTGCTGCTGCCGATGAAGGGCGACCAGTACCTCAACGCCGCGCTGTTCGCGCGAGAGCTCAGGGCGGGGAGCGAGGTGGCGCGGCGCGGCGAGGACGGGTGGTTCGGGCGCGACGACGTGCGCGACGCGGTGGCGGCGGCGGTGGGCGGAGACGGCGGGGAGGAGAGGAGGTGGCGGGAGTTTCTCATGGATGAAGCCGTGCAGAGGGGGTTCGTGCGTGAGTTCGTCGCCGGGCTGAGAAAGCTCAAGGGCTGAAGAGAATAGACGAGTCCGTACGTCTCGTCGATATTATGTACCACTCGTGATGCCGCTTTCGATCGGTTTGTGCTTGTGGAAAATGAAATTAGAGTTTCGGTTTGCATGCTCGATGTACTTGTCTGTTTTGGAATGTAATAATGGTCTGGATGACTCATGTTATGTACGTGCTGTCGGTGTTGTAATAATGTGGATTTGAATTTAATGGAACAAGTAGCTTCTGCTGATTATTGTGGGTGCTCTGTCTGAGGCTACAGCAACTGACAGGTCCATTATTTCCTCCACCTAAAGGATACTCCTTTACGGCATCGTCGGCGTTTGTTGCTCATGTGGCCGTTAAGGTGGACCCGATGGTTAGAAGATGATAGCATACAACGTGCACCACAATGTGTATGCCTGGGCGAGTGAGTAAGGTGCGACACGCTGTAAAAAATATCCACCCTTAACCTCTCTCTTAGACATACTACCTCCGTCCTAAAATATAAATAGTTTTTGACTCGTTACGATCTTCAAGATGCTATTTTGACTAATAATTTTTATAAAAATATGCTATTTCAAATTAAAAAAATTGTATATTATAATAGTGTGTTTAATAATGAATTTAGTAGCATTGTTTTTATGTGATAATTCATTTTAAATTTTTTTACTATTAATAGTCAAAGTTTAAAATGTTTGACTTTGACTTTTGTAAAAATTGTTATATTTTGGGACGGAAGGAGTATAATATATCTCATAGAATTAAAAAAAAAAAGAAGATGAGCAAGTACGAATTATCCCTAAACTTAAAAACACAGACATTCTTAACACTGTTTGGAATGGTTTTAACTAGATTGGACCCACTTGGCAAACTAGTAAGCATTAAAAAATTTCTAAATAAATAAAGACCCACATGTCATCTTCCTCTCTCTCACCTTACTCCCTCCCCTCATGGGCATACGACGCAGAGGGTGAGAAGAGAGGAAGATGGCGGCGGCACGCCGGGTGGAGCAGTGAAAGGCAGCGGCGCCGTGGCGGGTGAGGAGCAAAGGAAGGCGGCGTTAGCGCGGCAGGTGGAGTGGAGGAAGGCGACAACGCCACAATGGATGCGAACTGCCGGGGCAGCGCGGCCTAGAGCTGCTTCGCCTGCCATGACGCCACTGCCTTCCTCGGTTCTCACCTACCGCATCGTGTGCCCATGAGATTCAGAGAGTGGGAGAGGGTGAGAGAGGGGAGTATGACATGTGGGCCTTCTATATTTTTTTAAATTTTCTAATGCTGACTTGATTGCCGAACAGTGTTTAGGGGGTAATTTGTCCGGTTTCAAAAGTTTAGGGTATAGAATGTTTGTTTTTTTAATTTATGGGGATAACTTGTACTCACTCTGTAGTTTAGCGGATAATTCGGATTTTTTTCCTTTTCCTAGTTGCTGGTAGTAGTGTTACATCCTGGTTTTAGTTATTCACCATCCCATAGTGTATCATACCTACTCGTATGATGGATTTTATGGCTTGTTACCTGCTTTCTCCAACATTGTGGATGCCATAATTAAATAGGTGTTGTTGCCGAAGAACGGTAGTGAATCGGAGGCTTTGAGGTGGCAAAGTCCAAAGGGCTCCTAGGAATTGGTGAAACGGTAGTGAATAGTAAAGACAAAAAGTTGTACTGATTTTTAGAAAATATTCACGCTAAAAGGTCCTTTTTATGGGCTAACAATTCATAAGGTTTCCTACTTTTTCATTAGGGTTTCTCTTATAATATTGCAGTTGTGCCTCATGATCTTATTACATGTGACAGTCTATAATCCTTTTCTTTTTTATGGGCCCTTAATGGATTAGCTATGGGTTGATCTACCATTGAGCATGAGCCCTCGATGTATGGCTTCGCCATTCCTTCGCCCTCCTTGTTGGTCCAGTTGGCTTCAGCTGCTCCACCTTTCGCTCCGCTAACTTTGCTTGCTTCGTCTTCGGCTTTGCCTTCTTCGCTTTCGGCTCGCTGCTAGTTATTTGGCTGAAGGAAGCTATCAGGTCATGTCACCAATAATAGGAGTAGGACGAGACTAGGACCCACATAAAAGTAATGTTTTGTTGTTTAGTGGAAAATATTTTAGATGTTTCATCGTTCGACAATATTTATTTCTTTGTTGAGAAAAAAATGTTTTAACCAGAACCAGACAAAAATCTGATTCCTCCGTATATGCAACATCGAAGTAAAGTAAAGTGCTTCCGTAAGCAACATCCGACACTCAAACACAACCAAGCATATGTGTGCTCGTCCTGTCGTCCAGCAAGAAAAAAGCTAAGGAAGAAACCAGGCTGGAGTCCTTCTCACTCTGCTCGTGGACAACAGAATGTTTTTATGCCGTTTGAGATCCTGCAGCCAACAACATAACATTATCGTAATATATATCCCAAAGAGATTAATATTATGGTAGAAGTTAAAGGGGAACATATCCTATGCACGTAAACTTCCCGTACAAACCAACTAGCAACTATCACTGAAAAAATCTAGAAAAAATTGTACATATGCTTTCAATGGCACTACATGCATCTGTAAAATTTCATATTAAAATTCATTATATTTTAGCCGTAACAAAAATATAAAATATCTAACAGTTTTTTGACTAAAAATATATCATAATTTTGTCTTTTTTATTACACTTTGTGTATAATTAATTTTGAGAAGAATCTTTATAGATGTGTAAGTACTGTACAAATTTTTCCAAAAATTTTTGTGATATTTTTAGTTGGTGTGCACAAAGTGTACACGAGAGACTTATGTACGTAGGACATTACAAGATTTCGACCCTATCGTAACGTTTTTGAGTCGTTATCCTAGGTAAAACTTTGTAATGGGATGCGTTCCTAAGTTAAAGCTAGCATGTTCTAATGCAAATTACATCAAAAGCTCAGTTCAGACAGTTAACCAACCAAGAACAGTAAGCACGAACCAAGATTCATTATACTATGATGCGATATTGTTGAATGGAGGGAGTAACGAAGGTTGGCTTTCACCAGTTTACAGGTTTTTTAAAAAAAAAATTGAGGGCGGGAAACCCTCTCGTTTCTAATATTAGAAATGAAAACTACCACAGCATTCTTACAGAACTTAACAAAAAAAAAAACATAAAAAGGATGGCTAACCAAATAGCGGCTTGTCAGGCCTGCTACACAGCCGCTAAGAGTCGTACAACAACAGAAAACAAGAAAACTGGAACGCAGCCAGCAAAAAGGGCAAAAACTGCACCAAATTTCAGGCGAAAAGACATCAGGAAAGAAACATCTTCAGTTCTTCTCCTGTTTTGCCTGCATCTTCTTCTTATTATTCCTTCATTTTCTTCTTTCAGAATTCCAATCTTGGCGCTCCCACCCTCTAACCATGTTTTGACTTGAAAAGTTCACTTGCAACCCTTCTTAGCAGCTAGGCCGCTGCCTGTAGCTGTCCTCTGCTTTCCTGCCTTATCTAAAATGGACCAAGTTTGTAAAAGAACACATTTTTATATACAATCTAAGCAGGGTCAATAGGGACAACATTATGAAAACAAGCATTATTTTTGGACTTCCAAATTATCCAGATTAAGGCTGAGCATCCCGGGGGCATATCCGGTGAAAACAAGCTAAGTGTTGGAAATTCATGAAAACCATACCTAAAAGTTTTATAAATTCATGAAAAAATTACTATACTCAACTTCCTTTGGTGTATGGAATACATTGAGACAAAATTTAAAGTCCAAACTCAATTTTCTCTGGGAGTAAAAAAAAGATAAATTTCGAGTGAATAGTAACATACACTATTTACCAAAAAAAATTGTCTTTTTTTACTCCAAATGAAGTGAGTCTAAACTTGAAATTTTGTCTCAATGTATTCCATACTTACACCTAACTATAGTAATTTTTTCATAAATTTACAAAACTTTCAGGCATAATTTTCATGAGTTTTTAATACTCAGCTTGTTTTCACGGGATATATCTCCAAACATCGTTCATTTCTTTGTCAAACCTGTTGGCCCAGGCCCATACAGCTGTTGTAGGCTTTGAACCTTTCCAAAACCAAAAGCAGCATTCACAGTTCCCCAGGCAAACCGAGTCAATGAGCATTCATAAAAAATGTGTTGTAAAGTTACATTTTTATGACATAATTGGCATCTCCCATCCTTCCCCTTCCACCCTCTTTTGTTAGAATACTCTCTTCAGCCAAAGGAAAATTCTGATTTTAGGGGGATTTCTACCTTCCAGGTCTTCTTATGAGGGTGTCTGAATTTTGTAACTTCATTGCTCTATAGAAGGATTTACTGTAAACTCTCCACATATCACTATGTTGTATAATCTAGGTGCTTGTTCACATAAAGGAGAATTTCCCATCCAATTATGTTCCCAAAAGAGAGTATGTTTTCCATTGCCCAGTTTCTTTCTACAATAATTCAAGGACAGGGGTTTTATCTCCATTAGCCCAGACCAAAACTGGGAGTGTGCAAGTCATCGTCGTCATCTTCTTCTTCTTCTTCTTTTCTAAGGCAGGTCTCCATTTTTCACCGGTCAACTGGGGTATTGGGGTCTATCTTCCTCTAAAGAACAAGGCACCATTACCATGCATGCACTTCAAAACCCCACAAACTCGCTAAGCAGACTGTTTGGTATTCAATCAAGGCCCCTTTTACGGTACCCTCCACTACAAGTGGGTAGTAGTGTAGTGGGTTAAATCCAATTGTCAATTTGTACAGACTTTTAAGACTTTTGCTCACGGAGCATTATAGGAATTTTTGCACGGTAAACTACCGATTAGTAGGCACATCATCTCCTGGCTGTGATTATCGTGAGTCAGGCGCCACCCCCGCCGAGCGTGTAATACCCCGGAGTTTAATAAATGATTTTCGGGAAGTAATCAAAGGAAAAGCATAAAATTTCAACTTTTGAACCGTTGCTCAATTAGACGATCAGGAACCGTGGATGCGTAGAGCTCGTTGAGTAGTGTGAAATAGACTATGGCGTTTGGAGTCCGGTTGTATTCCCGGTGATCAAATCAATTTGAGCCATCGGATCTTCATTAGACCACTATTTAAGTAAAGGAAAAAAAAGGAAAAAAATCAGAAGAAGATCGGGAGAAATAGAAGCAGCGCTGCTGCCCTAGTTTTTCCGCCGTCGCCGCCGTCCCTGCCCTCGCTGCGCCGTCGCCTTGCGTCCTCGCCGCTGGTGCGTCACGCCGCCGCCGGGGAGACTGCCGTTGCCGGCTCCCATCTGTTGCTAGCTGCAGGTTTGGATTCCCTAATTGTAATTTCTTCTTTTCTATCCTTGCTGTTCGCTGCTGCTGCGCCTGATGCTGCTGCCGTATCTCAATTGTCGCGGATTGCTGCTGTCCTGCTACTACTTTGCCTATGGATGCTGCTTGTTGCTTCTGCTACTGATCGATCCCACGCTGGTAAGCTGCTGCTAGCCAGTAGTCAGAGAAAAGGGGAATTTGGGGAAAATTGATGGAAATTTCTAAAATTCATCGTTTTTCTCGCAAATTAGTGCTGCAATGGAATTCTTTTAGTCAGTATGTGTTTCTAATTCAAATATAAGTCGATAGTTTAAAGTTAAATTGTCGAACGGTAGTCTGAATTCGTATTTTTAAATCTGTCATTAAACCATCGAGATTCAGGGTTGGTGACCTGAATAAAAGTTGTTGTATTTGTCGTTATCTTTCCAATGTCGCTGGTTTTATTCAATTCCGATGAACGGTTTAGGAGATACGTTAGAATTAGTGCTGCTGACTGGGTCCAAAATTGGTACAGCGGGTCGTTTTCTTAAATCTGGGATTGATAGGGGCAAATTTAGTCTCACCGGAAAACATAAAAGTTGTAGAATATTTCCTGTAGATGTCCAAAGTCCTATTATTTGCTATTTTTCGTTAGGCGGTTCGTAAGATACGTGTATAACGAGTAATAGGTTGAAATATGTTGTTTTTGTGCGGGTCAACGAATAATTTAGTTTTCTGACCATATTTCTACCGGTAGTCATAGTAAGCGCTCTAGTCTAATATTTAGATTTTCTCCATAGGTGTGGAGGGTTCCAGTACGAGAGGTGTTGCGCCGTTTAACCGACAGGGTTAAAGGCAAGTGCATGACAAACTTGCTAATGTTTAAATGGACGGTTTGTTGTGTATTCTTTGCTGCAATGTTGAATTATTCATGTATATTTATCTCTTTTGATATTCTATGTTCATGTTTATATTCAAGTTATATGTTTATGTTTATGTTCATGAGATATTGATTTTAGTTTTTGAAAATTGAAATACCATACGTAGCCATGGAGTTTATTTGTTTCTATGTCCATGATTCTATGAGTAAGAGTTGGCCCCGCTTTACTCGGCTTACCGGTAACGCTTAAAGGATGTCCATGTATGCCCAGGAGGGGAACTACTACTTCTTGATATGAATTTCAAAGACAGTTCAATTTTCCATTTGATTCCTCTTTATGATTGATATGTTATACCCAAGTACATGTTATTTTAGTTCTATATTGTACTTGTTGAGTATTTTTACTCACTCTTGTGTTTCATTTGGTTTTTAGTTACTAAATGATCCAGACATACATGGGACGGAAGTAGCTACTTGATCAACACCTTTTGCACACACTTACATAATCTTTCATTAGTTTGATTAGCATAAATTAGACTTGTAAAGGCCGTTTGAAATGGTATTTATTATTTTGTTGCGGTTTAGGTGGACTTATTATTGGTTTGGAATTTCTAGGTTGATGATTATTGTTTATTTATTAAACTGCATGTCATGGATGTCCATAAATACAAGAGAGACTGCCAAAATTTCTAATAATCTTAGGAGTTAGTATATTTTTTGTTAGGTTCAGTGTAGCACTCTAGGTATGGGGATACTTGGGGCGATACAAAGCGTTGAACCTTGCCGTGTTTTCCATTCCACGTGAAGAAACAATCTTGCAAGCTTGTTCTTGTATTCTAGATCTGCTGATCATTTTTTTTTCTTTTTGAGAAGATGGGTCGATTTCTATTATGCACGCATATTAATTTACTTGCAGTGAGAATACGGACATGATTGCCAAAATTCAACCCGTTAGAGGCCGACAAATTTACTTAATTACCATGCATCTGTTTCCAATTCTGGCCCTGTTCAACTGGCTGAAAACGGCTGAGACTGGATGGTTTTTATATAAGAGCTGGGTTTGACTGGCTGGCTGGCCTGAATCTCCCAGCCAAACAGGTTGTCTACCCCTATTTGAATTCTACTACCCATATTAAGTGGATAAATGATTATAATCCATTGGATCAACATGAATGGATGGCCTACTCTAAAAAATTCCTCAATCAAAGCCAAAAAGTCAAACGGAAACTGAATATTTCATAAAATTTGACCTAGTTTTGTTGGTAGTCAACGGTTTTCAACAAAAAACAAAGAAATGGTGAACCATGGCAGTCACTCAGGGCTACCGCTCGTAGCACCACCACCACCCAGGGAAGGTTTGGTGAACCAAGTCACTCAGGGCTACCCTTTGATAATTTGATATAAGAAATTTGGATAGTGGTGCGTGGTGTCCGACTCACCGCACCTGTTCAGGAGATGACAAACATACGGGAATTTTTTTTTGTATTGTTTTCTTTGCTTACCGAAATGCCATATATTGAATTCCCAAGGTGTTCAGGAGTCTAAAATGATGTACTTATCCACACTACACACTGTATAAAAGATTTCAAGAGTTATTCCATCCAATCCATACAGGCCGACCGAAATAGAAAAAACAGGTTCTAGTAGAAAAGATAAGACAAATGAAGCCCAGGCAAATAAGCAAAATAGATGCTGATTGCCTGGCACATGCAAAATGAGCTCAACACTGAAATCGCCTAGATCACAGGTGCACAACAAATACGACACTTTCAGCAAAGCATTGACTGCAGATTGGTATTATTAATTAATGCGGATAAACAGGTTCAGCAGTTCTGACCACAGTTCTTTCTTCTGGCGAGACCCATAACCAACTAAAACGTGCGTACGAACCCCATCGAACTCCAAAATACTTACAAGCACGATATATAAAAGCAGAGCATTGATACGGTAAGATCTAAGCACCAAGGCTTCAGGGGCCTTGATGCTCTACTCGAAGGCCCACTGGTTCTCCCTGCGGATCTCCTCTTCCTCCTCAGGGGTGAAGTCGTTCTTTATGTTGAAGGTCTTGCGGATCTCCTCAGGAGTCTTGCCCTTGATCATGTCAGCAACAGTTTGGCAAGTAAGGTCCAGCAACCCCTTGATGTTGAGGTAGTTCCCAGCCTGGAGGTTAAAGACGTATTAGAATCAGCAATTATGGATAAAGCACAAATCAACATTCACCCATAATCCATAGGCAGAACTGATAACTCAACATAGTGAACAAACTTATATGTTAGGTGTGAAAACGAATAACATGCAACTCATAACAATATCATGTAGCAAGAAAACACTACGAACTTAGAATTTAGCCAGAGCATGTAGTCCTCAAAAGACATTCAATATATGAGTTTGTAAGGAAAATTCCAACACATTGCAGCACCATGTTGGTATAATTTGAGGTCTAGAACAATACGACATTAACAAAAAAGAGTGTTTATTAAAAAAAAGGAAGGACACAATCATACAAAGAAAGTATGGACACTTGAGCAAAAAAACATGACAGTTAAACATAGGTACAAAATGTATAGAGGAATAGGATTACTATAAATATCTTCAGATTAGTCAATCATAGATAAAAGATGCAGCATCACAAACATCTATGTAAGATCATTGTTTGCCACAATAAATGAGTGGAACCAACAATAGCATGACATGTTTAACAGAACAATTAGTCGAATGGCATGTCATATTCAACAAATAATTAGTACAAACATCGATAATATAAGCTAAGTTAAAGAATTATACCATCACCACATCAGCTGGAGATCATATTATTTAATGTTAGTGTAAGCAGAAATTTTTTTTCTAACACAAGCATGCAACCACAACTAGCATGATGCATACAGATTATCTCTAACCTAGTAATATAATAAGATGGATTATTTATTAATACAAAGATAAAGGGAAACAATTTCAGCTTCACAAACAGAATGAACTTAAGAAAGAATGTAAAGCGGGAGAGAATGAATTTATAACATAGCACTACAAACATATGCAATGCTTCAAGTATATATAGAATCACAAAATTACAGAAACCCTATATGTGCACTTTCCCAACTACGAGGATACCCATGATAGTCATACATAACATATACAGAATCTACCACACGCACCGTATTTATTACTCTTAATTTACAATTCATGATAATAATAGCATTGTACATTCAACAAATCATATATGAATACTACAAAAGAAGACAATAATGGTCGCCACCACATCTGCCACAAGCTAACTTTTTCAAAACATCATTCATGCATAATATCCACAACGAACAAGAATGCATATGCATGTCAGCCATATAAAATGAAGGAGCCTTCAGAAGGACACGGAAGGGGAGGGAAAGGGGAGGCTTTATACCAAGATAACAATCCCGCAAGATTAATGCACCTTAAGCTATGACCAAACAAATAAATCTAGATCTAGCACAACAATCGCAGATCTGAATCCCTAAAACAAGGAGACACGGAAGGGGGGGGGGGGAAAGGGGAGGCTTTTTATACCAGGATGAGGTCGAAGAGGGTGGCCTGGTCGACCTTGACGAAGTCGGCGTCCCAGTTCTTGAGGTCCTCGCCGGAGGGCGACGGCACGGCGGCGGCGGAAGCGGCGTCGTCGGATGTGGTGCCGGCCTTGGAGGCCGCGGCCGCGGCGGCGTGGACGTGCTTGTTGCAGTACTCGATTACCTTGGAGAGGATCTTGGAGTTGACGTTGGGGAGCGGGATGCCGTTGTCGGCGCAGTCGTCCTCGATCATGTGGCGGATCGTCTGCGACTCCATCGCCACCGCCTCCTCCACCTCGAACTCCTCGCCGTCGGAGCTCTTCAGCGTGATCATCTTCTTCTCCCCCTCGGCGGCGGCCATCTCCTCCTCCTCCTCGATCGGCTCCCTCCCTCTCCCTCTCCCGGCGTCGAAACCCTAGCTTTTTCGCGGCGGCTGCCGATAGATTTCGATGGGGACGGATTGGGGCGAGTTGGTTTGGGATTGAGGCTTGGGTGGGTGGGTATTATTTTATAGGGAGAAATAGAAGGCGAAGGGTTGGGGGAGGACGTATAGCCGTCGGATTCGGGAGCTGTGGACGGCTGCGATTGGGTTTCCAGTCTCCAGCACTCGTGTGGTGGACCGGGCCGTGTGTTGGGGGAGCCGGCTGAGCCCATAAAATCGGTTGGGATTAAAAGGAAAAAAAAGTTTTTCTACTTCAAAAAGGATTAAGATCCGATTGATGCTGAGATTAGTTACCTTTATAAAGTAGGTTACTATTCCATATATGTGTTTTAAAAAGACATATAGGGTAGGTTACTATACCATATATGTGCTGGTGTCAAGTAAACATTACTTTTCGTAATCTAAACTAAAAATGATACGGTGTTGTCGCATAAAAGGTATAAAAATTATTGTGGTGTAATGAAAATATGGAAAGTATGAAAATTATGTGACAGCGGGGGTAGAAATGGAAAGTGAATGATATGTCTTCTTAATTTTAATTTAACCACTATAAAAATTAGAATTAAAATTATATTTCCTATGGTTATAAATATTTAATGCTTAGAACAGATTTCGGTCAAACTTTTTAATTTATTATCATTTACTTAGTTATAAAATGATATATTTGTCTTGAGTTTATCACACTATTATAAACGTTAGATCATGCATACTTAGAGTGTCATAGTAATACAAAAATGATGTTTAAAGTTGCACAGGTGCAATAAAATCTAGATCTAAACATCAAAAAATTAGCGTACACCACCTTACCAGCAGGTTAAGCAACACAACAATTAATAGAGTAAGGCTTTAGTTTTTATGGAATATTTTTAGGTTTTATTTCATCTTAGTTTATTTTTCAACCTTAGTTTTTAACCTCTGTAAAAGTTTTGTCCATATATTATATTTTTCCACACCTTATTAGCATGTGAGAGAGATGTGAAGCCAGTAGTGCCACATTCAGCATACCCAGTGTTATTTCACTTTTTATGTCATCACTGCCACTATCGCACATTGCTTATAGGTATTTGAGACAGTGCCAGAGCCCGTCTGGAGCATGGTATCACCCAAGATGGAGTGCCAATTTATGACTTTCCTTAGGCTTGCCTTACCCCCAA
Organism: Leersia perrieri; assembly: GCA_000325765.3. Taxonomy (NCBI): domain Eukaryota; kingdom Viridiplantae; phylum Streptophyta; class Magnoliopsida; order Poales; family Poaceae; genus Leersia; species Leersia perrieri. The sequence continues at coordinate 10,718,081 of CM002478.1, read as the reverse complement.
CATCCAAATGAAGGGCGGACACCGAAAAGGAAGCAGTGACGCCTAGCCTTTTCTTTTTAGGTGTTTCTTACTCACCCTACTCCCTTAGATAATACCATGATGTGAACCCATGTACATGTCTCACCCTACGCCTTGGATAAAAAGCATTGATGAGGCACATGCATGGGAACTTGCACTCGTGTTTCTGACTAGGGACCCCCACTATATTGTTAGAACCTATGATTTATGTGAGAGTTCATGTATGGTTTTGTATTCCCTTGGTTCCCCGTATCAATTATGTTCTATATTCCTCCTCTAGCACAAACTAATTAGTGATGTCTATAAAGTGAAATATGCAAAGGAGGTGATCCTTAACAGTTCACCATTGATCAAAACCAATATCTCGGAGACTACTTGGGCCCATAAGACCCATGTCACATGTGTGGCACAATCGTTGCTACCGAGGGCCATGAGTTAGGGTTTCAGAATGAATGGGGTGGGATGGAGAAGAAAGAGGTTGAATTTCGAGCTTGGAGAGATGCTTGGGAAGCGGAGGACTAGCAGTGAGCAGTAAACAAGGGTTCTTGGTAGGGTTTGATAATGAGTCAACTTGACTCGACTCGTAAAAACCAGTTAAGTTAATGACTTAGGTTGACTCGACTTGTTAAGATAGTCAAGCTGGCTCGTTAAACTCATTAGCTCGTTAGAACACAATATATGACTCCTAATATAATTCCACGAGGGAGGATATGAACTTATGGCCTATGCTCCTAGATAACATGAACAATAATCTTTCAATACAACATATTTTGAGCTAAACAATATAAACATGTAACTCATGAGTAAGCTCAAGTTGTCTCATTAAATAAACAAGCAAAAGTTTGAACTTAACTCGACTCAACTCGTTAACTACTCGAGTTGAGTCAAGCCGAGCCGAATTTTCCACGAGGAAAGTTAACTCACATGTTTCGAGCCTTTTTGTCCACCCTTACCTACCGGCATGGACAGACCTAGGAATTGGAGATGGGGGTGTCATCTCCTTCTTCATCCTCTAAATGCCCCTACTCTCCTTCATCTCTCTTCCTCGTCCCCCCTCTTTTCTCCTCTTCCATGGGGATCCAACGGGGTAGGGGGTCGAGCCCCCCAGCAGCCACGCTGGATTCATCCTTGGTTGCCCGTGAGGCGTCGGTGGCAACTGATGTAGACTAGGGTTCCCGATCTTCCGAAAGGTTTTGATAACCAACGATTTGGGCGGAGTCGCAACACACGTCGATCCGGCTTCTTGAGCCCCGCAATCGCAGC
>CM002478.1:10663792-10716700 GCA_000325765.3 Leersia perrieri | reverse complement strand
TCTAATCATAATACAATCATTAGGTAGCAATCTATTCTCTAAATCATACAAATAAGAACATAGGAACGAATTCACCTCTAAATTTAATTGTCGTGCGCGAACTCGAGTGATTGGACCTTGAACATCCAACGGAGGTGTATTGTGTGCATCGGAAAGAGTGATGCTCTCATCAGCAACACTAGAACTGTGGGACTGGAGGAAAGAAATAGACAAGGTCGAGGACAGGGTACATCACATCTAGAGTGCTTACAAGGTGAGGACAACAATAGTGTCTTGGTGACGCAAACAGTTGGAGACAAATAAGATATGTGGGGTAGGGGGACCACCACCACTAAAATGTCCTTTTGGAAATGACAGAAGGGTAGGGAAATGACATATGGTTGTAGCTCAATCCATCTTGGGCTTCAACCTTCACTCAGGCCACTTCTCTCAGCAGTGGACGAGCATTTACTTGTAGCAGTTAAAAACTTCACCGATGAGCTATTGCTACATCGTGATGTAGCATAAGACCTCTTGAGCTCCAAGCTCCAAATCCATACTACCAAAGCTGCATATGAAATTAGCTTTCACAATCTAGAAGATGACCTGTTCTAGGAGCATATTTGGGACAATTTCACCCAAACAAAATGCAAATTGTTCGTCTACACAACATAGAAAAGACGGTTTTACACTAACGATTGCAGAATGCCCCTTTTGCACTCATATAGATGACGTTGAACATTTGTTCCTTTGCTGGCCTAGGTCTGCCTCTAGTGAGAGGCATCAACACACAGCCACGCAGGACACTAATGAATTAAAGGTGCCTTCAAAGGCCTTTGGAACTCAACTAGACCAGTGCAAGTCCAATTCAACATATGGCGCACGTCACTACTTGCAATAATTTGAAGTATCTAGAAATGGCGAAACAAACAAGATCTTCAACAGCAAACGGGCTTGTAGCCTAATGGTTACAAGAGCCTCAGTAGCACCTGAGGTTCTGTGTTCGATTCCCCGTGGGAACGAATTATCCAAGATTTAACGGCTTTGTGCTTTCAGTGGTAAGCGACATACTCGTCGACAGCGAAGCGACCGTGGTGACTTCGTCAATCTCAAGAATTTGCCGATCCAGTCTTCGAAGATGCTCATAGGGGTAGGGTTTGCGTGCGTGCGTTCATAGGGGTGAGTGTGGGTGCATTGTGAGTGTCTAAGTTAAACTGTAATTCTCAAAAAAAACAAGATCTTCAACAATCTCAAGTTCTTTTGTCGGTGAAATGGGCCCGGGGGTATACTGAGGATGCGACGCATGAAGGAAGAAACGCATTCGCATAAATGGTGCACAATAGGAAAAAACTTGGATCGCCCAGCAGGGTTCTGGCCATGGGCGGCCATGTGGCCACCCCGAGGGGTTCTGGCCCGGGGGCTGCCCGGAGGCCGTCGTTCCTCAAGGGGGAAGGGGTTTGGAAGCATCTGGACCCTGGCTGTGCCACCCCGCACCTCTCCCGTAAGAGGGGCGAGCCCAACCACCAATTGCTCAATTCAACGCGAGAATAGTGCTCAGGCGCTGCCCCCATCGCATTTAATGCGATGTGAGGCGCGCCTGTCAGTGCTCATCATCATCATCTTTTGCACGGGATGGAAGGAGAGCAAAGTCTTCATCGACGATCGCGAGCTGACTGAACCGTTAGGCCACCCACGCCCCTCCCCCTAGCTGGTCACCGTCACATTAAATGCGACGGACGACTGTGTGGGAGAGAGAGAGAGTGAGAAGCTGGGGAATGTGTCACCCTTATAGCCATTGGAGAGTCGCCGACAAGTAGGCCCCTGCTGGAGTAGATGGTTGACCCTTCCCGAACCAGTAAAATGACGGCATCATCGCCCGTTTTTCCCAACAACTCCCACGACGTGGCAATAGGAGCAGGTATAGGAGAAGACCTCCGATAAGACAGAGCATGAACCACTCCCCGACGAGGTGTGGAACGAATAATGTAGGACTACTGCGGTGTCCTCTTGGCCCTATAAAAGGAGGCCCAAGTCCATTGTAAAAGAGGTTGGTCCATTCCTAGAAGAACACAAGTCTAGACTCACGCTACAGAGCACCTTAGTTATTTGCTCCAACCCCTTCCAATCCTTTTTATCTCCCATCCACCGTATCAATAACAAGAACATGAGTAGGGTATTACGCTTCCCCGGCGGCCCGTACCTGTATAAACCTCTGTGTCATGTGTGCTTAGCTTGTTTTTTCCTCCTGTCCACCTTCTTCTTCCCCTTAGCTCAGACCTTGATACACCGTACCCCTTGCCGAACTAAAAAGGGGGTCTCCGGGATCCTTGCGGGTCAAGCACACGCATCAACATCTTTGTATATATATTGATGACCTTCTCCTTTAGGCACATTGCTACCAATTCCACCTGCAAGGCACATAACTTCATTTGTAGGCTGTTTTGCTCTCTTTTCGTTTCGGGTTCTCAAATCAATGTAAAGTTCTTTAATACAATACAAGTTCAGGCCAATGACAACATCCGCCCTTATTTCCCTTAAAGAAGGGTTTCAATACTAAAGAAGGTTTGATCGAAATTTTCTCAAACACCAAATATCTTACCGGAGGGCATTAGCAATGAAATAATTCTCTTTCGCATAGTGAGTTTGGCATTAACACATTGGTTTTCCTTTAATGTCAAATGTGGACAGTCACTCACCCAGCTACTCGCAAATCAATCGTGACCGTCCGGTCCGTCCCGCAAACCGCCTTGTGCATCGGACGGCAGCAGCCACACCCGCGTTTCCTCTCCCACACCTGCCTCCATTCCCCCTCCATTTTTTTTTCTTCTTCTCCACCATCAAGCAAGCCAAAAACAACTGAAGCGGAGTTCAAAAAAAAATAAAAAATGAAGCGAGTCGCGCAAAATCCCCAAATCCAACCCTCCTCCATATCTATCTCCCTCCCCTCCCGCCGCCGCCGCTGCAAGAGCTAGGGTTTTGTCGACGACTACGATAGGGAGGGACTCGACGCGATTGGAAGGAAGGAGGGAGGGATCCGATGGCGGCGGCTGAGGGCGAGAAGATGATCGCGCGGAAGAGCTCCGACGCGGGGGCGTTCGAGGTGGGGGATGCGGTGGCGATGCAGTCGGACACCATCCCCGACCTGATCGACGACGAGTACGCCGACAACGTCACCCCGCTCCCCGTGGTGATGGAGTTGGAGACCATCCCCGACCTGATCGACGACGCGTTCGCCGACAACGTCACCCCGCTCCCCGACGCCAACTCCGAGGTAACCATCTCCATATCGCCCTTTTCGTGCCTTTTTTGCGCCTGCTTCTTGAGGAGATTCCCTACTCTGTTGAATCCTGTTCACAGCTTAGGGGGATCGATACAACTGAAATTGCAGAAATCTTGGAATGTTTCGAACGAAATCTTGCTCGTTTTTTAGAAGCATAGTTCCTGTTTTAGGGATGCGTCGTGTAGTTGTGGAAATTGCACTATTAAGAAAGAGAGAAAAGTGACCTTTCGGAGAAAAGGGGAAGGAAGTAGAGGACCAGATCTGGAGAATAGACCACGACTTCTCGACTAGGGAAGAAAATAAATGAAATTGAGTAAAAATAGACTATGTTAAAGATTGCGACAGCGATAACATGACCTAAGCAATTTAAGCAAGGGATTACAACATTGTGAAACGCCAGACAGGCTAGACTCTGAAGTTTAGCCTCATCAGGCATTTATAAGTTTAGCCTAATGCTACAAAAGAGTGATTTGGAGGCCAGATTTGGTGGTATTTCAGAATCATTCAGTTTCTTCATTTTTAGGAATGATTGCTTGTTATTGTTATCTCATCACAAGAGAATGTGAGATGCGGCATACTTCCTCTTTTGCTTGTGTTAGATCTGTACCCGCAAGAAAAGAAGACTTTTCACTGACAAGTGAGCTGCCGCATTCTACTCTGTTCATGTCAAAGTATCATTGTATCAAGCATTTCTGTTTGTTTGTATTCCTATTTTGAGCTAGGCACTGCTTATTTATGGGCCTAATTTTGTTTTTTTTATGCTGAATGCAGCTATATTCTTTAGCCAGTAGTTACTATGGTTGCTTCTGATACTCTGTTTGCTTGATTCTGAAATATCACAGCCCGCGCCGAGAAGAGCCTCCAACATCTCAGGAGATGGTGCGTTGGCTGATCCGGCAGCCTTGCATCCAATTCTACCGATGCCTGTTCCAGCCTTGCACCATCATCGTAACATCCTTGTCAGAAACCGCCGCCGAACCCGCACAGCAACCCAACTGCTGATCAACTGTGGCCTCTTCCTCATCTGCACCACCGGATCCTTCATAATTTATCACACTGCTGGAGACCCCTCCACCATCGACGATCCTTCATATGCTCTCGTTGCATTCATATTGGTCCTCCTCGGCGTGTGGTTTGCACTACTTGTGCCCGTTGCTCATCAGTTCCCGGGAGCTGTCAGGGTAGCTGTGGCCATTGCAAAAGCGCTGAAGGGTTTCCTGCTCGGTGGCCGCAACTGATGATTCGATTCATTCCTTCATTCCTTGTATAGCATCGGGTACACCTTTGTTAGCCCGAGTAGGTAATCTGTGTATAATGTGCTCCTTCCTCGTTTATAGGCGTGTATAATGTGGAAGTTTCACTGTAAACTGTGAAGTGTATATGTATACGATCTTGTAAATACATTTATGCTCCAATTTGATTTCTGATCGACATTAGCTTTCCATTTCTGTCAAATTCCAATCTCAGTTTCTATACATAGTTATTTAAAATAGGTTGAGCACTTTTAACACATGCTTTCTTGGTAAGACTGATATGACAAGAAAAATTGAGGAGATGATTCTCAATAGAAAGACAAGTGACTTCTACCTGCGGATTGCATCAAATAACTTAAAGAACATGTGGAAAGGTGCTTATGATCTTCAGCTTTGATTGGACAATTTGAAAGTAGGATGCCAGATTTGAATTATGAAACTCTCATTTCTATTTTATTTGTTGGTTCTTGGTTGAGTTGTGATGTTAATTAGGGCAAGAGGACTATGAATGATGGTGCTGGACTGCTGGTCCTTCTCGATTGCCTCAGAAGCTTGGTGCAAAACTAAAAGGGAAATTATTTTCTTCACAAAAGAAAAGGAAACAATTTTGATTTGAGTGGATAAAGAATACGCCCTATAGAATCTAAAGAAAAGAAAATCAGTGGGCAGGAGGAACGGAAGGAGCATCAAGGGCAATCCTCGTGTAAAAGTAGTTGCTCCATCACCCCAACCTGGGGAAACTTATGAAAACCGCAATAAAGAATTCTTCTATATGTGTGATTTTTTAAATTTTAGAAGTCTTTTTTATTGCGGTTAAAATAGGAGGGTTTTACATACATATGAAAATCATGTTAAAAAACATAAATGTTTATTTTTTAAAAAAATCATACAATTTTGTTTGTCATGTTCTATAATACTCCCTCCTATTTAACACCGTTGACTTTTTCCTAATTGTTTGTTCTATTAAAAAAACCTTTATAAAATATATAAAACTATATGTATACATAAAAACTTTTTATAAAATATGTAAACCTATATGATAAAAAAATTAATAATTACATAATTTTTTTAATAAAATAAACAGTTAAATATTTATAAAAAAATCAACGTTAAATACGAGTTTTCACTTTTCTAATTGAGAAGGACTCACCGTTCTCCCATTCTTGGTCACGTATCCGTCCTTGTCCCCACTGTGCCCAGTGCCCACCACCGCCACTCGTCTCGTCGCGCGTGAGAGAGATGGAATCCAAGCCACTCACGCCGCCCGCCTCCGCGCTCTGACTGACGTTATACTACTCTTATCCCCTTCCCTTCCCCTCTCCACCGCCCAATCACTCCGACCACACCATGGCGGCCCTCCGCCCCCGCGCCGCCGTCGCCCGCCCGGTCGGCGTGCGCCGGGGCGTCTTCCGCGCCTCGCGTCCCTCCTCCTCCTCACGCTGCTGGAAGCCGCAGGTTCGTGTTCTTCTTCTTCCCTCGTCCGTGATGAGGGGTTTGGGCTGGTAATTGAGTCCGGGGTTCAGATGTCAGCAGGAGCTGCCGCTGCTGCTGCGGTGTGTAGAGTGTAGTCGTCTTGTGGCTCCTGCGTTGCTGCGGTGTTATCAGTGGTGTTTAGCGGCGGTGTCAGGGGTTCTTGTGCCTGTCTACCTTCCTAGGGTTTACCGACCCAGCTAGCTATAGCGTAGTGGAGTGATTGATTTGAGATGAGATGAGGTGTAACAACTAGCAAGGTCCTATATGTGTTGCAATTACTCCCTTCTTGTTTGGAAATCAGGCGCTTGGTTCAAACATACGTTTATGTACTGCCTGAAGTTAGAGTTTTCTATTAAAGTAGGCTATTTCAAACTGGATTTAACTTAAGCTCTTAAATTGAGATGTGTCCGAGGAGATCATTTTTTACTCTGTTATGTCTTAAGTGTAGTCAATGTTATTGCTCTTTAGTATTCTTACTTTTATACTAGCTTTTTGTGTGTTTTTATTTCAAGTAAATCATATACTTTAATCTGTTTTTTTAATGTGGAAGTTCTTCAAATTTTATGTTTTGTACTGAATTTCTCTTGTATTGTATTTGTCAAGATCCAATGCACTGTCAGGATTTGTTTTCAGTAAAGAAATTTCAAAAAAAAATCACCAGTCCACAGCGATTCTTACCGAATTGATTTATGCCCTCTACATTGGTTTTAATCTAGTTAACTGTGTGTTATGAACTTATGATTATATTTCATCTGGAATATCATCATGACAATTGCTTCCCTATCAACTTTACAACACAGGGGAGTATGTTGAATTGGAAATCTACTAGCAGTACCAGAAGTCCACTGACTACAGTTGCTTGTGCAAAGCCTGATGAGTCTGAATTTGAAAGCGTCGATGCACCACTTGAGCCCCAGACATGGGAAGGAAGCTTCTTGTGTAGTTTGTTAAAGAACCAACCACAAGTACTTCCAGTTGCTGCAGCAAAGCAACTTCAGGAACTTTCTAACCAAAGAAAGGACACCTTGATCCGCTGGGAAAATAGTATTGGTTCCGCTGAGGACTGTCTTCACAGGTTAGTTATAAATGCCCTTTTTTTAAAAAAAAGGTCTCACTAGGTTGACATGCTACTATCTGTTTTCCTGTCAAGTTCTCTGTTATATTTCAAGCATTAATAAGTGAATGCGATGCTCTTTTGTGATAGAAAAAATAGCATTCATTTGATATGTCATTCTTTTTTTTTTTGAGCTGATGAAGATTAACCAATTAGAATAACCTATTCAGTTCATTAGCTACCTGTTTTTTTGGATATATGTTAGACTAGAAAGACTGTCAGATAATTAGAGAAATATAATACAGGTCGGATTAATGCAAATATATAAGCATGTGAATTCTTTATATTGCAAGTGAGGCTTAAAATTAGAAAAGCTAGCACCAAACGTTAAATGATGGGAGATAACCTGGATCTCTAATGTCTTGCCTAGTATTTTTAATACAAATCATGTAAGGGCTTATAAGCAGTAAATCTATATGGAAAAATATGAGAGATCTGGTTTTCTTTAATTTACGTTTCTAGTTGATGCTGCATCTATATTCATTTTAGCCGTAGGCTTCATCATTAAAATTTACTAAATTGTTTCATGTAGTTGGCACGATTGTCACTGCATGGTGATCTATATTCGGCCCTAAAAAGTCTGTATTATTTGTACTTTTCTCTTTATATTGTATTTGCATCTGAATAATCAATTGATTTATTGGACTTCTACAAATAGGAGGATTGCTGAAATGAAGGAGCAAGAGTGCCAGACTGCAATTGAGGATATCATGTATACTTTGATTGTTTATAAATTTTTCAAGATTGAAGTTCCATTGGTTCCAAATCTATCAAAGCTTATCAGCAATAGAAGACTACAAATATGGCCACCAAGGGAGACAGAACTTGAATCAATTCATGGACCTGAGGTGCTAGGTTTAATTAGGGAACACTTGACAAGTATTATCAGATGGGTACATAGAAATGGTCCCAAGATCAATCGCTCAACACTTCGAATCAAAAGAATGCAATTTAGTCGGATTTATTCTGCTTCAATAATGTATGGATATTTTCTGAAATCTGTCACTACAAGGCATCGTTTGGAGCTGATTCTTGCTCAGTCACAAGAATTTTGCCCACCAATTCAGTTTCTGAATGCACAATTTAATAGTACCCGGAAACAAGAACAGGAAGAGGCCATTGGAGGTTCCACAGAAACATCATCTTCCTCAAAACCAAGTTCTGTTGTTGATCTGCATGACTTGAAGAGTTACATGATGGGCTTTGATCCTAAGACCCTGGAGTTATGTGCAAAGCTGCGGTCATCCGAAGCTTCTAATCTCATTGAGAAGCACAGTTGGGCACTGTTCAGAGAGAGCATGAAAGATTTCCTAGAGCCTGATGAGGCAGTGATACTTGATCCATCATCCCTGAAAAGATTGCTGCTTGAAGCCATTGCATTTGGTTCCTTTCTTTGGGATGTTGAGGATTATGTTGACGAGATTTACAAATTGCATGATAGCTGAAAAAAGATCCCCTTGTAAATATTGTTGAATCTTGTATATATGATTAGATATTCAGTTTTTTTTCTTTTTTGTATGTAAATCTGCCTGTCAGAATTGTGTTGTTTGAAGCATGCCAGATTGCCAGGGTGCAACAAAGGTTTTGGTACAATGTCTGGAGCCAGGTACACTTCATATCTGCGTCTATTTCTCCAGGAATTCCTTACTGCTGCTATTCTTTTTTTTTTTCAGTGTAGTTCTTGGAGCCTTGCATTTTAGTTCTGTGGTCTTGCATACAGCTGAACCTTATCTCGATGTAATCGGGTGCAAAGATTGAAACATTTAATATGTTTGCCACTCTGAACACCTGATATTACTTCAGAAGTGTAAGTGTTTGGACCCGGAATAATACATGATCTGAATACATGCCCAGAATTACACCAAGCAGCATTACTGCTGGCAATTGGACAACTTTCTCATCTGACCACAGTGAGCGACAAAGACTCATGATGGGGCATGAGAGAAGGATGCTCTGCTCTCCTGGTACCACTCAGCCCATTCCAGAGTCCAGACCTGTCTCACCCTCTGATTAACAAATGGACGGTAAGATTTGAACCATTATTAACCCACCTCTTTCTCCAATCATCCAGTGAGATTTCACAAAACGAAGAATTCAAATGAATTTGACAAGAAAGAAAGAAGAAAGAAATTGTGCCATGAATTTTCCAAACATGCTGAGGCCTTCAGGGCTCCCCAAGGTCTGAACTCTTTTGGTAACAACCAATGTAAAACCTGAAAACCTCAGCCATTCTCCATTGATATTTCCTCCCTCCACTGGACAGCTCCAGAAAGGACATGATGGCAGGTACCTACAGGCTACAACTGGCTGTCTGGCACTGCATTGAATGCACCTCCTCCACTCACTCACACAACAAGACTCCTGCCTCCTCCTCCATCAAGGAAGGGAGGGAGTACATACAGAATACAGATCCAAGGCCCAGAGAAAATGAGTTCCTGATTAGAGAGAGAAGCAAAAGGAAGAAGAGGAGAGATCTCTCAACCTCAGCCTCCTCCACAATGCCTTCATCAGTCACCAAGCTCATCTTGCTCCCATCACTGCTGCTGCTGTTTCTCCTTCTCCTCCAGGGGCAGCAGGGAGGCCAATGCCTGAAGAGCTTGGAGATGGATATGGCAATGGAGATGGAGATGGATTCAGAGGCTCACAGCAGGATGCTGTGGGAGGCAAGCAGCAGCAAGAGGAGGTACATCAGCTATGATGCACTGAGGAGTGATGTGGTGCCATGCTCAAGGCAGGGTGTGCCCTACTACAACTGCAGGATCACGACCACTGCCAACCCTTACACTAGGGGATGTGAGAGCATCACCAGGTGCAGGGATGTAGATCCATGAGCCTCCCTGATGCTTCGGTTGCTGCTGGATCAGCTAGCCTTGGGAGGAGTGAGTGGCTGCCTGGCCACCTGAGATGCAAATCTTGGTTTCTTTTTATTATTTTTCTCTTTTGTTCTTCTTTTTCTTATTGGATTTGCTGGATCAGTAGGTGATTCATGGATGATTTACATGTTCAAGATGTCTCCTTTTCGTTTTCTTCTCTTCACCTCAGATGGTGAATATGTATGTAAGATTTGGTTGCAAGCTATATATTATAAGGAAAGCTTGGATCAGGGGAGGTGTAACTGTGCTTGAAATTGTCAGCATTGTTAATATTTTCATGGCTGAAAAGATGGCTTCATTGACATGAAAATTTAACTCCTTTTCTTCACTTGTAGTGGCACGTACAAAGCACATTGACTCCACTCAGATTCTCTTTTTATTTTTTTTTGTAGCTCTGTGATAAAACCTGCTTCGTTCTTGCTTATAAATGACCCTGATTTGTTGTGTTTTGTAGGAAGAGAAGACAAATTTCCGAATATCCCGAATTCTGTGACAGAGTAAGATATTTGTCTGAAACTCTGAACGAATTCCGAAAACGTTCTTTAGAGATTTACTACTATCATTTATCACTGATTTCTTATTTCAGAAATTTACACATGTAGTACATGCCATGAGTATAGCTCGCTAACAAAAGAACGAGCATTGGTACTTTTTAACAACGACGGACAAGGGAGATCACATGAATTTGGATAGATTCATAAATTCAGTTAAGAAATATTATTATGATAGTGTTTCTATCAAGAACAGAGATTTTGGTGAAGAAATAAAAAAAAAAAGACCACCTGCTGACCTGTAGTTAGCTATCAATCCTTCACGCACGCAGAGATCACATGGATGCACCGACACTATCACACAAATGTCAGCATATTTCTTCCCAACCGACCTGTGCACTCCCCAAATAGTTCCCTGACAAGAAATTGACTGCTGTATAGTGCCTTTTCATCGCAAGTCAATGGTGGAACTGTTGAAGGTCTCGCCAGATATTTGTTTCCCCCATTATTGCGAAAATTAAACTAATTAACGTGAAAACATGAGGCATGAGGCTTGGTTTCCATTTTGCAACCTAGTATAATTCTTCTTTTTCTCCAGTGAACTCTGGAGTCAGGAGTATTGTTTTGTACATGGTTCAGTTCATCATTTATTAGCTCTTCTAGTGTAACCTTATATTGCTTTTAGAGGTAATTTGCCCCCTTATAGCACTCACAAAACAGTAATATATACGAGTCACTATTTCTGTAGAGAAAATCACATTGCATCTGTGCGCCATTCCAGCATCGGATAGTGAAGGCTTCTGTACATGCTGGAAGGAAATGACAAGCCACACAAATGCCAGCCCACAGGTTGTTTTGTTTTAGGCCTCGGTGATGGGTTTCAGTAGAAAGCGCACTGGCTACCGTGGCTAGCGATGTAAATTAGGAGTAGCAACATGAAATGCATGCACATTTCAAATGGATAACAAGCTTCTTTATGTAAAAACCATTTATTACTGTAGGGTCATTTTCTTTACAAACCGTGTAAAACTAATTTTATGACATTTCAGATGCAACCATGGTAGGCCACCGTCATCAACTCATCATCAAATCTGTATATAATTGACGACAATTGCCTAGAGTCGCTTAATGGACAAACCAAGTCGATACGATAGGTGGACGAAGTGAGCCAATGAGAATTGTTCTATGTCTTTTACCTTCAATCTAGTTGGCTTAGTGGCTACCATTAGTAGCAATGTTAAGGGATCCTTAAGGAAAAACAATAACAAAAAAACGTGTTCAAAGGCCTTTAAATGATATGATCGTATGAGAGGCAAAAAATTCTTAGTAATTCAAGCATGAGTTCAGTCTTCCTTCACATGAAGTCGTTCTTCGTCCTTCTTTCTTATCATATGCGCAATGCGTCTGTTAAAAATACCATGAAATCCAATGTTTTATCCTTAATCTACCTGCCCAACATAACCCAACCAACAACAAACGAGCGAGACTCCATGGTGCAAGTCTGTTGTGCAGTGCATAGTAGTCTATACAATTAAGCCTTTTTTCAGACTTTAGTAATATTGTCATTCCTTTGATTCTCTTCGTGCTATAGAATACACTTCTCTTTGTCATCTAGCTAACATGCTCAACCATCCCAATCATATGGGTTAACCGCGGGCATATTATCTCTAATTTTATTTATAAAGTAATGTTTATAAATTCTATATATGTTTATAAATTCCTGTCACAAAAACGTTCATTTTTAATTCCTAGGAGGTAAAAGAAATAAATATATACTAGTACAAAATACGCCAAACTTAGGATGAAAACCACCAACCCAAACACAATGTATCCCACACACAAAAGATGGCAGGTAAGGAAAGGCTGCGTGAAAAAACAACAATGTTATTGTAGTTGCAGCCACGGTGCCCCACACGTTCAGCCTGTGAGCACCGCTAAACCGTCCTGTACACTGAAATGTTAATGGCCGCCACGCTCCCATATATGGCGAAATCTACCGCCGCATAGAGATCCCTGGACAATAAAACCTAGCCGCACAATGCAATCTACAGCGCCCGGTGTATGGTTATGGCACGGTACAGCACATCCATACACGGACAGGTATCTCCCCACAGTCCACAGGAATTCATTCAGAACCAGGGATTCATCGTTTCGTACAATTTGCTTCTTCTAGCAAATTAAACAGAAAACACAATGCAGGCAGAAACCAAACGGGACTGATTATTGGCAAATGCTTTGACATTCCATGATTCCAAAAGGCACAACTCCTAGAAAAATAAGAGAAGGAATGATGCAACCAAACATAAGCAGGGTGGGAGAGAGGGAGAGAAAGAGAGAGCCTGGGAGGCTGTTTATGAAACCTATCATCTCGATGGGCAGACAAAATCCGTAATATAAGGCCAGCGTGCGTGGCGAGGAGGAAGAAGAAGATGAACGGCGGCGGTTCACAAGGGCACAGCTGGTCGACGATTAGCATGGAGGACCATGGTGAGTATTTCTGTTTTCCTACTCCTTGTACTTCATGCTGTCGAGGCTGAAGCCAGGCATGTCGAAGGAGGTGGCAAACTTCTCAACCTCAACCTTGAGGTTCTCGATGTCCTTGTTGTTCACCAGGCCCTTGGAGAAGTCCTTGAGGAGCTTGCCGTGCTCCTTCTGGATGTTGAGGCAAATAGTCACCGCCTGGTGGAGGAACTCGCCAATCTGCTCAAAGTCCTTCTCGACCAGACCCCTGGAGGTCATCGCAGGAGTACCTGAAAAACCATAGCCAGAATCTATCTGAGAAACTTGCTCTCATAAAGAACAGTCAAGTAGTAGAAAGAATTTCGCCTAACAATTGTGTTGGATGTAAATATCAGATATGAACAGAGCCTCTACACTAAAGTTGCAGCAGGGCAATGCACTTCAGGTTAATTTAATCATGAATCAAATGCATAGCAACAAGCATCATCCGAACTATGAAATGTCATTTTGTTAGTACAATACCATTTTCTGTAAAGCCAACGTTAGGAATGCAAAATGGTACTCACCAATGCGGACACCGCCGGGAGCCAATGCACTGCTGTCACCAAAGACAGCATTCTTGTTAAGTGTAATGCTGCAAAGGTCACACATCTTCTCAACCTTGTTGCCTACACAAATAAGCCAACAGTAGGGCAATTTTAATAGACTGCTCGCAAACTAATAACAGTTAAACTGACAATACAAATAACCTGCATACCAGTCAAACCAAGAGGGCGAAGGTCCCAGAGAACAAGGTGGTTCTCAGTTCCATCAGTCACCATTTTGTAGCCCTTGCTCATGAGATACTTGCCAATGGCAACAGCATTGGCCTTGACCTGCTTTGCATAGGCCTTGAACCCAGGTGTCATAGTTTGCTGCAGAGCAACAGCAAGGGCAGCAATCTGGTGGTTGTGGGGACCACCTTGCAGTGATGGGAATACTGCAAAGTTGATCTTGTCCTCGTAGTCGTAGACTGCACCCTCAGGCTGGCCCTTCTTGGGAGGCTTGGGGCCTTTCCTGTAGAAGATCATGCCAGCTCTTGGTCCTCGGAGGGACTTGTGTGTGGTGGTGGTAACCACATCACAGTACTCAAAGGGATTTGCAGCTTCCTGAACAGAGGATATAAGCAAAATTTTAGAAACTATAGGACTATATCCACATCAATACATCTTCAGTCTGTTCAGGTATGACAGAAATAACCAAAAGAAAAATAATAGTAATTAATGAATTAATGAACAGTATATCCTACAATTATTTCATGATGCAATCCAATATTTGTTCATTAAATACTTATTAGAAGTACTGTGCTCTATTTTCCTGGCATCAGTATACATATCAAGCAAGTCAAGGAATATGTCCGACATGAATTCTTATGGCTAACAAGAACCTCTTTAACAGGAATATGCGCTCAAATAATAATTTGGACATCTGTATCTCTCAGCACAAAGTAATGTCTTCAGAACAATGTATACAGATATACAATATGAAGAAAAAAAACAACACCTCATCAATGGATCACACTACATTAAAGCAATACATTCATTGAGTACACTAAACTAAAGCAATCTGTTTGACAGTAAACAGTACAATCAGGCATTAGCTCAAGGACATATTGTGCACTATTAACACTTAATTGCAGTTATATAAAACTCCACCCACTACAATCTTTTTCAAACATGCTTAGCCACGTCCAACCTTACTGAATTCCCACAATTTAATTGCCAGTCACAAAATATTGCATTTAAACTTGAACTATTGATCTCTTGAGTCTTGACTGTAAGTTATTTTTGAACCTTCTGCATAGGTGATTGCACAACTAATAGAACGGATACCCTTGGGTGATATCCATTCGGGAGTGCTCCGTAAGTTGCACGCTGCGAGCATGTGGGAACACATGTACAATCATCTACAAAAGACTACCAGATCTATCGTAATCAAAGAATTGGATTGAAGTATATTGCACCACAAATTTTGGATCAGCCCTATCACAATCCGTCGTGTTGCTAATAAACAAAACAAGCTAGAAAACAAAACACATACATCCTTCAAAGATTTCCCTACTCAAAACAACCCCCAACACCCACCACCCAATTTCAGGCATTTATGCATACATGTGCATAAAGTTTAAAAATAGTGGACATTTTAATCACAAACCACTACCAAAACCTACCAACTAGGCAGGAGTACCTAATAAGATCCAAACAACCAAATCCACAGATCGGCATCCGTTTCATCCTAACCCCAACTCAGGACATGGCGAATGTAATCCCACTATCCAGATCCCCAAATCCAACCTCCACATCACACAACGAAGCAAATGCCATGCCGACGCACAGAACAAATAATCAATACTAGTTAATATACCATTTCATTTCTAAATGCTACCAATCGAGAATTCCACACAAGCAAGCTAGTCAATCGAATTACCATACCTCCGCGGCAACGAGGCCACTGATGTGCGCCATGTCGCAGAGCAGCAACGCGCCAACCTTATCAGCAACCGCCCTAAGCTTGGCATAATCCCAATCCCTGGGGTAGGCGCTCCCACCGCAGATGATGAGCTTGGGGCGGAAATCGAGCGCCTTCTCCTCCAGCTTCTCGTAGTCGATATACCCAGTCGCGGCGCTCACCTTGTAAGGAAGCGACTCAAAATAGATGGATGTCGCGGAGATCTTCTTCCCGCCGGCGGTGTAGTACCCGTGGGTGAGATGCCCACCGGAGGGGAGATCGAGCCCCATGATCCGGTCGTGCGGGTTGAGCAGCGCGGTGTAGGCGGCGAAGTTGGCGGGGGATCCGGAGTAGGGCTGCACGTTGACGCCCCAGGCGGCGGCGTCGAGGCGGAAGGCGGCGAGGGCGCGGTCGCGGCAGAGGTTCTCGATCTCGTCGATGACGTCGTTGCCGCCGTAGTAGCGGGCGCCGGGCATGCCCTCGGAGTACTTGTTGGTGAGGGCGGAGCCGAGCGCCTCCATGACGGCGAAGGAGGTGAAGTTCTCGGAGGCGATCAGCTCGATCCCGCTGCGCTGGCGCCGCTTCTCGCGCTCCAGGAGGTCGTGGACGAGCGGGTCGGCGGCGGCCAGTGGGGTTAGGCCCCATGAGGCGACGGAGTCCATGGCTGGCTGACGGCGGTGGGGGTTGGGGTGGTGGAGGAGAGGGAGAGTGGTGGGGAGGGGTGGAGGCGAGGGGGTATATAGATGGAGAGATTGGAGAGGATGGGAGGTTGGTGGTGGGGAGGTGAGGTGAGGTGGGTGCGGGTGAGGTGTTCGACGGAATGCGCACCTCCTCGGTCGGGGGTTGGTGCGGGTGCGGGACAGCCAAGGTGGGGTGGGGTGTGGGGTTTGGTTGGGTCGGGGTTTGGGTTTGGGTAGGGGGATACGGCGTGGAGATTCGTGCGGAGATCTGCATCGGGTGAGGTGTCGGTCGACGTCAGATAGTGGGGAGCACATCATATTTTGATGAGGGTTGTTTTTTTTGTCTTTTGGGGCGTTCGGCACACCGCACGTCATGTTTTGATGAGGGTAAAAAACGAGGGGTGTGTGGCACACGGCAAATGGCTCCGGTAATATATGGGCTCCTAACAACTAACACTATCACAAGCGTCTAATGTACGAGTGTGTGTTTTTAATGTTGTTTTTTTTCTCAACGACACGTAGTTGATTTGAAAACGAGTGACGAAAAGGGTAAAAATAGATTATCATCGCACACATGTAAGTGAGAACGAAACGTTTCTCTCTTAAAATAACATAATAAGGGCGTTTACAGTGGAATGAGTGACATGTCGTATTGCTTTAAGTACAGCTATGAGATTTCTCTTCATGTTGCCCTCTCTCATGCCTCTACGAGGCCTCTCGTGTCTCTGTAAGGATACGAGCGCCTCAACAGAGAAAAATGAAGAGAGATGCGACAAGGCTAAACTTGAGTGGCAAAAGGGGGGAAAGGCTGAGGTGGGTGGTATCATCGGTGACTACAAGCTCGTTACTGTGCATCGCCCGATGCGCACCATCGCTCGCCGTCGTCGCCTGAATATGAACCCTTACAGAATCAATGTCGATCCACCACCATTTCCAATCTCCTCCGACGTCGAGCGATCCTCATGGTGTCGACGCTTGGCAAAATAGGTGAGTAGGCTCACTGACCCGCGAGGAGGAAGCATGGGCAAGTCGGCCGATGGAGATCGAAAAGTCATGATGGATCGCCGGCATCAAGCTTGGGAGAAGGAATCGTAGGCGTCGGGCCTGTGGAAGAAAAGGAATTGCGGTGTAGTCCCGCTCTGTTGCCACCGCCAGCCTACTTTGCCTTGTCGCTGCTCTTGTCACTGCCCCACAGTCCCGTTGATTGCCACCATCGTCCTGCTCCGCCTCATCACCATCCTTCAACCTCGCTCGCTGCCCCTGCAGGCCCGCTCATCGTCGTCACCTGCTTGCTCCACCTCTAATCGGGAAGGGGGTCCGACCGAGCTCTCTCAGTCATCCTTGCGACGATTGATGTAGGAAGAGACGAGACATGGGGTTAACTTGTCGATGATGAGGGTTGAGTCACGACGGCCAATGAAGGTTGTCGTCTCCCGCCAGGAGAGGCACCACAAGGGGAGGTCCAGGGGGGCTAGGCAGCGGCGGCGACCACCAGGGAGGGTCGTCGTCTCCCGCCAACAGACGCCAGAGAAGAACAAGGGGACTGGAAAGGATATACGGCTGGGCATGGATTCGATTTGTGGAGGAGATGAGTCATCGAGGAGAATTGTAGTATTAATTTATGGTTTCTAGGGTTGTTTGTGTAAAATTTAGTTTTTAATCTATAATTCAAATGATTGGAGGATTATACTGAAATTTTTGAGGGGCTGAAATAAAGTCTCTTTGTCAGTAGTGTGGGAACTTGCATCGTGAAATAAGTTTTATGTGTGTAGTTTCATCCAATATGTAACCATCTTTTTAACGAGCAACTATGCTGATATTTGAACTCAACAAATATATAGCTTTGATTTTCATTTTTTGGTCGGAACATGTTTGAAAGTTCCTTTAATATATCTGAGAAATTAAATTTTGGTTCCAAAATGAAGGCTCAAGTTACTCTAAACCCGTTTATTTTCTATTCAAGTTTTAATATAAATTCAATTGAGATTCATTTAGTTTTCAACCAACACATGACTATGGGAAAGGAATAACATGGTTATTTTTGAAAAAAAAACAATCAACTGAGAATGAATATAGAGAAATACCAAAATTAAAACTTAGGGTTACACTGCAGATGAGATAAAATACAGTATTATATATGAATGAATGAGATTGAGGGAAAACTCATTGACACATAAGCAATTTCTCCTAAAATTATACTTGTTGGCACATAAGCAATTTCCACTAAAATTATAGTTATGTATAATATTCTTACTATTCATAAACACCAGGATTCCAGTGAGTCTTATAACTGTACCACTGTCATACCGCTTACGTAGTGCCGGCAATCTCTTGACTGATTTTGAAATGGTAACGACCATCAAAAGTCACCGCTTTATATCTCTGGACCTAATCATTTTAGCTCGACGATTAGACATAAACCTGGAG
The DNA here is from genome assembly GCA_000325765.3 of Leersia perrieri. Taxonomy (NCBI): domain Eukaryota; kingdom Viridiplantae; phylum Streptophyta; class Magnoliopsida; order Poales; family Poaceae; genus Leersia; species Leersia perrieri. The sequence goes on along the minus strand of CM002478.1, from coordinate 10,698,183 downwards.
GTTTTAGTGGCCTCTTTGTTTTGCCTCTCTTTCCCTATGAATGTTAAGAGGAGACTTTGGTAATGACCATGTCTCTAATCATAGTTAGTGGACGATTTCTAGCTTAAATTACAGTTCTGAGGACTTTTAAAAGCAAATGACAGATGCACTTGGTATCTTTTTCCTCACTTGTGAAGGTTGTTGAGGTTGGTGAGCGAAAAGGACTCTTCATAATTAGCATGTGGTAAGTGAGTGTTCGTGTAGTCACCGTGTCATGCTACCAAGATTATTGTATCCTAGTTGCTTATTAGTTTCTGTTGCTAATGGTATGATTAATCCGTCCATGAAGTTGGATCGTAGGTGTTTATTCTTATTTGGCAGAACAAATTAAAAACGTTTGCAATAGCATACGGTCATGACGGAAAACGCCACTTTGAGGAAGGCACGATCCTAAATTTTCTCTGTCCTATAATAGTAAAAAAAAACAACAAATTACCTGCACGCCGATGTGTTTAATCAGTCGTCATACCCTCAATGCCACCTCGGTCAACAGACCGTGAGTTTGTGATTTAATTCCACCATACAAAATATTTCACCTCATTGAGCCTCTCTCATGTACTACACCACGGTTTCTCTACACCCCCAAAATCAAGATGATGTGGACCGAGTTTAGCGAATCATGCAGCTGACGAATATCTTGTCAATATCAACCAAGAGGTAGCGGGGTCAACGTTTGTTACCCGTCTGCATGAAAGATGAATCTCAGTGCAGTGCAATAAAAGTATCAACACTTATTTTAGTGGCATAAGAGAGAGCTGGATATATCTTAATAAGAAATCCAGAATTTTCACTTAAAATAGACATTATCATATTAGGATATGGCATGAGCCTTAACGAGAGCATTACTATATTTTCTTAGAAGGATTGTAGTGTCACCTTTGATGTAATTGGCTGAGTTCAATAAAGCTTTCATAATCTAAAAAAATATTTAACTTCTGCTTAGTAGTCAAATATATTAACCATGGTTCCTCACAAAAAAATATATTAACCATGGAGCACATAGTTGATACACATACAGTCATCATACATTTATCATAAAGGTAGCAAAAAAAAAACCGGAATCGCTAAATGACATTCGACAGAAATTTAGAGCCAACTACAAGTTTTTGACCTTAGGATCTCTTTTGTGATTTGTGTATGCCTCCTCCTCTAACTCCGGTAACCTGTCGAAATTTGGCAACGCAGCGGGGCAACAAATTATGTCTCAGTTTCAGGTAGGGTCAAGGGTGGGTGGGAGATACATGGAAGGGGGAAGAGGGAGGAAGCTTCCCAAGCTTAAAGAGATGTCTGTGGGGGGAGATGACGCAGAGCCAATGTTGCCAAAGATGCAAGGTCGGCAACGGGGCAAGAAGCTGATGTTGGTGGCGGGAACAACGTGAGCGAGTAATTAGGAGGCAAGGGTGGTGGGAAGCTGCTGGAGATAAGAAAGACAATCGGAGGGCTTGGTGGCATGAGGAGGAGAGGTTTGTGTGTGACGAGATTGGGGGAGGAGGGATCAGTGTCTGGAAGCAAAACGGCGTTGTTGACTTCTTTCGGCGCTAGCCAGATCAGGCAATGATAGGGTTTAGGGTTTAGGGTTTAGGGTTTAGGGTTTAGGGTTTAGAGGGTGGTGATGGTGAAGGACTCATGGGGTAGGGATGCAAATTGGTCGGGTGAAGCAAAACAACGCCCATGCCCATGCCATGGGACATGGAAAAATGATACCCATTATCCATGACGGGCAAAGCTCAATGCACATGCCCATGCCTATCAGGTATTAGCCAACCCGGTGGCCGGTGGGTATCCAATGGGTTTTCACAAAATTATTGATATCTTCATAGATAAATAACTAAATAAAGAACAACGTAATTAATAAGCTAGTAAATTATCACCAATAAATCAATATAAAATACCACTAACAAGACACCATAATTGTCAAAGTTTTACGTGTTAAATACTTCAAAGTTTTCAATTTAACACAAGCATTTATTAATTAAAAAGTACTAACCCATTCCAAAATATAGTAACCTTTGTACGGATTTAACACAACATATTACAATGTATCTAGACATTCAAAGGTTGCTATATTTTGGGACAGAGGGAGTTCATCCAAAAGTATTAATTGTATAAACAATTAAGAAGTACATATGGTCATTGGAGTTGTATATCTACATGTGTGGCTGAATATGCCAAAGTATTAGATCGGATTTGGGTAACCCATGGATATCAAAATAATACCCACCCCTGTCCATTAGATTTTGGGGCACCGAGTCGGGCATGCACACAGGCAAAAAATAAATAAATAAATAAATAAACCCATGCCCGTGTCTATCAGGCACCCCCACAGGTAGCACCCCTAATGTCTGTGACAGCGGTGGGAGTGAAGAGGGAGGAAGAGGAAGCATTAGGTTTGGGGTTGTATGGATATCAAAGCGATTCAACATCCGTAATTTGTAAGATTTTGGGTCTTTTTCTATCAATTTTATCCTAGGGAGTCCCAACAAAATTAATCCATCAAACATATTCACGTGACGTTAAAAAGTGGTTCATTTTAATTCGGTAGGAATGACAGAAAACATCGGAAAGAACGACTTAAAGTCACACTAGTTCTTGACTACTCATTTTACAAAATTATTTCATTTGCAATGACCTAGTTTGATTAGAAAAAAGAGATTGCATGCATGTACATTGTGGTTTATGTAGCATAATATGTGAAATTATATATCGGTTGAAGCAAACAATATTTTCAGCTCCCAAGACATTAAAGATTATTTTCTCAACCCAAACCCCCCATGATGATGCATCCAGCATTTTTGCTGTAAGAGGGATAGCAAGTGCTGGCGCCTCGTGCCGAGAAAAGTTGCCCAAGCGGCAAATGAAGGCAAATTGGCATGAAGGTCACGAAGGCCCAAACTAGAGCTATAAGACACCTTCTTTGCTGGTCTAATGGGCCATCCCAAGATCTATAGCCCATCATCTTGTTACCCAGCAGCTAGCTTGCAGAGATTTCAGAAACTAGTTGACAACGAGACACAATTAATATTTCATGGAAATTTATTGGAAATCATTTCCAAGCAAGAAAAAGGAGTGAAGATCATGTTTAATTAGTTTGGCAAACGACAGCGAAATGTTGGAATATCCAGCCACCTTTCACTGTCCCAACTCGGTAGGCGTACTGCATATTCCTGTGGTTGGTGAAAGAACAGATCCAAGACTGCTTTTTATATATAGAATACTTCACCGAAAATTTTAGTGATCTGACTGAACTAACCAACCATATGAGAGAGACATGCTTAGTACAGTACAGTACAAAGGAAAAGAGGAGAATAGTTAGCCGTCAGAGCAGAATCCACCAACCCCCGCCCATGGTGTGCATGCAACTTTTGGTAGCTCAGCTGCAACTCGGTTGACTGATGTGCAGATCTTGCCAACCCATGACGGCAACTAATTAATACTACTCCCTCAGTTTGAGATTATAAGACGTGTAGGACGCCTTACGATTACGATATAAAACAGACGTGAATTAAGTTGAGAGTGAGTGAGTTAGTGAGAGGAAAAAGGTAGTATATGGATGAATCATGGATGGGCGTGGAGGATCATTGCCGACGACATGCCTTCTCTGCGCGTGATCTCATCGATCGGTCGGTCGGTAGGCGGTTGCCGAGCAAAATGATTATGATACTAGCTGTATGTAGTCGGTGATTTTGGACCAGTAATGCGGAAACAGAATAATCTATCTCAACAGAATAATCTATCTCATTTAATCTTGATCTGGTTACATTCAATTAGCTTGAAAGCCATACGTTTGTATATAATATGATGTATAGGGCTTTTGATTTTTAATATTATGCGTTTTAACTTCAAAAGAAGTTACACCCATATATTACATAATTGCAACATTATTAGAAGACGAAAAGTTAGAAAAAATGACACCAACTACACAGGAGATAATAGCTTTATTCATGGGCTTATGCAGCAACTGTATGCTTTGTTTTTAACCGACATTATCAAAATGCACAGCAGATTTGATAGGTGCAGCGACAATCCTGATATTTTCAACCCTAAAGTATATTAAAACACAGTTTTTTCTTAAAAAAAGAACAGGGGGATATTTTACTACTACCTTCGCATTTTTTTTTTGTTTAACGTCCGCTAGCCGAAGGGAGTATGAAATAAATTGTACCTGGCCTTAAAAAAGAAAGAGGGAAAAACTAGAATTGCATGGCCATGCCATGCCGCCTAGGATAATAAACTATCCAACAAGCAAGAAACTCGATTTAACTACAACATACAGTACTCCTGAAATATATTATATATTTAAGGAGTGCTAGGGTTAGAGGAATAAAAGACATAAATTTAATGTGAAAAAACTTTTTATGGTGGATAGAAAAAAACCACGGAAGACAAATCCATTAATAATGATACATGATTACATGTAGACCTATATTTAGGCCTTGTTAGATCCCAAAATTTTTTGGCCAAAAATGTCACATCAAATGTTTGTACACATGCATAAAGCACTAAATATGGATGAAAAAAAACTAATTGCATAGTTTGCATATAAATTACAAGACAAATCTTTTAAGCCTAATTATGCCATGACTTAACAATGTGGTGCTATAATAAATATTTATTAATGACAGATTAAATAGACTTAATAAATTCGTCTCGCAGTTTACATGTAGAATCTGTAAGTTGTTTTGTTATTAGTCTACATTTAATACTTTAAATGTGCGTCCATATACGTCAAAAAAATTTTGGGCAAAGAACTGAACAGGGCCTTAGGCATGTATTATGCTAGGATTAGTATTGGACTATTACCAGTATATTTTTAGGCATATCCAACAAGAAGTAAAACAATTTTCTCCACCGTGTCAGTATAACAAAGGAAATGGATTTTAAACACATAGGTGGATATCCACCCATAGTGAATTCACTGTTGATAAGAATTGTAAAAGTGTTAATATATAAGGCACAATACTACCATCCTACACCCCTGGCATGAATCTCAAAGAAGAATGGATGGTGATAGATGTGGGTATAGGTGAACATTCACCTATGTATATATGCCTTTTGCGGGTCATATTTTTTTTTGGCGTAACTCTGTAACCGATCTCCCTTTCTCTATCATCAATATATTGCGGCAATTCTTTTGCGCCCTTTTAAAAAAGTGTTGGCCGTTCAACCAACCAAAATATTTATACCGGATGTATATATGTAATTTAGAGACAACATCTTCATGGAGAAAAACGAGTGAGATTTTTTTCGAGGAACCTCGAAGAGGGCTGGGAGCTCCTACAATTTCTTTTCTTATAGAAGAAGAGAGTTGATCCAGTTTATAAGAAAAACCGGATCCGAAAACCTTACAACGTCACGGTTTATTAGGGAAAACCGGCGAAAACCTTAACAAACAAAGAGCACTAACAACTCAGACTAAACACGCCAAGAAAACGGTTCATACAGGAAAACACTCCTAAGATGAAGCCTCCAAGAAGGTCATGCCGACAGAACAGTGCCATCGCGCGATCCCGAAAGAATCTAAGGTTTTCATCCGGAGAGGTCCTTAAAGATGGTGTGAGAGTAGTCTTGTAGCAACGCCTCCAACAAGGTAAATGGCACCCAAGGACGTCATCGTTGCTAGCACCGGCGAACCGGGCAAGGTTTACACCCCAAAACCCTTCGCACCATCTTGTCCATGAGGTTAGACACTCGATGTTGTCACCTGCACAACGCACCTGCACCTGCACAACAATACCTGCACACCAGTATCGACCGACGCACCACTGCAGCCCCCGGTAGAGACGGCCACCAAACGGGGAAGAAGCACCGGCCCCAAACCCACCGGGCATAAGTGGTCAACGCAACCTGACAGTAGCAACCCCCGCGGCCGCTAGCGAGCAGCATCCCCATGTCCGTCAAAACCGCACCGGCGACGAAGAAACGCCCCGGTGCCCTAGATTTAGAACGAAAAAGGGCATGCCGCCGCAAGCCACTGCCAGCACTGCCACAGGCACCACCACTGAAGATGCTGCCGCCTGACCGACGACTCACCCCCAAAAAAGGACAGAAACCATGCTGGCGATGACCCGCAGTCGCCCCGATGCCTCGGTTTTTGTACTAACCGAGGACGCGACGTCGCCGTCCACAGCAACAATGACGACCGCCGTCGCCGGCGACCAACGCTGACCTAGACGGATCAGCCTCCTATCCGCGCTGGCGACGACCCTGTGGCCCCCAGCGCCCTGGATCAGGACGACCGAGGACCGCCACCGCCAACAAAGGCCACAGACTGGAGCAGCCACCGCAGCTTCCGCCGGCAGCATCCCCCGCTAGCCCCGGCGCCTAGGTACCAGATCCGTGCCGGCGACGACCGGACGATCGTCCCGTCGCCCTGGATCTGGCCATCCGACGCCGATCTGGGGAAAAAACCACCGACCGCCGCCCCAGCAGAAGAAGCCACCGTCTCCACGCTGTAGCCGCCGTCATCTGCCCGAGCACCAGCACCATCACCGGCAGCTGTCATTGTCGAGCTCATGCCAGATCCACCAGTGGATCTGGCTGTCGCCTGCCAGGCTTCCGCGACACCCCCGCCGCCATGGACGCCAGGAAAGGAGGAGGGAAGGCCCCGCCGTCACCGTCCTTGCGGCCAACCGGCTTTGCCGGCGGCCGCTCCGGCGGCGGCGAGGGGAGGGGAGGGAGGGGGAGAGGCGGCGCGGCGCCTGCTTGTTCCGCCGCCCGTGTCGACCTTCGGGGTGGGGTCAACACGGGGTCCTCGAGATCATGTCAATGTTGTCAAACAAGTTAGATATTTCAGTTTTCACCTAGAGGTCCGTCAACATCAGGCAGCCGTCTACACATAAGAAGATTGGGCCCCTACCAGAAGGGTCATCAAAGATGGGAGAAAAAACAACACACAATGAAATCATGACCTAAGCATTGTATTAGTAACTTTTGGGTCCATCTCATCAGTCGTAAAACCTACAAATTCCTAACTAGCTTGAGCTAGTCCATAGGAAAAAGATCGATCTTGACAAAGTGCAGGAAAATAAAAATTCCCATGTTTGGCATGCCCCAATGAGTCGACGAGTCGACAGGTGACAGTGCTAGCTTAGCGTGCAGAAAAACAGATGGGTTCCCTTCTCACGGTCCCAGTTGATCCAGGAGGTGTACATGTGTGGTTGGTGAAGAAATATGTTTGTATTTTTATGAGACCAAACAAAAGTGTATCTGCATTTTTTTTTATGTGAGACCAAATTAAGTGGACTACAATTTACAGATGAATTAAGAAGTGGACTAGTACTGGGGTTGGCTGCATGCACCAACCATGAACCGATGGCGACGTTACCCCCACGACCGCAATTTGAGAAAGGGAAAGCGGGCCAGCCGCCACAAGACAGATAGGCGCTCCTCCACCACCAACCACCAAATTATCATCACAACTATCCATGAAATCGGCCTCAATGGCTTAGGAGAAAAACCGTGATGGGTGATGAGTTTTGTGCGCATACGTGTGGAGTGCGTGATCCTTTCTGCGCCGCCGTGTCGATCGTGGCAGCCGGCGGCGGAGAGATATTGATCAAAATGATCTTAACTACAAACGTTGGTGATGTGACCATCAATTATAGACATACAACATGCATGAGATATATAAGCCATCCTCTTCGACTATTTCTTAAAGTCACTACGTCGATTGCAATCCACAACATGCCAACATTCAAGTCCAACAAATCTGGAACCTAGTTTTGACTTCAAACGGTTGCCATTTATTCATGTCAACTCCGATTTGGGTGATCTTGGATTTGTTGAAAAGCTTATCTCACCACCTTTCCAACGCAACTGGTCCCATATCAAAGTTCATCCTTGGTCCCATATCAAAGTTCATCCTAAGTCAACGGGAATCGTCAAAACAAGTTGGTGCTGTTGCTGAATTCTGAACCGAACTTGGGCCTCGAGCCTTTTAATAGATTAGGCCCATCTCGGAAGTGGATCTCTCCACCTCCACGAATTAGAACTTATCCCTAGCTTTATTTTCATATATATATAGCTATGTACACCTCCTAAAATATCCACGAATTAGAACTTATCCCTACCTTTATTTTTATATATAAATAGCTATGTACACCTCCTAAAATAATTGGTTTTGTTTAGTTGAATTTTGGCATGTGCCGTTCATCTTGTCTCTAGTCCTCAGTCGTTTAGTTGGCGATTATAGATTCAGAGCCCCAATAGTTGGTGTGTTGATTTGCCGGGTCGATTAGATCTACCACTTCAATCGCAACTATTACTTTGTGCTTAATTACCTATTCGCAATATTTAGATTGCATATTATCTTGTTCCTGTAGCGTTCTCTCGTATGCACTGCAGAAATTATCAACTGTGTGTCACGGTTGGTACGACATTGCTTGTGGTGTAGCGATTGCACGGCGTCCTAGACTTGTTTTGGTAGCCACATCGTCAACGTCGTATTCGATCAAAGCGAGAGTTATCCCCCTCACCAGAAGATCGGGCCACGAGAGAGAGCATCATCAGTTGGGCAGCCGTCTAGACTCTCGCTGGTGTATAGATGCCGACGGTTAACTGTAGTGCATTTTTGTCGACCTTGAAACTATTTTTTCTCTAATCATATCATTATGTAGCATTTTATAGACTCACCAACATTGAATTTCACCAATATTAATTTCCTCAAAAAATATCTTTAATATGTACTTGTGTAAGCATCTTTCATAGTCAGAAGATACATGACAAAGAAGATAAAATAGATTTGAATTAAATGGCAATGCTCCCCTCCACACCAAGCCAAGAGCACAAGTAGGTCACCCTCACATCGCCATTGCCGGAGAGGCCAACTAGGAACCGACATGGCTATCATGAAGGCGGCGGCTGGGCCTCATGGATGATAGCAGTGCGAAGGAGTGTAGCTCAATGGCGGTGGGTTTGATCTGCTGCTAACCCCTCAAATCTTGATGCTTTTCAGGAATGATGGTGGCGGCATGTGGAGTGGGGCCAGGCCATGCCCAGGGATAACAGTTTGGGAGTGTGGTTAGGATACATGCAACACATGATACCCTACAGGGTCGCTCTACAAATGTGCCGGGAGTGTTAACTTGGTCCCTCTTCTTGCAATTCAAGGGTGGCAATGGTCTAGTTCCATGGGGCGACACAGGGGACAAATTTATTGGAACTTGAGCGCCCCCTTCTAGGGTCGCCACCCTTGCTTCCGTTAGGAGATACGTTGGTGGTGGTGCAAGTGGCATTGTCCCTTCTCTCCTTCCTCTCCTCTTTCCTTCTCCTTCCTCCTTCCTCTGATCCAATTTAACTTCGCTAACACCTGCGACCAGCGGTGGTTGTCGTTGATTGTGGTTCTAGTTTCGGTTTGTAGGTTGTTTTAGGTGTGTAGACAACATTGGGTGGCCGTGGCTTTCCTCATGGACAAGGTGGTTGGATGAGATAGGGGGAAAGCCTTTGTACAACTTGCATGCGCTAGCAACGACAATATCCTCAGGTGCTACCGACCTTCTTTGCGGTGTTGTCGTCTTGTTGTTTTTGGAGTTTTCGTGTGTCTAGTTTAAAGTGGTTACACGCCGATTTACCTTGGTAAATATGACTGTGTAAGTTTTTCTATGTCTGATTTTCTCAAAAACTGGATCAACTCTCTACTTATATTGTATCACAGGAGCTCCTGTCTTCTTTGGAGGTCTCTTGAAAATAACATCTCCATGATCTTTCTTTTTCTCATTTACAGATATCTCGTTGACATGACGGTACAAGTGTGTCGATTCCCGTAAAACTTATTAAGTCAAAACATTCCATTAGGATCTCAATCCGAACGTAATTAAGTACAAAGTAAGCAAAGGCTGTGCAAATATGCATGTTTGGTCTTTACACACTTTCAAAGAAAGATGTTCTATTTCTTAATAGCCTTGCCCACTACTGCGACTACTTTACAACTATATAATATTCGCACCTCAATAATTTTGCACATTGTTTAAGTTTACCGATAATTAATAAACCATGTGATTATCAAATAAACACGGTGATCATGACGGTATCATCGATTAAAGTAATCCAAGTGTGTTTAATAAACCACTCATGCATGTATAGTAGTGCTAAGCTAATTCAGTACGTGCTAATGCCATTTGGATGGATCGATTATTGATTATGTTGTTAGTGCCTAGTTTACTTGAAGGCATTTTGGCAACGATGCGTTGACAAGACTTACGCATAGCTCTGATTAATGATTTGTTTATTTGGGTGCAGTAGTTGTACGTCATTTTCAGGCCTTCGAGGTTTTCTACCAGCTAGCGTACAAAAGTGTATAAACACCACAGAGAAATTGGCTGCCATTGCACCTAATTGCAGAGAGGAACTTGGTGGGGTGAGACTGGATTTGATGCGGTTTGGTCATTTTCACCAAAAGTTCGGTATTTATGCTTTGGTTGGCCGTCGGCATAAAGGTCTGTCTTGGACAAAAATTACAGTTAGATGCTTCTCTTGTATTCAAAATAGTAAGATTTGGTATCCCAAGATATTGCTGATGTACTAACTGACATTCTGACGAGCTTGATAATGGATGATGATTACGAAATCACAGTTGTAGGCTACATTGTCTCTTTCCAGTGTGTTCCTTTCCCCCCTCAAAACATTGTATTTAGTGAATGCGTCAGGTTACCTTATAAGTAACTCGCTATATGTCATGGAGTTTCTATGTATGGAGGTCTCGCAACCTTTGTGAAACTATGTCGGTGGCGAGGGGAACGGCGAAGCGTCTTGGTGGCGGTGTCAACGTCTGGATTGCCATATCGACTTAGATTGTTGTTGTGGGGGCAAGATTTAGGCGAATGTCTCCTCATTTAAAGCTTAGTTTTTCAATGTTTATTGGTACAGGGATGAGCCGGTGATTTTTGAGATTTTGTTTTTCATGAGCATAATAAATGGTTATGTAAATTTTTAAAAACGTTATCTCTGTATTGGGTGATATTCTAAGTAATTTTCTAGTTTTAATCGAGTTGTGATTTTATAATTTGTAGCATTATGATCCATGACCTCTGTAATAATTAGATTATACTTATATGAAGAGAAGACTATACTAAATTCCATCATCTAAGGAAGCTATACCACCATGTCGTACTCGCCGTGCTCACCTTATTGTGCTATTACAAATATGGAAAATGTCGTTAGATGGGAATGAGAAAAAAGGCCAAACTTAGGCGTTAGTCAAATTGATTCGCATCGTTTCGTTGTTGGCTTATAAGGCACATTGAAAATTTAAATTTTTAAACCAAAATTAGTTGATTTTGATGACTTTTCAACGTGGTATTTTTTAGTTTTGGATTTTAAATCATGAATAATATGTCTAAGGGTTCTACATTTAAATTATTTTAATTACTTCCACCCTGTAATCATGTAATTAACTTCTCTTTCCTTTAAATTAATAAAATATAAAACTATGGGAGCCCCCTATAGTGAAAATTGGAGTCATGCTATTACTATTTTTAAAAATTAAAAATATGCCATCATAATCCACATGTTATTGATTAACGGATATTGTATCTCTAACTTTAAAAAATTATAATGATATGATATGGATCTAATTAGCCTAAAAAACGGCCACCCCGTAAGTAACCGAGTCTATTTGATTTTGAGTAAATTTAAAACGACACATATGTTAAGCGTGGGGCACAATTGTCCGGATGGCTTTGCGCGTATGCGGATGGCAGGCGCCGACGCGGCGACCCGTTCTGTCACCTCCTCCATTGCCATTGCATCTGAGCCCCCCTCTCTCTCTCTCAAGAGAAGAAGATATTTTTGCATTGCACGACGCAACGACAACTCGACAGGTCATGTGAGTCAGAGACTGTCCAAACTAATTTGCCACTTTCCCAGCACGCGTGGATCTTTCACCAGATCTCGATGGGCTTTACGATGGGCCAACCAGATCCAGCAACCGACGGCCCAGATCAACCCCAACATCTTTCCCCCCACAAAACCCCAAACCCACCACCTGCTCACCCACCCCCACCAATCCCCACCCAATCCAACGGCCACGATCTCCCCACTCCCCAAATCCAACGCCTCACATTAATCCCCTCCCTCCATAAAGCCCCTCCTCACCCCACCCTCCCACTCCGCCTCCTCCTCCTCTCTCCCACCCAATCACCAATCCATCCTTCTTCCAGATCCAAATCCGAGCTCCACCTCCTCCCGCATCCATCCATGGCGCTCTCCGTGGAGAAGACCTCGTCGGGGAGGGAGTACAAGGTGAAGGATCTCTCCCAGGCGGACTTCGGCCGCCTCGAGATCGAGCTCGCGGAGGTCGAGATGCCGGGCCTCATGGCGTGCCGCGCCGAGTTCGGCCCGTCCCAGCCCTTCGCCGGCGCGAGGATCTCCGGCTCCCTCCACATGACCATCCAGACCGCCGTCCTCATCGAGACCCTCACCGCCCTCGGCGCCGAGGTCCGCTGGTGCTCCTGCAACATCTTCTCCACGCAGGACCACGCCGCCGCCGCCATCGCCCGCGACTCCGCCGCCGTGTTCGCCTGGAAGGGGGAGACCCTCGAGGAATACTGGTGGTGCACGGAGAGGTGCCTCGATTGGGGCGTCGGAGGCGGCCCGGATCTCATCGTCGACGATGGAGGCGACGCCACGCTGCTCATCCATGAGGGGGTGAAGGCCGAGGAGGAGTTCGAGAAGACCGGGAAGGTTCCCGATCCGGAGTCCACCGACAACGCCGAGTTCAAGATCGTGCTCACCATCATCCGCGACGGGCTCAAGGCCGACCCATTCAAGTACCGCAAGATGAAGGAGAGGCTCGTCGGAGTCTCCGAGGAGACCACCACCGGTGTCAAGAGGCTCTACCAGATGCAGGAGACCGGCGCCCTCCTCTTCCCCGCCATCAACGTCAACGACTCCGTCACCAAGAGCAAGGTGAGGATACGTCGATCCATTCCTTTTTCAGTCCCATTTCGATTCCAGATCTGATGCTCTTATGTTTACTGTTGTTACATTACCACACGCGTGAGATTAATTAGCTATTGGAGTAATTGTTATATGGGTTTGGTTGTGCCACTGTTGTGGATCTGGTTCTGTTGATTCTGTAGATCTGGTAGGTGGTGGATGCAGAAAATAAAATACACTGTACAGTGGTGGTTTAGCTGTCTAAACATATTTAATTCCTGATGCTGATGGCATGTTGAATATGGATTTGTCATTTAGATCTTGTTTTGAATCACAGTAAAAAACAGGGGTAAAGAGGGTTCGTTGATTTTACCTTGCCAACGCTAGGCTAACACAAATAGTCTGAGGAATTTACACCTGATGTAGTGTGGCAATATTGCTTTTCAGGAATTATTTGGTTGCTTAATTTAGACTCGACCCTTGTAGTTTGTTAATTTAGTGGTTCCTGATTTGTAGGAACGTTGGATTTAAGTCTTTGGTTACTGTTGCTTTCGATTGGATCTGGATAGGTCTTGACAGTTGCGTGACTGTCAAAGATGTTTTGTTCTGTTGTTTGATTCCGTGTCTTGCGGATCTGGTAACAGCATATGGAATAAAATATCTGTACCAAACCGGGCCTTTTCTGTGTAAGCTTGCCATTTTTGCTTTTAGTTTACTCATTATTGTGCACTTAGTTATCCACTTGAACCCTAAAGACCCAAGAATAATTGTTTTTCTTGATCATTCAAAAAATACTCCGTATTACTGAATGCAGAATTACAGTGGTTATTTTGCAATGACTGTCGTTCATCATGAGATATATGAACTAATGATCTGTGTTTCTTCTGAACAGTTTGACAACCTGTACGGTTGCCGCCACTCTCTCCCTGATGGTCTCATGAGGGCCACTGATGTTATGATTGCTGGCAAGGTTGCCGTGGTCTGCGGTTATGGTGATGTTGGCAAGGGTTGTGCTGCTGCCCTCAAGCAGGCTGGTGCCCGTGTCATCGTGACTGAGATTGACCCCATCTGTGCCCTCCAGGCCCTGATGGAAGGTCTCCAGGTCCTCACCTTGGAGGATGTTGTCTCAGAGGCTGACATCTTTGTGACCACCACTGGTAACAAGGATATCATCATGGTTGATCACATGAGGAAGATGAAGAACAATGCCATTGTTTGCAACATTGGTCACTTTGACAATGAGATTGACATGCTCGGTCTTGAGACCTACCCTGGTGTCAAGCGCATCACCATCAAGCCTCAGACCGACCGCTGGGTCTTCCCTGAGACTAACACTGGCATCATCGTCCTTGCCGAGGGTCGTCTCATGAACCTTGGGTGCGCAACTGGCCACCCCAGCTTTGTCATGTCCTGCTCGTTCACTAACCAGGTATAACATGACTACCAGTATCTACATTGTATCACTAAACATGCTGATCATTGCAGTCTCAAGTTATTTACATGATTGAATTGATTCTGTGCTTGTTGCAGGTCATTGCTCAGCTTGAGCTGTGGAAGGAGAAGAGCTCCGGCAAGTATGAGAAGAAGGTGTATGTTCTTCCCAAGCACCTTGACGAGAAGGTCGCTGCTCTTCACTTGGGCAAGCTTGGTGCCAAGCTGACCAAGCTCAGCAAGTCCCAGGCTGACTACATCAGTGTTCCAGTTGAGGGTCCCTACAAGCCTGCACACTACCGGTACTAGGCTGCCCAGCCGACTAGCGGCTGGCATGAGAAGTGGTGTCGACGTGAAGTTCGCCATGACTTTGGAGTATCCTGCTTTGTTTCATCATCTTATATCCTATCACTTAGGAGGATTTGTTATAAGGTTTATGGTTTGAGACTGGTGAAGTGGTAGAGGTGGGGAGCCGTTTGCTTTTGCCCAGAAATAATGGCATAATTGGGTGGAGTTGAGGAGGTGTAATTTGGCAGATACAGTTTTGTCTTGTTGACTCTACTTATCTGATATCATTTGCAAGCGTTTTGATAAAATCATGCGTCATTTATGAATAATATCTTGCTTTAAAGATAGTTTTGTTCTTTTTACTGGATTGGTATACATGTTCGATTTAAGTTTGCGATTCTGATCTCGTATTCTTCATTTACTCGTGGTACTTAATGGTTCTTCACTTTCACCGGAGGTGTGCTTGCTTTGCAGTTGCTTGGTGCTATTTCTTGGGTAATTAACCCTTCATTAAAAGGCTACTACAAACTACGGGGCATATTGAAGTCCGTAATCGAGTCTTGTCATTTGTTCGAGCCAAATTTGTATTTTAATCGGAAAGAAATAGATTGGTACTCCATCCGAATTTTTTTATTCATCGCGGATCTGTATTTGCAATCGGAACTAAGTGGTGTATGATATAAGATGGTCTAGCAATTGTCCAATTTGAGTTCGACCGTCAACAACCCTCAACTTGTAGTTTCGATTTGCTTGGAAGCAAATCTACGATAGGTTTCAAGTGAATTAGATTAAATTCAGAATTTAAATCGGTAACAAATTGCCTCACGTGGGTTATCCAAACTCAATGGCAGCCTGGAGGCTGGACATTTGTAGGTGCATGGAAATGAATAAAATTTGGAAGGTGTCCAAAAGTTTGAGAAGGATTTGAGTCCGTATCTATAAAGGATGTTTTCTATGGAAATAAGACTCCTAGTTTAAGTGGGATTTGTGCTTTTTAAGCAGCCACTTTTGGGTATAAATAGATGAGGTGGCTTAGGTGTAACATATAAAAAAATTAGGGTTCACCTCTAATCTTTGAGGTGAAGTTGGGACAGAGTTACTCTGGAGATAAATTTATAAACACATCTTGATGCAATAAAGTAGATTAATTTTATAAAGAATTGTGTCAGATCGGAACTACATCATCCATCAGATAGCAGCAGTCAGATCGACGGTATACGACAGCTAGTCCGAACTTGCAACATCGGTTAGATTTGATCTCCATCAGGTTAGAACAGTACTTATTGATGTCATTTCATTGCACGAAAAGATTTGGTTTTTGGTGTTCCTAGCATTCAACCCCTTATGTTTAGGTCTTTGTGCTGCCTCGATTTAGTTCGACTGGTAGGTTTGGTTCCATTACTATTGTGATTTTGAAATACACATATTTTTATCATTATTTCTTTCTAACTATATGTTTATAAAACTATTAAATATGTATCCATATTGAAGTTTTTTCATGACAAATTCATGTCCAATCCTAATAATTTCACATCTAAGGATGACTAGATTTGATGGAAGCACAACGCAAAGGATCCACATGCTCTTTAGGGTGTGTTTAGTTAAGGAAAAGAAAATTTTTAGATGCCACGTCGGATGTTTGATCTGAAGTCTGGAAGTGGTTTTTGGACACAGATGAAAAAACTAATTTCATAACTCGCCTGGAATCCGCGAGACGAATTTATTAAGCCTAATTAATTCATCATTAGCACATTTGGGTTATTATAGCACTTATGGCTAATCATAAACTAATTAGGCTCAAAAGATTCCTTCCGCAATTTCCAGTCGAACTGTGCAATTAGTTTTATTTTTAATCTATATTAATGCTCTATATATGTATCGAAAGATTCGATGTGATATTTTTGGAAAAAAGTTTTGGGGAATTAAACAAGGCCTTAGGGCCTTAGTCTGCACCTCTCTTAGCATCTTTTGCTTTTATTTTCTCTTATGAAATTTGCAATAACGGAAGTACTATAGGAAAGGGAATTGTAGGGTCTCAGCCACCTAGAATTTTTTTAAAAAATATTTAATTGGATTTTCTTATCGTATGATCATGCCGACATTCGTTCTCCATATCCGCATGGAAGTATCATCATATATTAGGAGGTTAGGGTTTCAGGGGAAGTGTTTGGGAGAGGGAGAAGATTGGGTTTTCCTAAGCTTAGAGGTGATAATGGACTAACAGTGGGTTATGAACATGGCTGGATGGTGAAGCGGCGATGCCACCAGAGCCATGGGGTTGGAAAAGGGATGTGGTAAGGCGGTGAAATAAGGCGTGTTCCAGGAGTGATTAGATTCGGGCAACATTAGCGTCGGAGTCGTCCAAGGCGGAGGGAGAATTCTGGGAGAGGGGCACCATGCCACTGCTAGGGGGAAAAAGTGAACAGAAAAAGACAAACCTGACTAGACTCAATATACTAGAGAGAGGTGGAGAACATATACAGAAGATCACTCTGTCAGCATGCAGTCGTCCAAAAGTGACAGGAATTTGTGGGGACCCCTAGTTGGAAGTTGCACGCATGTGGGATGCCGGTGCCGTCGTTGTCTTTCTCGCCACAGCCGCTACCCTCTGCCTCCTACCTCGGTACCTCACATCACTGCCCGAGCTTGCCGGTGCCAGAAGGCACCAACAGTACCGGTAGACCCCTCTTACCTTCCCCCTTTCGCCTCCCTCCCTCTCCTTTCCCGCCCTTGGCTCGTATCACCGGAGTCATCGCTAGTATCGGTTGCCCCCACCACATATCCCGCCCCCTGCCAACCTCCATCCCTGCATATTTGTTTATACGAGATATCTGTTTGTTTGATTGCACCGGCTTAATTTAGACCCAGATAAGGGAGTTGAAAAATAATTTAACAAGGACTCTACTTGGGCCTTTCTATACATTGTCTTTCTTACATTGGGCTCTACTTGGCCCATTACTCTTTTGGGGGACAGTTCTTGCTTGCCCAATAAATATACAAGGCCTCATGTATATCTTCCCTGATTCTCTTCCATAGAAATTGCAGGTGTTAGCTAGGGTTTTGGGGTTGTCATCAAGGGAAGGTGGTATTAACAGAACATCAGAAATTTAAGGAACTCCCATATAATTATTGAGGAGATCTACTGAGTTGCCAGGAAGGAACTTGGTCATATGTGGGTGAAGATCACATTGAAGAAAGCAAAGCATCGACCCTTGAATTCTGAATTCTTGGAGGCTCTTGATCTAATCCCAGAAGTCCAAGCCAATAGTGGAATCTGAAGCGGTAACTAGAACAGAAATTTCTTACGTAAGTTTCCATGTCTCAAGTACATCGATATGTGCTTCTTATGTAGGTTGCATAATCACACCGTTTTCCTTTCATCTAGATTCGTTTTTTATATTCACTCTTCCAGCTTTTCTTAAAGGATCACCCAATCTTTTCGTTTTGAACAGTTCATCGAATTCTGATTTGATTTTGCAATATTAGAGTGGGGCATACCATGAATTTATCATTTTATTTTACTTGGGGATATTTGTTGGGTATAGCATGCATCTTATAATGCCCCAGCTGTCCATCACAAAAATTTTGCCTCTAAGAAAAAAAAAGTACACGACTCCGATGACTGGTCCTTTCAGCTCCTCCGAGTCCTTCTGTCAATCATCTGAAATCCCAGTAACAATCATGCCGCCGTCACCTTCCCTCCATGTTCCACTATTAGCATGTGATTAATTAACTATTAGCTATTTAAGCATAAAAAGTAGATTATTTTTTAAAAAGATAATTTTCGTGTAGAATTTTTTCTAACACACGGAAAAGAGGGTGAAAACACTGCGTGTTTTAGACAACAACCCCTTTATGTACATCACACAAAATAGAATAGGAGTGATTGGTGATGTACATAAATGTGTACTCCATTATGTGGCAAACATATTTATGTGATATACATTAGCATGTTGGGAAGTTTTCAGCCCCTAATATGCAATCCTATACCCGTTGGATTAAAAAGCAATGTGTCAGATCTTTCCTTGCAAATCACAAAAATATTGAATAGGATTGATTGTTGATGTACATAAATGTGTACTCCCTTACGTGGTAAACACATTTATATGATGTACATAAGCATGTTGGGAAGTTTTCAGCCCCTAAAATATGTGATTCTGTACCAATTGGATTAAAAAACAATGTGCTAGATCTTTCCTTGCAAATACTACTAAAACTAGATGAAATACCCACATCCTCTAACTCCCTTACTTGGCGAGGCGAGGCGCTGCTCCACTGCGACGTAAGGCGTGGCGACGCCATACGAGCTCCAACTACAAGATATTGGAGTAGAGATTTTGGAAATCAGTTGAGATGTGGAGAAGGAAAAGAATAGGAAGGAGCAGTAAAACACAATAGAATAAGGAGAAGACCAACAAAGCAGAAGAACAAAGTCAAGAAGAACGTCGAAAATGGCGACGAGCGCCGGTGAGAGGAAGCTGGTGGCTACGATGGCTATGATGGATGTATTGATTTTGTCAAATCGTGTGTCGGTTGTGGGGAATAGTGGACGCAAAACCCAACTTCTATCTAACCTTGTCTTACTTGTACTGGGCCAAATGGGATGTCCTGGCCCATTACTTTATTCCTCTTCCATCCATCCTATTTAGCCCTAGACAGGGCATCCGCACGCAAACTCATCAGCGCCGCCGTCTCTCTTTGTTCGCATCTGGTGCAGCGCAGCCGCCACTGCTGCCGTGGGGGTGACAACCAACAGCGACAGAAACTGCAATTTGGAGACGGGGCCACTGCTGGTAGGATTCCAGGCAGATCCCACCCCTTCTTTGTAATCTTTCTTCTTCTATCTCTCTCTTGGGTGAGGACTTGACGTCTCCATAGACATTCTTCTAAGGCGGAGGCAACGCAATGGCGACGACTTGATAACCATGGTGGGGTCAATAGTTAAATGCATTCGTACGCATCCTTAAGTTTCAATCTGCACACAAGCAATATATGGATAAATTTTAATTGTTAGAATGCTTGTATTTGTGGGTAGAGGGATTAACAGTTCTCATGCCAATAACTATCTTTTTTTATAACAAATATTCTAGCACCTATCTGTTGTATATATTCTTTACCTATATATAAACGCCGCCAATCTTATAGCTAGATGCAGTTGAGATCACTATTAAACTTGCTTGTGATGCCAAACAGGAACCGTCAAACCACCCTACTACCTAGGCGGCGAACTTCATGGGATCGGAGCAGGAAGACACGAAACCTTTCCTCTCTGCAGCCATCGCCATCCCGCGAGCCAACCGTGGTTCCGGCAGTTGCCACCAGCATCTGACGACGGCGAAGCAAGCCGGCGGTGACCGGATCAGAAGCCGCCCAGCCGCCCCGCGGAGGATTAGCCGGAGTTTCTGGAGCGCTGACGAGTATGATGAGGCCGGCAGCAGCTCGTCGGGGCAGCAACTAGCTGGAAGTATGTCGAGTCAGACGCATTGTCTTTGAATTGTTTCTGCTCATTTCCTCACCTTTTGCTCTTTCTTTCTTTCTTGTGTCAGATGTGCAGAATCATATGCGTGTACACCCGAAATTTCTCCACTCCAATGCGACTTCACATAAATGGCCATTTGGAGGTAAAACGGTTATTACTTCTTCTGTTTAATATTATAAGGTGTTTTAATTTTTAAATAGACATGGATGAATAAATGTATGTGCTTTATATATATATGTGTGCGCGCGCGCGTGTGTCAGTGTGTGTAAAAATCTAAAACCTCTTGCAATATGGAAGGATTCATTGGTAGTCATTGACCAAAGTCTAAGTCAAATTACGTCAAATTAACCAAGTTTATAGAAAGAACAGTTACCTTCTTTAACACAAGACAAGTATAATATTGAACAAAACTAATCTGGTGTTATACATATTTGTACATTTGCCTATAAATTTAATCAAAACTAAAATATTCTCACTTTGACTAAAGTCAAAACGACTTATAATATGATACATCCAGGAGTATTAAGTAGGAAATCACTATTGTTTTTGTCGGTTCGTATTTCATCATGGTTCGCTGTTTTCGAACTGGCAATGAATATGTGGCAACCGGCAGTGATACCAGGCATCATTGCTATTCTGGGGACAACTCGATAGTGATACATCATTGCTATTCTGGGGACAACTCGATAGTGATACATCATTACGCGTCGCAGAGGCCTCTTTGCTTCTTGGTCCATCTATTTGTAGGCCAAATGAAGCTGTCAGGAGTCTCCAACGCCACCCAGCACAGCATGAACCTACAGTGATGCTCTCAATCACCATGTGGCTCAGGCCAAACCTGCAATAATTGCTGGTTCTTTGCTATTAGGAGTATCTGTTTTGCTTGTTTCAGTTGTTTTACACCTTGTTAACCTTTTTGCAGCGGTGGCAGAGTTATTGGACAATGCTGTCGATGAGGTTGTCCATCAGCTTCATTATCAATGCATTGCAGCGATTTGATGCTCTAGGAATTTACAACTGACTTAATATTTCTTTTTTGGGACAGATCAAAACTGGTGCTACGAGAATCATAGTGGACAAAGCCTTTACCAACTGTAATGGATCACCAGGTTTACTTGTTCAAGGTAGATGGTTACTGTATGTCTCACTGACAATCTTATGTTCGTTGACTTGATTTGGTATATATACATGTGCAAATGAAGATTGACGTGGTTAACATCCTCACAAAACTTGCTCCAAGACACTCTAGATTTGTTGTTTTCGCTCCAGTACACTAGTTTTATGTTAATTTGTCAAAGGACACTTCAACCACTATTTTGATATATTCTCTTCCAATAAAGATATCGAATGTTAACAAAGACAACTTTACCTTTATGCCACATTACAAATTTTAGCTGAATTTAAACATTTTCGAAAACTAGCTAAATACTCGTGCTTTGCTACGAATAATATATATATTAATATTTTCTAAAACAAATATTTTTTATGATATATATTATCAATTTTTCTTATACGAAATAGTCACCTTAATTTGAAATTTATGCGTGGGTATTCATCTATATTTAACTGGTTTTTTAATATCAAAACGTTTGAGGGTTAAATTATAAAATTGCATTGAGAATAGGTGATGGTGGCAGATTCACTGCCACCATCACTACTCCTTTTTATAGGAGTATAGAAATTAGAAGTTGTCCCAAATTGTGAAAATGTGAATTGCCAATTTTTTAGTAAAATAAAAATAAAGTCGAACACTCATCGGCTGAATTTAAATAATTTTTGTAAAATATTCTTGATTTATGCAATTTGGGACAAGTTCTGAAATTTGCTAAATATGTATAAATCCAGCCAAAATTTCTCTAAATTTAAATCGTTCATAGGATCAAGGGTATAAGCGTGTTTTGTAAAGTTTAGCTCTCGACCGGAAAAGGAGATATTAAAACATTGGTTGAAGGATATTTTGGCAAATAAACAAAAAATATTAGTGTCCTACGGCAAAACTAAGACCACGAAACTAGAGTGTACTAGCGCAAATGTCACAAATCTAGAATATCCTATTGTAAATGCCACAAATGATCTGAAGTTTCGGTGAGACAAATACTGTTGAAATTAGGCTGAAGTTAGAATTCCAAATTTCATTACATTTTTCTGATTGTTTATAGTGTGAACTAGAGAGTTTGCTTAATATTGCACTGGAATTACCATTTTTTACGAGATGAAACTAAATGGTTGTGCATTTTCTATTTAAGATGATGGTGGAGGCATGGATCCTGAATCCTTGAGGCGTTGCATGAGCTTTGGATTTTCGGAGAAACAGTCAGGCTCTTCAATCGGACAATGTATGTGCTACTACCTCAGTGTCAGCTTTTTTATCCTCTGCTCATAAATTATATTAATTGTGTCCAATGTATTAACATCTATTGCTATGTACAGATGGAAATGGATTCAAGACTAGCACAATGCGTCTTGGGGCAGATGTTATTGTTTTCAGTCGATGCATGAAGAGAAGGTCAAGTGCAGCTTCTACCTTTTCCCCTTGTACAAGAATTTTAATCCTTCTTGTCGCTTGCATTTCATATCAACTAATGCCAAACCAGTTGTTTTTTCAGCGAGCCTACACAGTCCATTGGTCTTCTCTCTTACACTTTTTTGAGAGAAACTGGCCAGAAGGATGTCGTTGTTCCCGTGGTATGCTAAACAAACTGTTTTGTTTTGCACAACACATAGAGCTTATCAATATCTATGTTCTCTATTAATGGGATGAGGCCATTTTCGCTATGATTATTCTGACAACATTCTTTTGTTTCATTAGGTTGACTACAAGTACAATTTAGTGACAGGAGAAGCTAAACAATGTCACCGGCTTGCTCCCGACAAATTTTCCTCAAATCTCTCTGTTATTTTGAAATGGTCCCCTTTTGCAACTGAAGAACAACTGTTGCAGAATGTATGTAAGACGTGCCTAAGTTCTACTTTATGTTACTTCCTTGAACAACATTTATGTTACTAAACATGCAGAACTTTAAAAAATTTTAGAACTCAGTGGAACTATATGTTGTTATTTGTGTCACATTTTTACCTGTTTGTTAGGGGTAATGCATGAGAAGTGTCTTATAGAAGTCATTAGTAATTTATTATCACGAATTCAGTGTGCTAATTGGTATCTAAACTCTATGGTTGAAGAACAGTTTTGTGATATTGGTCCACATGGCACAAAGATTGTAATATTCAAGTTGTGGTTGAATGACGATGGTGATCTAGAGCTTGATTTCAACTCTGATGAGAAGGTAAGAAATTATATGGACAATTTTGATTTTATTAAACTTTAGTTCTAAAATGCATACATAATTCTAATGTTTTCTCTTACTTATGTTGAATTACTATCAACATTTTCACTATTAGTCTAAACACATATTCTAGAAAATTATTATCATTTTCCATTTACTATAAAAAATCATTATCTCCATCTATATTTCATAATACCTTTTATATGCTTCAGTTATACCTTAATCAACTCATCTTCGTACTGTTTGTTAACTCAGGATATTCTGATCAGCGGTGTTCTAAAGCCAGCGGAAACAAGTAACACTGCAAAAACAATGAATGGAAGACATTTGGCAAATCAGCTACGCTATTCTCTTAGGGTGAGTGAGTATCACATGATTAGATTTTTCTGCACAACTGGTTGCTAAAATTTGCATTTTGCAGGCCTATGTTTCTATCCTGTATTTGAAACTACCCGCATACTTCAAGATCATACTCCGGGGACAAGAAGTTAAGCATCACCACATTGCATCTGATCTCAGATATTGCCAATGCATTAGATATATGCCTCAAACCTTTGGGAAAAAGGAGGTTAGTTTTAAACGCAAACATTTCTTTTTGGTGAATTACACATACAGTTTACCTGTCCACTTCCGCAACCATGTGAACGATTGTACATTCTCAGTTTATTTTGATATTTATTTTCTCTCTTGTTTACATTCTTTCCTTTTTTGCATCCACTTTGCTCAATTTAGGACCATGTGGATACTATCATTGGATTTCTAGATGGTGCTCCAACTATCAGCATTCATGGATTTAGTATCTATCATAAGAATCGCCTTATATTGGTGAGCTGCAGAATCGCCTTATATAAGTTTCAAATTAGTCCTCACTGTTTCCCGCAAAAAAAAAAAAAAAAACTCACTGTTACATGCAAGCTAACTTTGCCTAAAATTTTATCTTGCTTACACCTTCAGCCTTTTCAAAGAGTTTTGAGTAATGCAAGTAGCAAAGGCAGAGGCGTCGCAGGAGTATTAGAGGCAGACTTTATCAAGCCCACTCATGACAAGCAGGATTTTGAGAAGTCACAGCTCTACCAGAAGCTTATTAACCGTTTGAAAGAAATGACGAATGAGTACTGGTATAACATCTACATCCATCTGTTTGAACTGATTCCATTCTCAATACACATGTTTTAATTCGATGATTCATATCAATTATTCAGTTATGTCACTTGGTTTTTAGGGATTTACACAGTGATCTAGTTGGATACCAGAAGGTGTCTACTGCTTCTCCTGCACTTGTGCCAACTCTGTCAGGCACCACAGCTACTACATCATCAGAGCGAATTCCAATTGATCATGTTTCGGCTGTGCCTTCAAGACCAAACTCCCGTGAGAATCCCTCGCATGCAATTCCAATCGCTTTTGCTCCACATCTTGTCTCTGCACCTTCTGGACCAAATGCTGTTGCTACGGGAGTATCGACAGTTTGCTCCCAGTCAAGAATGCAAATCAGAAGTCCATCTACTGTGGCAATTGGAACTGGTTCAGCAGATACAAGAAAAAGAAAAATGGAAACTCTTGTTGACATGGATGGTCCTTTGAGAAGGCAGAGTAGACATGATTTGGCAGGCAAAAGCTCTGTGGACTCAATTGATCAGGTTAGGCGATATTTTTGTGCCTGGAATCCTGAAAGTACACGTTTTTTTTTTTAACAGAATGGGAAGGAGTAATAAAGTAGGAGTAAAAGACTTGAAAAGTTGCAACGCGAAAATACATCCCTGCAACCTACAAGTTACAAAATAATTTGGCATCTAAATGTTTCTTCCATTATCTCAGAAAAACGTTTGTTCCATTCGAAAAAAATAAAGTAAAACGTTTGTTTGCAACTTGATGATTTTATGATGGGAATTTTATAATTTAATCTGACATAATAGCTCATAAGCTGTATCTTGATCTAATGACTTTCGATTACTACAGGTATGCCAGCATATGGGAGAACGGGAGTTGAAAGAATATACATACTTGAAGCAAGAGAATAAACTGCTCCGTCAAGAGTAAGTCCAAGAACACAATTACTTCTAGTTTCATAATTTTGATGTTTTGGATAAGATTCAAGTCAAAATTTAAAATTCAAATAACTTCTAAAGTACTTAGTACTTGAAGATTATATACCTAGATTTGTCTTTAAAAGTATTCTCTTTGTCCAAGAATATAAGCATTTGGGTTAGGATGTGATTTAGACGGAGTGAGTAAATTTATTAGGATAATCTTTTATATTTTAAAAAGTAATGGTTAAAGCTATATTTTGAAGACCGTGTCATTCTCCAAACGCTAAGAATTTTGAATCCGGAGGGAGTACTTTATAATAATTTTGGCCTAAAAGTCTCGTAACTTCATTTTTGTTTTATTTGCAGGTGTTTGGATTTTGAGTCAGCAGAGAAGGATCTCTTGCTCAAGGTGACTTCTTTTTTGACTATCTTTGGTTAAATAGTACTATCTCCATTTCATAATGTAAGAGTTTTAATTTTTTTTACTTGTAATGTTTGACCGTTCTCTTATTTAAAATATTGTGAAAGTATTATTTAGTTTGTTTGTGACTTTAAGAATAACTAATCCCTTTTTATAGTTGCACTAAATTTTTAAATAAGATAAATGGTCAAACGTTGGAAGCAAAAATATCAAAACTTTTACACGATGAAACGGAAGGAATACTCGCTAGTAGATATAAGCACCAAATGCATCTTGGATAAATTTGTGGCAATGGCGAATCTGACGAAGTTGTGTGTTGTATCGAGCAGGAACAGAAGCTACGCCTTGAAATTGAGCAGGCAGATGCACAGTACACGAGCCTACTGAACGAATACATATCGGTGATTTCTGTTAAGACATCGAAATGATAGACATTCTACTTCCCGTGGATCGCATCTGCAAAAACATTAGTTTGAAACATTTTATAGATGGAGATTTCGGCAAGCAGATGAAAGCATCCAGCTTCTGCAGCAAAACATGCGCTCGTGACAGAAAAGAGTAGCACGGGGTCTGCGCTTGCAATATGCTTGGTAATTAATTACATGGTAATTCCTCCGGTCAGCAAGCAAATTATGAGACCCTCTGCTTGTTTGTTTCATCACCAATGTGTTTCATTTCTGTATAGTGCTTCATCTGTGTATAAAGACAATCATCTCGAAGTGTAATGCATAGAACATTTTCTTGATGAGTAATGGTGATTGCTTTCAAGACATTATGTTCTGAAAAAGATGTTCAAATTCAGCGGCGGATGCACCTTTGCCAATATAGATAGGAGGAAATGCCGACTCGATAAATGAAACTGAACGGAACAAACCACGTCATAGAATAGAGGGTAGACCCGTTTGCATGTTGAGTCGAACGAAAAATCGTCGGAGATTAACTAAGTTGTAAACAATAGTTATTAGTCCAAATCTTAGGCCTCTTTGAAACGCATGATTGTAAAAACATAGAAATAGAAAAAACGTAGGAATAGAATGTCTCAGACATAGAATTCCTACAGGAATAGAAAACACATGAAAGTTTAAAAACCGTCGTTTGATTGGGTCACAGGAAAAATACAGGATTTATGAGTCATAAAAAGTAAAAAAGACAGCATGTTTTTTTTTCCTCCAAAATCTTACTACAATAGCTCATTCCATATAAATTTTGTAGGATTTAGTAGGATTCAATCCTTTGATTCAAAAGGCTCTATAGGATTCTTTTCCATAGGATTCAAATCCTTTAAAATTCCCCGACCAAGGTTTTCACCTAAAGCTCATCTTGAGAAACGAAAAGAAATGGTACGTCAGATCAATGACAAAAACATTTTAACATCGTCTTTAACAAGGTGAGGACGCCCACAGGCGTCACGTATGCCGAGCTCTACTCGTCATCGTCCCTTAGGCCAGACGATGCCATCGTCATAGCGAGTCGAGTCGCATCCGCCGCCACACGCCGTTGCTGTATCAGCCACGTCCTGACACCACCACGCATCCGTGTCTTGACGCCACTCTGAAGGCCACACGAGGGGCGGCCGCCGCAGCGCAATCCGGCCCGTTGACGCGTTGTCGCCTCAACCCCGCGCGGTCGTCGTCCAACTCCCTGCCGAGGCCGTTTGCCGTATCTTGCCATCGTTGTCCCTGCTACTCCTAGTGTTCCTGGCCACGGTAAGGCAAAAATCGCCAATCTGCTTCCTCCGGACTTCTCGGATCCGGAAGCTCTATTGTTCTGATGACATGAAAGACGTGCGCGATCTAACAGGAGGAATGACTCTACTGTTACAAAACAAGTTATTTGATCTTGTCAAATGCACCAATTATAGCCTTAAACATATTGTAACATCTATGGTTATAATCAGCCTATAAATCACCCTTATGGCATGGTTATAATTTTGCTCATGAATTACATTTAGGTGGTAATTCATGTGTATTATGGCTGCACTTATGCCTACATTTGTAGGTTTGTAATCACCCTGTATATATGGGTCATGAGATCAATAAGAGGATGGAAGGTTTTCACTCTATTGTGTTCATGCTATTGTCTCTCTATGTCCTCTCAATTTCACTTCTCAACATCTACGACGGTCTGTTAGGAATGAACAGCTTTAACAAAACAACAGATTGAGAATTGGATATTGTCCTGGGACGCCGCTCTGTCAAATTAAGCACGCTTGTAATTTAGTATATATATAGGTCCATTTTGTTGAACTGAACACATTTTATAAGAACGTATTGTTTGCATCGAAAATTCATGCATGAAGGCTGCTAGAACATACAAAGATTTTTCTAGCTAAATTATATAAAGTTGATAAGCATAGCAGTTGTTCCAGAAAGGGCACTAATTTAGACATCAGTAACCAAACAAAAAAGATTTTGGGAGATCCAATTTTAATGACATGGAAATTTAACGAATTCAACCTAACCTTAGATCCTAAGGTCAATGACCCTCAGCCTGCTTGGTCGACAGTCACCAGTCATTTCCCCGATTTTGATAACTCTGTATACGGTGGCAACATGTGTGTCTATTTATGTAAGATATATTAGAAACAGAGTAATATATTGTGCACCTATTACATTACAACTAGAGTGGACTGCGCGCGATGCGCGCATAACCAGTCGATTTGTAAAATACGAATTCATTAAAGAATGCTAAATATGTATATAAATATAATTCAAATATGCAGTAAATGAAGTGACTTGTAAAATATGAATTCATTAAAGAATGCTAAATATGTATATAAATATAATTCAAATATGTAGCTAATGAAGTTCATTAATTATATATCGATAGAGTTCAGTAAACAGGATTGTAGTGGAACATCATAGTCATTGGCAGATATAATACAGCTTTAATGTATATAGGTATAAAAATTAATAACACAGGGCACACACAACAGGCAACCTCAATTACTTCCAGATATCAAACAGCACCACATAAGCACACAGTATTTCTACACAGGCATAAAAGAAAAAACAAATGTAAGAAAATAAGAAGCTATCTTCACAGAGTGGATGGCCGAAGTAGGTGCACTCAGCCTGATCTCAGCAGCAGGAACCAATCACAAAGAAGCGGGAAGCAGAATAGACTGATGCAAGAAGCACAGCAAGCAGAATCGACACCTAAATAAACCTGTAGGCACAGAAGCCCTTACGCGTGATGTGAGCATGACTGCAAGCCTGGAAAACAACAATCAACATTTAGGACCGTGATCTGAACAATTAATTTGGTTCCTGGAGGTTTAAATTCGTAATTGATTTTTAGTGTTTCAACAGAGTTTGAGCAATAGCACCTTGATTTATTCGTAATTTTAAATAACAAGCCTGGGTTTAGTTTCTTTTTATTTAGGAAATATACTCTGGACATTATTATAATTATAAAAAATGTGTAAAGAGCCTGGGAATGGAGCGCTCTCCGTGGAAAATTTGCAAAAAAACCCTTGTGTTTACTGTTATTTTTATATAGATCCATTCTTGCATTCCAGTTTCTTCCGTAGAGATACCCAAAAGAGAAGAAAATTCTATGCGAAGAAGAGAAAGAAATGGAAAAAGGATTGCGCTCTAAATATACAAAATAGAGGGGTTTTTATGAAAAAACATAAAATCCCCAACCCTAGCCTCAGCCTCCTCTCCCGGGCACTCTCTTCTCTTCCAGCCTCCGGCCTCTCGCTCTCCCGCATCCATCGCCGCACCCGCATCCTCCCCTCCGCCTCCCTCTTGCATCCCTCCGTCGTCGCCGCTGCTGCTTCGCCCTCCCCTCCGCTTCCTACTCCCTCCCATCCGCCGCCTCCTCCTTCCCTCTCTTTGCCTTGGCCACTTTTCCCCTTTCCATCTCTCTCTCTGGTGGACCGAGCGCGGCGGCGGCGGATCGATGTCCGCGGCGGCGGACCGAGCGCGCGGGGCCGCGGATCGAGGACGGTGGCGGCGGATCGAGGTCGGAGGTCAGAGGCAACGGATCGAGCTCGAGGGCGGCGGCGGACCGAGCGCGGCGGCGGCAGATCTGGCATGGCGGTGGCGGTGGCGGATCCGGCGCAGCTCGGCGGCGCCTCGTTGTCCGGCGGCCTCATCAACGACGGCTCGGGGGCGAGGCGGCGGCAACAACGACGGGCGCGGCGGGATGGATCGACGGCCGCTGCATCCTCATCCTTCACAGACGCCGCTGGCGAGCTCGATGTAGGAATTTATGTCACCTTCGTGTTTTGCACCCTCATGAGGCAAGACTGATTTGTGCTGCCACCTTCGTGTTGGTGCCATGCCAGGTTGATTGAATCCATCAGCAGCTTTGAATGCTTTTTTTTTCCTATTTTTAGATTAGTTGTGAAATTGCTCAATTTGTTTCTCCACTATTCTTTATATTGTAATGGAGCGGAAGAAGAACAAGAAGATGGCAGTTTATACATGTGTAGTTACATAACCTCATTCTTCTGTGACGGTCCCTTCGATTCCTTCCGTTGCTTACTTTCTGATGGCAATTAGCCTAGGGCCCTGGGGTATCTATGAATGCATTACATTTAAACTGTTGTGCTTTCGATTACTATTCAAGTAGTTTGGCTGTGATTTTTATTTTACCACTTAACTTCAGGAATCAAGGATTGTCTTCAATGGGGAAGGAAAAAGTCTACCTGTGACCTTTGACTTGGCTAGATGCTTCTAATTAATTTAAAATATGTGATATCCGTAAAAGATTTTGTTGGATATTGCTGTCCTGTGTAATGCAGGTGATATATGTGATAATATACATCTTTGCTATTTTCCATTTTTTCCTGTCCAACAAAGTCCCGTATATTAGGCAAAAAATGAAAAATGGGTTCCACCTACATCAATTAAGCAACTTACAAACATCTATTGTTTTAGTGTTGTGCCAATTATTTTTTTTTCTGTCTGATTTGGTTGTGTAGTACTAGAACATGTCAGATTTATTTAGGCTTTTGCTCTTAATTGATTTCATAATGTTATATTTTGCACGATTGATTAAATACATGTTTTTCATAAGAATGTTACACTGACTGATTATGGGGCATCTTATTTAGCTATAGCCAACTTACAATCCACCGATTATTTCAATAACTAGAACGATGTTCCTTTGGATTGTTTAGTTCTCTTATTTTCATATACTTTGTGTAAATTTGTATTCAGCTTTCACCTGAGTGTTCTTTGGTCTTTATCTCTCTGTCAGCAGTTCAACCTTGCAAGAGCATTAGAAGAAAAATATTCACCATCATTCAGAAGTAGACATAGATCAGGCACATATACATGCTCCATTGTTTTCCTTCTACTGATATTGATCATATCCCAAGCTTGATTTCACTTGCATATACTTTTATGTTTCTTGGCTTTTACCTAGCTTTTTTAATATATAATTGGGTGTTTTTTTCTATAAGAGGACGATATCCTGATCAACATAAGCAGGCCAGTGGTTGAAGATGTATTGACCACCGGTCATGAAGACATGAATATAAATAGTTCCATCTTACAGTTTCCATGTGTGAGGTTACCTGATCTATCTCCTTGATATGGTAGGAAGTTAATAGGATTCATTTTTTTTAGTGCAGATGAGGATATCTATTGGGTTATTATCTTACTTAACTACTGAAAGTTATCCTATAGGTCATACTACATGATGTTTATGGTTATTTGCAGTAAGTATATCTTAATTTACTAACCGCTTTTGCAATTTGTTCCCTTTAAATGAACATTCAGATTATTGCAACCCTCTAAACATGTGCAAGTCTAGGCTTCTGGGCTATAATGTGTTGTGATAATTATCAGTCTGCATGTTGAGGACTTGAGGGATGGTATCTACCATAGATTCCATCGGCTATACATGAATGACCTTTTTTAAATTAAATTTACTCTGTAATTCTAACTTGTGTGAACAAAAGGTGAGTGAGGTTTGCTGCTATGTAATTTTCTTATGATGGAACTGCTAGGATCTGTTCCTTTTTTCATGCAGGGAGTAGCCAATTGCCCTACTAATTTATTTTCCATGCAGGGAGGGTGCATGGTGGGAGTACTACGATTTTTTTTCCAGGAATCTTGATTTTTAACAGCATGATGGGAGTACTAGGATTTTATCATAGATAAGCTCTGTACAGGCTATAATCTTAAAGTGGGAAATAGCTTTTTCATATATGAATATTTTTAGCTTTTCTAAATTACATTTCAGATAATCTGAAATCCTGAAGTGCCACTTGAGGTCGCATCATACAGTGTGCCATCTATCCATGCTTGGACCAATATTTTAACAAAAAGAACCATGTACAATTTTATCATCAATTCTGATTTCTGAGTTAAACTTTATATCCTTGCATTACTACCATACAAAGCACATAAACAATAAATAGAGCTGCCCTGATGCTGTGTAGTGCTTGTTTGATGAACTATAGAAAGAAAACTGAATTGTTTTATTTCTCTCATGTTTCTCTCATGTTATTCATATTTTTGAAAACTATTAATCAGTTCGTGGCCACCTATCCTTGTAAATTGAGGGTTCCTCGTGGCTGCTGTGATAAGAAGGTGCAGGGCATTGGAGAAGTCCTAGCATATAAAGAGGCTAATAAAAAAGATAGTCCAAAGTTTTGGTCTACCTTTAAGGAAGTTGAGTCATTTTATGAGGTGGTGATCCCTTTATTTGTCTCAGTAGCTCTCCCAATTGACTATGACTTTTGGTTTCAACAACATACCAGTTATCTGTGCCTCTGTTTACTCTATGTATGTATGGAAGACAGATGTATTGTGACCACATATTATATCTATGACTACCTAATGACTATGTTCTTATTTCCTTAACTGTATCAATAATTAGCTAATTTACTATATCACATCTTTCAATTATTACACTATGTATTTAACAATCTTTATTGCATTCGGGGTTTCATAGTCGACTGGTTTTGCGCGGAACGTGCGCAGCCCGCTCTAGTTTAAAATTAAATTCCATGCCATATCTTACTCCATCACATGGAAGAACTACAAGGAGCATAAAGGCACAACTACAAGGTCACATGCCAATTTATGCTAGGAGACACAATAGCCACAAACACGTATATATGATCCCTGCCCAGGCACCCAATTAAGAAGTCCAAAATACAAGCTACTACAGAAGGCTTTTATTAACCTAAATTTGACAAAAAAAAAGTACAAAAATTAATTCTCAGTTCAACACATTCAAGGACTTTAGACCACACAATCAGGCCAGTGCAAACCAGGGTCATAAATAGCATAATGTCAGAAATATGTTTGATAGCTCTTTGTAGATAATAAAAATATCCCCACTCCATATTCACAGTGTTTCCCTTGCAACGTGTGCTGTGAAGAACACATAAAGAGAGAGGACCTTGTGTCCCACCGCACGTAATATTGCAAAACACGGGCCAAAAGTACAGCCGTTGTAAATATTATCAGAAAATTGAATAAGTTATTGTTTCCTTTTATTTTCATAGCATGGATATGATAAAGGAAATTCATTCATATCCAGAGTTATGAGTATTATGCAAATAGAAGAGATATATTAGAAAAGAAAAATAAGTTCTGAAGCAGTTAAACTTAAGGTAAAATTAAGATGAATTAATGTATCAGAAAGAATGAAACTTAAAAGGCTGCAAGACTTTATTGATGTGTTTTAAGTTAAAAGAAAACTTTATCAATGTGCTCTGTACCATAAATACCAAGGCAGGAAAACCACATGTATTATACATTTAATTCCCTTAATGCGTATTAGCATGTGTGCCTAGTAAAGCTCATACTTCAATTTTTTTCCTAAATGCTGTCTCACATTTATGCACATCAAGCTTACACTATGGTGGAATGAACAGTTTAATGGAGGATTGGCTCCAACACCTAAAATTATCAAATTGATGACAAGATGCCCGCAGAATAAATGAGGGATTGTTTGAAACTTGGTTGACGCATAATACTTCAGTTGTGGACCAGCATAAATTGTAGTAGTTGTGGATCAACTAAAATTATATCATTAGCAATAGTATCCAAAAGTACACACATAAACAGGACAACTAAGACGTTTGATCTTAACTTTGCACTTGGCAGAGACAACTACCTAAGTACCAATATAAATGCTAAGTACTTACCATCATAATTTGAAAACAAAAGCTAAAAATCCAGAGCTTGATAGGGTGTTATACAAATGAAAACCAAAGCTTCTTTTCCTCCTCTTGCTGTTGTCTCATTATTCTCTCGTCCAAATCTGAAGGCATGGAACAAAAAAAGTACTCCCTCCGTTTCAGATTGTAAGGCGTCCTATCTCTCTAGTAGGGCGCCTTACAATCTGAAACAGAGGGTAGTACAATTTTACTCCCATATTCCTCAGAACAATTTCCTTCTGAAGGGCAAAGCAAGGTGAATTGCTCCCAAACTTATGTTTATCTTCATTGATTTTTCTCACCTTGTTCACTAAAGTTGCCTTGTTCTTTCTATTTCTTAAGTGAATCAAACCTTTTCTGAACCTGAAACCAGAAAAGTAACTTGAGAAAATAAATAGCGGTAGGAAAAGGATTA
>CM002478.1:10652633-10663692 GCA_000325765.3 Leersia perrieri | reverse complement strand
CGCTCTCTTATGGCTTTCATTAGCCTGTTGCTAGCCAAGCAGCTCAAATCTCTAGAATAAAACACTTCCTTCACATCCCTGAAAAAAAAGGTAATTTGCAAACCATAGCAAGCTGAAATTCATGCATCAGAAATCAGCAAATTTGTTATGATAATTTACCTTGACAGTAGTTCGCATCGTTAGTAATTAGATATTTCAGCAGATCTGGCACTGCACTGCTCACCGGCCTTCCTCGACTGTGCGCGCGCGACCTCTGCTGCTGCCTGCTTCCTCTTCGTTGCCGACGCCGCGCCGTCCTCGACACAAAACAAGGAGGCATCATCGGAGGGAGCAAGGCAAGGGCGGTGCCACTCGGTGTCTCAGCAGTGGAGGGAGCAGAGCAGGGGTGGTGTCACTGGGCGTGTTAGGCAGCAAGCCAGGGGCAGCGCCACCAAGGCGCCTCATCCTCCTTGGCCCCGCCGCCGACGCAGGATCCGGCCTCCCCGGGTAGCCCACCGCGTACTATCTTTGTCTACGTCGTCGCAGGGCCGGCGGCGTTGATCTCCCCACAGCAGCGACGATCGGCCGTGGATCCCGACAGGCGCGCCCGTCATCGCCCCCGCATGCCGTGAAAGGGAGCGGGAGGGGATTTGTAGAGGAAGGGCGAGAAGTGGAGGAGGGGGAGGAGGAGGAGGCGCCGGCGGAGAACATAGCGGCGACGGCGATGGGAGGGAGAGAGCGAGAAGAGGAGGAGGGGAGGGGGGAGGCGGAGCCGCGGAGGGGAGGACGCGGATGCGGCGGCGGAGGAAGAGGCGAGGGGACGGGAGGGAGGAGTGAAACAGGGTTTTTTATTTTGTTTTTCATAAAAGCCCCTCTCTTTTGTATATTTGGAGCACGACCCTTTTTTCAGGTTTTTCTCTTCTTCGTGTACAATATTTTGTTTATTTGGGTACCTCTACGGAAGAGATCAGAACATAGACGTGGATCTATAAGAAAATATAAGAAAAAATAAGGTCTTTTTTGCAAAATATCCAGCTCTCGGGTGCGGGCCTATCGTGTCGGGCTCCGCCGCTATCCACGCCAGTAAAAAATTGCTATAATCGCTGGGAGAGCTCCATTTCACGCAGGTTTAAAGGATAGGTGATTTATTTATGGCCAATTATATGTAAACAAATTCGACAGAAATTGTGACAACCGATAGTCAAAATAGAATATAGCTGCAGAACTTGTAGCACAATGCATAGTATATATGATTACAGGATGCGTATGTCAAGCGGGCACTGCGGTGGAACTTGGACAGCGGGGGCAGGTGCACACAGAAGAATTAAGGCCGCGGGTACCTTCATTCATCGGTGCGCACACCACAAATTTTATTTTATCAATTTAGTTTGTTTCCAAAAGAACTGTTAGTTGAAATATCCATTGTTTAATAATAATAAAACAAAATAAAATTGTATTATTTGTACGTAGTAGACGAGCAGTATGTCTTTTCAAAAAACAGGTATCAACAACAAAGTTATGTATAGGTTACATGACTTTTTCCGATGTGTAACCATGCTCGACCAAATGAACTCAGAAGATAGTGTTTCCAGCGCAAATGAACTCAGAAGACAGTGTTTCCAGCCGTTCTTCCTAACACTCTCTAGCTAAAGGCTACTCTGTACCGAATGCTTGTTATCATTTCTGTTAATGGAAATGGGAGAGGAGCATGGCTCCTTCTCTTCTGAAAAAAAAAAAGCTAAAGGCTACTCGATAATGCATTGCGTCTACCTGGCAATGAAATTTGTGCACAACGTCAGACTCATCTAGCTAGATGTCTCTCGATGCGTGAAAAGTCTACCAAAGCCCATTCAAACAAAGTTTATGTAGTTGGCTATGTCCCTCCTCGAGCAGCAGTCTGAGCAATTGAATCAGCAGTTTCCACTATACCAAAGTGTATGTTCCTCCTCGAGCAGCGTCTGAGCAATTGAGTCAGCAGTTTCCACTACACCAAAACGGATTTAACTTGGCGGTTGGCCGCTAATAACCATTTTTTTTGACGGTTTTATTGCTATTTTTGGTGGTTTTTGGCTGCCATAAAAGGTCCTGAGCGTGGTAGTGTTCGTCCACGCGCACCTGTCCTGAGTTGGGAAGCTTCGATCGATGTCAATGCACATTGGCCATAAGCTGTGTGCCTCGCATGCACCTAGCGCAAACGATGAGGTGGCAAAGGAAGGTTCCACGTG
Source organism: Leersia perrieri (assembly GCA_000325765.3). NCBI lineage: Eukaryota > Viridiplantae > Streptophyta > Magnoliopsida > Poales > Poaceae > Leersia > Leersia perrieri. Next base: position 10,661,488 of record CM002478.1, on the reverse strand, counting down.
GAAGCTCCTGGCTTAATCCCCTGAAGAACGATATGTTTGCGCTAGCTTCTGATGCTGAAGAAAGCTCCTGGTGTTTCTTTGCCAAGAGCCAACACATCTCATAATACGAATCTTCTGCACTTTCTCACACTCTGATTGGTCCACATGGCACATCCCAATTTTAGAGTTTGATTCCTCTCGCACGTTGGGCCGTTGCCGGTTTTCTCACGTACGCCGGCCCTTCGCGTCTTCGCGATATCTCGCGTACAGACACGATCGTACGAGTGAAACAGCCAGTCTCCTGTCCCGTACGCCCTGTGCATGCAGCTGCTTGGGCCGAGCCAGGCAGCCATCCATCTAGCCGTCTGCCACAAGCTCAGCATTTCAGTGGCACAAAGCCCATACATGTAATGTGGCATATGGACCGGCACATAATATAGTGTCATATGAATATGGTAATTGATACGAATATGCAAAATCAAAAGTTTAACAACAGACAAAAAGCACATTTCGTATTCGCAAAAGCTTACACAGATCTAAAGTCAATATAATTTTGAATATATGTGAGCTTGTCTTAAATATTTTTGATAACAAAATTATTTTATGCCTTTGCTGGTCGATAGGATGCGAATTACAAAATCACATCTGGGCAAATCTCAATAAAAATATATAGAATCTTGGGTACAAAAGTACATCTGGACAATATTTACAATAATAGTCTAAAGACAGACAGAGATAACGCGACTCTACAGTCAGCGAAAATCTACGCAACTTTGTTGATTGTTTATCTTATTCAAAAGATTCGTGAAAGTATAAAACACTCATCCTTCAAGTATTTTTGCATGAGTTCTAATGTGTAGGTTCTATTCACACAAAAATAGTTGATAGATTTTCAAGATGGAATATTTTGTTGTGCTTTGTTTTAAGCGTGGCTTAAATATTTAATATTTGGACTAAATTATTCAATAAAAAATTTTAAGGTATACCCAAAATCAACATCATAATATATTCAACACGAGCATATGGCCCATCGATTATAATTAGCTTGCACATTTTTTTTGAGACTCTACAATTGGTGTATGCATATAAATTGATTTTTTTATTAAAAATAAAACATACATACGGTTCACACTTAATATTATACTTTTAGCTTTCCTAAAGAGTTTTATATGGCTGGGTGATATATAGATATGTCTACACCACTCTCATTTCATAAATATTTTTGTTAGTATAAACTAAATATGAAGGTTAAAATAAAATTTTAAATCACCTATTCAATAATCAAGACAAGAATAGGAAAAAAAACATTTGATCATTGAAGTATAAGATCTTTTAGGAACTTTATGACAATCGATCTAATTCATATAAAATGTCCACAACTTTGTAATTTATGTGGAAATAGAACTAGGCTATATAATCTTGATGCGCGCCAACCGGCACGGCCATTTTCTAGTTTCCTGGTGCATTTCATTCCTATCAGTCATGCGTATGTTAATACGTGGATATGTCCCGATGAAGCTGATCACGCAAACAGATAAACACAATTGTTTGTCTTGCTATTTCGTCAAATGGATCGATGTACAGTTGCAGGATATTTATACAGGCAAGGCTGAGAGAGTTATTTGTCGGTGGAGACCCACACTTTTTTTCATCTGACATGTCCTCTCTATGAGATAACAATTTTACCCAGGTGCATTAGGAAGCAGAGGCGAAATGGCCAATGCTGGAAAAATTTTGAGGCGTGCTAGGAAAGTAAGATGTGGCACATCAGTGTTTTACTGTTAAATATAGCTTATATATAACTCAACAAACTTATTTTGAAGAAATAAATCTATCATGTACTGCTGAGCTTGTACCGGTTTGGGGTTTAATAACTTTTCCATTTATTTTGCCACATATCACATGTGTATACACCAATTTCCATAGTTCATAATATGACTACAGAACAAATTATATAATTTTTTGAAACAACTAATGGGGCAAACAAGTGGTTAAACAGTGGTATATTAAAGTTACCCTTCCGAGGTGCTGATTAACTTGGACTTGAGTCAAAGTTGTTTCTCTTTATGAGCTGTCCAGTGCTTTTGGTGTAGGCGTTCACATAACTAGGTTTGAGGAAGACAGAAGAAACCAATAAGAACAAACAGAGAGGACCTTAAGAGAACTAATCTTTATTCCGATCTGATGCGGTATAATAAACTACAGGTTGATTAACAAACAACCTGATATGACTAGATCACAAGCGGTACAATAAACTGCAAGTTGATTATCAAACAACCTGGTATAACTCGATCACAAGCGATGCAAAGCATACCCTACACACACAATCAACACACGATTTAAAGCTAGCATATCGGGTTTTCCCAAACATCCGTGTTCTTCAGATTTAACAGCTAAAAGGTTGAAACCGAAGAAGGGAGCGGCTAAATATTAAGGAACAGAAATGGAATTTGTTTTCGCGAAATAAATCTTGAAGTTTAACAATTTGGCTTATCCTATAGTCAAGACGTCTCTGGTACCGTCGGCCTCATCAAGAGACCGATACGTGGAGCCCACCCCCTGCCCCATGAGCAACCCGCATGAACTTGGCTCACATTGGACCGAGAGGCTAACCGGTGGGGCCCATTTTTAGGTGCACCCGTTCCGTTCCATGCCTCTAGTAACGCAATAAACTTGTATTTTTGTAAGAAAAATAATTCAAAAATTCGGAACTATTAATTTAAACAACACCTATGCTTCAAGTGCTCGTATCTCGGTCATTTCAACTCCAAATTGATCCATTCAAATTGCAAATATTTCGTTAAACCATAAAATCTAGTGGAGTGCTTTTCATGTATGGTACACACTATTTTATTAGGGTCTTAGCCTAGTTTGTCTTTGTGTGTAGCTTTTTCGTTGTTTCGGAGGTCCCAGAGCAAAGGAAAAGAAGTTTCATGTAAGTTGCCGAAGACCGTCAGTGATGCAAGACAAGTCAAATCATACTTTGAGCATATTGAACCTATATTGAAATTTATATTGTCTTTCAAATATAGTTGTGTTGCTTTAGAAAGATACACCGTTCATAATATTTTTTTTCTTATTATTCTAAATTTCCATTGATATGGCGAGGATCTTGCTTTGATCACCTCAACCTTGAAAACCTATGAAAATAACTTGGCTAGTTAATCCCTATACGTTGGAATAACTAGTTCTTTAGGTTTATGCATAACGCCATTTAGAATCAACTATAACTTTTGAATCCTTCGTTGTGGTTACAACTGAAACTTTTTGATGGGGTAGTCAATGGATGGATAGGAAAAATGCTTTGTGAAAAATCAGAACATGTTCTGGGGCTAGTCTATGGGTGTTGGATAGATAGGAGTAAGGCCTCACTAGAAGTGTGGTTTTAGAACAAGATAAGTGTTGCCGGTCTTTAAGTAACAAACCTGACCATTAATTCCAACATATAATAAGTAAAAATAATATATCCATGAGTGTTGGTGAAATATGTGTATGCAGGGAGTTAAGCGAGAAAACACACCGATCATGCAATGAAACATACCTCTGGCAAATCAGGCCTGAGTGCATGGATCGGTGAACCCACAAGTTAGTGTAAACTGACTCAAAATAGGCCAAACCCACGTGCATGGCCTTGGGGGCCCACCTAGCAGTATCCTGACCAAAGGAGAGCGCGAGAGGTGGTGCCAGGAGGTCAGCCGACCTCCTAGGTTGGCTGAAGTAACCTTGGTGCTCCTCATCCCCACCTTACATGTGTACGGTGCTCAGAAGTCCTTGATGTCGGTTTGGGCTGTTAATTGCCTGAACTACCTCTAATGTAACTCATTGTAATCGGTGGCGAGCCTAATTCGTTGATTAAGGAAAACATGCCACACGGCTGACAGGAAGCAGGGCTGTTATACCAACAGGGGCCTGAACTTGTTTAAACAACATGTCTCCTCAATCTTTGTCTTGTATTCTTGCTAATCTTGGTACCAGCACCCCCTGGGTCTATCAAATCACGTATTCGATTTGTTAGTCTGACAATTGGCACGTTAGGTAAGGGTATTGTGGTATTGCCAAAGCTAAGCCAAGATGTTGCAAATTAGAGGATGTTCAGATGAGGGATTCTACGACGAGCCTGGGTTGGGAGATACGACCCGATCATTGTCTCGCATCTTCAAAGTGGGATCTCTCTCTGTCACTATCCGTTTGATGTCATGAACACCTTGGTCTGATGTGGAATTAAGACACCCTACTCGAAAGATAAGGCCGCCAGCCACTCGAGCCATGACTCATCCTCGAGATGATCAGATCGAGTGCGTGGGTGACAACTTCCTCGAGTACAACCCTAACAGGCTTTTGGCTATACTTCATGTCACTACGATCCTGAGTTCCGCTACAGACCAAATAGGTTCTCCAACTTTTACAAGTTGGATGCCAAGTCATGGGCCCCGTCGCCTTCATCATCCGATCGTTACATTCGAGTGGTTGAAATCAACGCGAGTACTAGTGCCACCAACCGCAACACCAACGCCGTGAGAACTCCAGCAACTCAATTGTGTGAATCTCATGAGTTGATAACAACACTCCTGGTGGAGTTGAGTGGGCCTGAAAGTACATGCTCTTCAGTAAACCATGGGCAATTTTTCGCTCAAGAGCTGGAACAAGAACAACAAAGAACTCCTTCACGACAAAGGACGCCTACCCATACTGAAGACATTGGATCCCCACATACATATATATAGTCATACACCCTTTATATACTAGTTGAGTGTTAGGCTAACCTTCTGTTGTGGCTCGTTGTACTCGACGGCAAGCATAATCCGTTGATTAAGAAAAATAGGCCACACGGCCGATAGGGAGTGCATAAAAACAAGCCGTCCGGATGGGGACCTCAACCAATATAAAAATCTCTCTCCCTTGTATTTGTCTTGTATTCTTGCTAGTTTTGGTATGAGCAAACCCCATGGGTCTAACAGATCACGTATTCGATTTGTCAGTCATCGACAAATTATACTCTCACAAGAGAAAACCACTGTCAATAACGGTGTTCGACAGTAATAAGTGAAAGCTCCCCAAATTGTCAAAAGTACCTGATAGGAAATATGCACTCCGTCCATTTCAAAAGTTGTACGTGACATATATTCGTTGTTTTTAATAATGTCTAAAAATAGAATAAGAGATGTGCCTTTTGTTTTTCGTGTTTATTTTTCTATATAATTAATTTAGCGTTTCAGGTCGCCGATGATGGCTGATAGCATGATTTTCTTTTCAATCTACCCTCACTGAATCATTTGTTTGCGGACAAGGAATTGGCCACATGCATTTCGCATGTATTCCAAAGCAGTCCAAATATGTGAAGGCTAGCAAGCAGACACGGAATCTGGATCACTTTTGGTGTCAAAACAACAGCAATATTGCACAGCGCAAGACAGTGTGCTCACTTCGAAAGTCTTATACTGTTTCCATTGAAGAAAATTCCTACAATATTACCCTGGGTGCACATGACATATATGTCCTTGTAAGCGTTTCTCTACAAAGTGGTTGCATACGTCCAAGGCGCTTCCAGTTCTAGGTGCATCTCATCCCCACAGATACCTGGTCATCCATGTTAACATGGGGAGGCCAATATATTTAGCTAATTAAGTTATTAACCAAGGGATCTATTAATGAAAAATGGAAGAGAAAATTGTGTAGATGACTAGAGTATTTTCGTCACTTAAGTAGCTGTCAATGTTTACAAGTTTGTTCGTCCTGTCGTCATTTGGAGGTTGCAAGCAATGTAAATAGGCCAGGCAGGCAGAGAAGAGTTAATGAGTTATAAGATTCACATGACCAAGCAGAGATGTGCAGTGTGCTTTAAAGACTACAGCAAATTAGTATTACAGAAGATCAGATCCAAAAATCATTTTAGCCCCCACGGATGACATTTTTTATATTTAACGGTACGCCTGGTTTTGTATATCATGCGTCTTTCTACGTGTGCAATTGGAGGAAAGGAACAAACGTCATTTTTCGCCTCTGTTACAGAAGATGTATCAGTGCTACAGCCAGGAGGACTACTAAATCAATACTGCTATTTTAGCAGGGCCGGTCCTGTTTTTTTTTGACCCGGTGGGAAAATAAATTCGAGGGCCCTTAAAATAGCTTCTAAAATTATAATTAACACACATGCATATATACGCTAGTAAATGGTACCGTTAAAACGTAAATTGCATCTAAAGTTAATAGATATAAGAAACTTTACCCATGTTACCTTAAAAATTTTCTCCGAACATTTCTCGATGCGAAGCCATCGATAATAATGGCATTAATATCAATCTCATCGACATGGTATCAAAGATGGGCCTGGTAATAAAAAATAAATTAACCTTATTAAAAGTTTAACACAAACTCATGTTCATGGACCCGATTGATGGACATGGGCACATGGTGTTGCTCAGTTGCTATTGCTCATCTGATTAGTGATCATCTATTCAATCCACACCTCACAACTGTCTACTACTCATGCTCACGCAAGAGTTACAGGAGTCAGAGAATTAATTTGTATGTTGACTGTTCACCAATGATCAAGATAGTGTAAAAAAGTGATAAATTACATAAGAGGTAGTTGAATGATTAATTGGTTAAACTAGATTACCTTATGATTCAACAATGCATTGAGAAGGAGATTTTGGAGTTGGAGAGCGGGCAGCAGCGCTGCAGGTAGTAGCTGCTCACATATGGTCCCCTTGCACCTTACTTTGGAGCGGACGGCGGACTGGCGGAAAAAGCCGTCGCGTCGACTCCTCTGTACGGGTGGAATGGAATTTGTCGATTCAGTGAAGTTGAGGCAATCGATTAGATCAATCACAATTAGCGCCGGAATAATCTCATCGTTTCAGCTTCCTCTACTGTTAAACTCGCTCTTGGAGCAAGTCCAATAGTACAACCAACAGCTATCTCCATTTTGTACATGTCATCTAGAGTTAATAGACGCCATCTCTAATTAATTAGCCCACCCTGTGTTGGTTATTATGCCGTAGCCGATGCCAATTTAGGTGCCTGCCTCTCCTCTCTCTCATATTCTCTCTTCCAACTCATCTGAAAATCTGATGTGGTGCTTTTGGAGCCAGCAAAACTGTAGAATTATACCTGCTCTAGTAGAGCTTATTGCTAGCTCCAAAAAAATTTACACATCAAAAAGAGTTAATTTAGAGCCAACTGATATAACAAGTTGGCTAAAAGTTATGCTGGGTTAAAACAATAAAGCAATTAATACTCCCATGGCCATTGCCACTATTGGGATCAATAGTAACATTATCTTTGTGGTTATTTTGGTGCACACAATCAAACATCAACTCGGTTAGAGCAAGGCATCTTTGTGGTCATTTTGGTGCACACAATCAAACATCAACTCGACTAGAGCAAGATGATTTTGACAATCTCAGGAGAGCCAGTAAACAAAACACAATTACAAGAAAGTTCATGTTACTGATGTTAAATTGAAGAAAGAAAAGAACGTGAGATGAAGAGCATACCCACACTTTTGTACTTTTTACAAGTACTGACGACATGGCATCATAGTACAAAATAGCCGGCTATAGCCTCCGCTATCTCCTGCTATAGCTGATTAAAAATGATGCCGCTATTCGCTTTCATGTGTAATTTAGCAGCTATTTACTGCTATAGCTCCATTTAGCCAGCTATTAGCTGTTTTTGGAGACCTACCGCTAAATGTCTTAGCCCGCTATTTAAAACATTGCATGGCATTGAACAAAAGGGCTACTAAAATGAGATTGAAGTTCTTCATCTTCATTCACCAACTGCCATGTTCAAATCTTCATCATGACATCCAACTGAAATATATAGACAAAGATAAATGAAGGTGTTCCAAAAAAAAAAAGAAACAAGAAGGCGATGTTGGGAGCATAGTCATTGGTACCCCGTAACTCTTTTATTTCAAATAAACAATCCAAACCTCAACAATATATTGACTGCTTATGGAGCTATAAGTGGAGAGGTACAATCCAACTTGACAATTACAGATCATTGTTATCATAATCAAATTGTTACAGTTTGTAGTGGTAAATGGATTATCAAATCTTCAAGATAATCAGTACACACATTATTGTCGGTGTCTGTTTCTTTGATAATTACCGCTAACAGTACAAAAGCCATTCTAGCAAATATTGAGTGGGTAACTAAGTTCACATCAGTAAGAAAAGAAAAGGCAAAAACATAAACCAGGAGCAATTGAAAGGTGACAGAGCAACCCCACTGAGTCCCAACAAGGTCATCATACCTAAGGTAGGAAACACACCAGATATGGTGACATTGCTCCGTACGTTGTCTCTTTGAAGCTCCATAAATAACGTTGTAATTGCAGGGAGGCTGAAATTAGATTATTCTAAAATTATTTTACGTGGAAATGCATCTTGAGCTCGATCAAAGATTGTTTGATTGATTCGATTATTCCCCCACTGTGACAATAACATTGTATCAACTCCCTTCATGGAATGGAAACCCTCGGCCTATATACTAATGTACATCAACCTACTTAATTTGATTGTGTGTGGAGCAAAATGTGGGTATTAATAAGATCAATTCAATTTAGCAACGTTCAGGGCTGAACAACTCGACAACTTGGGTTACGTGATGCAACGCGACGAAACGCAAGACAGTGACTGTAATTACTTCCTACCAACTCTATTCTTCTTTTCTTAACATCTATCATGTATACTCAGCCAGCTGGGTTCCTCTGTATATATGTATAGCCAAATACAGAAACGCTTTGCCAGAGGATTCTCAATCAATACATTGTCTTTCCAAAAAAAATAATCAATACTTTGTCTCAATAATACAGATCATAGATGGTAGATGATGAGGACATCACTCTTTCCGATACACACAATACA
>CM002478.1:10592976-10645809 GCA_000325765.3 Leersia perrieri | reverse complement strand
GACAGTAGATGGAGAAATACCGAGTCCTAAGACGTTGAAGAGTGAGTCGGTGAAGTTAGGACTAAGAAAATTCCTCTCACCCTAGATGACCCGACTAAAACGACTGTCATCGGAACTGATTTAGATTGTAAATAGGAAAACGAGCTCATCACCTTCCTTCAAAGAAATAAAGATATTTTTGTGTGGAAACCATCTGATATGCCTGGAATCCCGCGGGAGGTGATCGAGCACATTTTGTAAGTAAAAGCCGACGCTAAACCAGTCAAGCAGCGCTTACGCCGGTTCACCGCCGACAGGCAAGAAGCTATCAAAAATGAGATAAAAAAGCTATTGGCTGCCGGTTTCATCAAAGAGGTGCTTCATCCCAAGTGGCCGGCCAATCCAGTGCTCGTACAGAAGAAGACAGGATAGTGGAGAATGTGCGTTGACTATACGGACCTCAACAAGGCCTGCCCAAAAGATCCTTTTGGACTTCCACGCATTGATCAAGTGGTGGATTCAACTGCGGGATGCGACCTGTTGAATTTTCTTGACTGTTACTCAGGTTATCATGAAATCAGTTTGAAGGAGGAGGACTGTTTAAAGACCTCCTTCATAACTCCATTTGGAGCTTATTGCTATATCACAATGCCTTTTGGGTTAAAGAATGTTGGAGCCACGTACCAATGTATGATCCAGATGTGTCTACAAACTCAGATTGGGTGCAATGTGGAAGCTTATGTCGATGATGTGGTCATCAAGACTCAGCAGAGAGACGACCTAATCGCCAACTTACAAGAAACGTTCAGCAACATTCGAGCCAACAGGATGAAATTAAATCCCGAGAAGTGCGTTTTTGGAGTATCGTCAGGAAAGATACTCGGATTTATGGTTTCACACAAAGGATTTGACACCAACCCCGAGAAAATCAAGGCCATTCTAGACATGGAGCCGCCAAGTGACTTAACTAAGGTACAGAAGCTGATTGGATGTATGGCCGCCTTCAGTCGATTCATCTCTCGGCTAGGAAGCGAGGCATGCCCTTTTTCAAGCTATTGAAGAAGACCGATAGGTTCGAGTGGACACCCGAAGCTCAAGAAGCCTTCGTCAACTTTAAGAAGTTCCTGACTACCGCACCAACACTCGCATCCCCAATGCCACAAGAACCCTTGTTATATGTCTTAGCGACACCTCAAGTGGTCAGTTCGGTGTTATTGGTCGAAAGAGGAGAAGAGGGCCATGTTCATAAGGTTCAGCGACCAGTATACTTCATCAACGAGGTGCTGGGAGAATCAAAGACTCATTATCCACAGATTCAGAAGTTGCTTTATGGAGTGCTCATCATGGTGCGTAAGCTAGTACATTACTTTCAATCACATCCAGTTTCAGTCATCACTTCTTTCCCTCTCGGAGATGTGCTTCATAATCGTGAAGCCACTGGACGAATTGCGAAGTGGGCCATGGAGTTAATGCTTTTTGGCTTAAATTTCAACCCTAAGATATCTATTAAGTCACAAGCATTAGCTGACTTCGTCGCTGAGTGGACTGAAGCTCAGACTGATGGTTCAGCCAAGGATTTGGAACATTGGACGATGTACTTTGATGGATCGCTACGCGTTTCTAGGGCTAGAGCTGGAGTGGTTCTTGTTTCTCCTAAAAAGGAGAGGTTCAGATATGTGTTGCAAATACTCTTCAATGTATCACATAATGCTGTCGAATACAAAGCCCTGATCCACGGACTGTGACTGGCAGTATCCTTAAACATCAAGCGCCTTTTTGTATACGGTGATTCATTGCTTGTGATTAATCAAGTCATGAAGGAATGGAATTGCCAGGATAAGAGCATGTCAGCCTACTGTCAAGAAGTACGCCGACTGGAAGGGAAGTTTGAAGGTCTCGAGCTGAGTCATATTCTTCGTGACTACAATGAGGCGGCTGATTACTTGGCTAATCTGGGCTCTCGTCGACAAATAGTTCCTGATGACATATTCATTGAATATCTCCATGAGCCAACTATTAAGAAGAAAGAGCAGGTCCCCGAGTATTTGGAGCAGCCGGCTACCGAGTCCTCTGAGAATCCGACTACTGAGCAGCCGGGCCAATCAGTTGTAGCGTATCTGCAGGATGACTAGAGGAACCCAATTTTTCGTTTCCTATCAGAGGACGAGTTGCCATACGACAAGGCTAAAGCTGAAAAGATTGAACGGAAAAGTAGGGTTTATACAATGCATGAGGGCGAGCAGATGAAAAAGGCGGAAAATGGAGTGCTCATGAGGTGCATCAGTATTGACGAAGGACGTCAGATCTTACACGAGATTCACTCAGGTATATGCAGCAACCACGCTGGATCGAGCTCAAGAACTGCAAACAATCCCATTATCTTGGCCTTTTGCAGTTTGGGGGCTAGATTTAGTCGGCCCTTTCAGAAAAGCCCCGGGTGGATTAACTCATCTTTTTGTGGCAGTAGACAAGTTCACAAAGTGGATTGAAGTAAAACCAGTGCCCAAAATTACAGCCCAACGAGCTAAGGACTTCATCCACAATATCTATCGTTTTGGTATACCCAACAGGATAATAACTGACAATGGCACCCAGTTTACAAGTGATCTCTTCAAAGACTTCTGCAATGAGTTTGGGATCAAGATTTTTTTTGCTTCTGTTGGACATCCGCGTAGTAACGGGCAAGTCGAGCGAGCTAATGGCATGGTTCTTCAAGGCATTAAGCCGAGAATCTTTAATCGACTTAAGCCTTACGCAGGCAAATGGGTGCAGGAGTTGCCCTCTGTTTTGTGGTCCTTACGAACAACGCCAAGCCGAGCAACAGGATGCACACCATTTTTTCTCGTTTATGGCTCGGAAGCTGTGTTACCGACTGAAGTTACACACAGGTCTTTATGAGTTCAAGCATATGACGAGTCCAGCTCTAAAGAAAGCAGACTGGATGATGTTGACCGACTGGAGGAAGCACGCGATATCATAGTACTCCAGTCGGCTAAGTACCTACAAGGCCTACGTCGTTATCACAATCGCAATGTACGTGGCCGAGCTTTTCTGGTGGGTGATCTAGTCTTGAGAAAAATTCAAACTACCCAAAACAAACATAAGCTATCTTAAATCTGGAAGGTCCCGTTCATCATTGCTGAAGTAACAAGGCCGGGTGCTTACCGTCTTCAACGTGAAGACGGCTCTTTGGTGGACAACTCTTGGAACATAGAGCAACTATGTCCCTTCTACACTTAGTATTTTAATTCTTTTCCCTGATGACTGCCTTCGTCGAGTACCTTTGTTCCTCGAGTAACCAGTTGGGGGCTATGTGTATCTTATATACTCTGTCCTCAATAAAGTCAGATTTTTTTCATGCCTAATTATGAAGCTCTATTTACTGATGTTCTTGTTTGGTACGCAAAGGGGCTCTGATTGCTTTAGCCGGGTTCCTGTACTCCAGATCTAGTCGGGATGAGGCATAACAAAAATATCTTTGCCGACTCATGTTATTTAAGTCACTCTCCAGATCGTGAAGCTCATTTGATTATCGATGAGTGTTTAAACTTATGGATTTAGTGTGAATTAAATAATATGCGACTTGGTAAAACGAAAAAGGATTTCATAAACAAAAGAAGCATTCAAATATTACACACATATGATTGTTTTCGAATGGATCTTACTGAGTTCTACTCGTCATTGTTTTCATCCTCAGGGTACATACTGTCTTTTGCCATAACTTTGGCAATATCATCTACTTCATTGATAAGCCCTAAGGCTTTTTCATCAGTTGTTCCTTCTACATATCCCGAAGTGATGGGTTGAAGGTTGAGGCTGGGATATAAAGATTTGATGATAGCCAGAGTTTGGCCGCATGCAACGCCAGCACTCTCAAGGATTATCTCCTTAAATTTGTTTGGACCTGACTGAAGAAGCTCGATCACTGTTTGGAAGCTTGAGATATTAGATCCAGCAGTCGCCGAGTGGAGAGCATCGAGAATTGGCTCTGCGACTCCGCAGAACTTGCCGTTGGCTTCTCTGGCTTCATCCAGCTTGGCTTTCATCTTGTCAAGGGATTTGTTGTGCTTTAGTTGCATCGAGCTGATCTCTTTGGTGTTGGTATCTTTTAATTCTACGAAAAGAAATCAGATATAACTTTAGTTTGACGACAGGTTTCTGATTTCATCTATAAGACTGGGATACTTACCTTCATGCTTTTTTGTGAAGACCTCAAGTTTATCCTTATAGTACTTGGCCTTCTCGTGTGATTTGACATTCAGGACAACAGCATGAGCTAATTTCTTCTCGGCCGAGTCCTTTTCCTTGATGAGTTCTGATGAAATTGGAGATATTTACAAGACCTGAAGGTCAATAAAGTATTCTACACGAAGGGATTACAATTACCTTCATTTTTGCTTTGCAGCAGAGTCAACTCAGCCTGGAGTTTTAGGACACTACTAGATTTCTACCCTATTGCCACGGAGATCATTGCAACAATACAAATTTAGTTGCAATAGGTAGGTGTTATTGCTACTATTTGCCGAAATGGTTGCAATATAGGGAGAATATTACCACAAGTATGTTTTGTTGTGATAATCTTAAATTTCGTTGCAATAGATAGTTGCTATTGCCACCATCACGCGAAATGGTTGCAATAGGTGAACAATATTTCAACGAATATCTTGCGTTGCGATAATGTTAATTTTTGTTGCAATAGTTAGGTTTTATTGCCACCATTGTAAGAAAATGTTGCGGTATACGAACTGTATTACCATGAATGTTTTCTGTTGCGATAATCCTTCTTTTTTAGTTGCAATATGTAGGTGTTATTGCCACCATTTTATGAAATGGTTGCGATATGTCAACAATACTACCACAAATTTTTCTGGTTATGATAATATTGAATTTCGTTGCAATAGTTTATTACACGAAACATAGACGAGCTCGTACACATGTATAGTTAAAAGAATAGTATGGGAAAAATTTATTAACGTGAGCTCATAGCCCAGCGGTAAGGTTGCTGTTTGGAGAGATGAAGGTCTTGGGTTCGAACCCCATAGTATACAGGATTACAAAATTATCCAAAAAAATTGTAGATGCATGGTTGGTGATGTGGCAACGTTACTAACAGTCTAAAAAATTTCAAAATATTCTTTTTGTATTTTATTTGAATTTTTTATACATCACACATGTGCCTCATATTTGGGGGTAAATCCGTTGTAAGTGATGTCTAATGCAACACTTATGTTGTGACAAGACATACTATTGCCACGACATCGGCTGTTGCAACTAGTATAAAATGCAACGCATCGTTCCATGGCAATAACCATATCTATTGCAACGAAGCATAAAAGTCGTTGTCCAAACTTAAGACCACACAAGTACTTTGCCACGGCTCCCAACGACCACAATACCGTGGCAATTGATAGTTATTACCACTATGTTGGCCCTATTGCCATATTTTTTTACCAATGCGAAAGGCCAAAAATCTAATAGTGGCACTTGCTCCTCAGCTTGTTTCTTGGCTTCAAATACGGCGGGGTCATGGCCAAGGAATTCTAAAGGAAAGAGTAGTCAGATTCAAAGAAAATTGAAGATAAGCGACCTGTGTTGAGAAGGATGATTACCTCTAAGCTTATCCTTGAAATTATTGCGGATATCTCTATAGCCAGCAACCTCCCTCCTGAGAATAGCAAGCTCTTCTTGAGCTTGCTCAGCTTTTTCAGTCAGGGGAGCAATGCACTCCAACAGGGTATCTTTGGCGCTGGAGTTTTTTACTACTTTCTGGAAAAGAAGATGTTCATGAGAACAGTGCATAGATTAAAGCAAGTAAGACTTTCATACAAGATGATTTACAAGGACAAGGTTTGAGGACTCGGACATTAACTCGATGAGGCGTGTCATGTTCTTCTGATCTTCAACTCGGTCCATGGACATGACCTGGTCAGAATCAAGGCCATATCGCCAACCAATGATCTATGAGAAGGAGTTCAAGAGAATCAAGATGAAATAGTACATGGAAGAATTATACTTAAAAGGAAAAGGGTACTAGTGTTACCTCATCATTTGTTGTTTTCTCACTGTCAGAACTAGCAGACGATTCAACGACAGCAGGAGAACCTTGCACACTCTTCCCCTTGTCAGCACTCGGCACATCAACTACAGTGGTGAATGTCGGAGTCGGGGAAGGCATGATCTCGAGGGAAGAACTCGGGGGCATAGAAGCAGCAGTGGTGGATGGAGCGGTCTCAACTGAAGACAAGATTTTTCAAGATATAATAGAAAATCAAGGAAGAATATCACTCGGCTGGTATTGAATAAGTCTATAAAGAACATACCAGTGGGGATGATATCAGAAGATGTTGCAACTTGGGCTGCGGTGGGGCAGATATCCATGGCAGTGGCTTGAACCAGTGGGGAGACAGTGGTCAGTGGGACCTCTTTCTCCATAGACTCCAACTGAGAACCAGCCGGCATAGCCACGGGCTTCTCGACTACTAAAGTAGTCGAGGGCTGTGGTGGAGTGTCGTCGTCCTTACCATTGAAATTGGTAATGCGCTTGCTGCATTGAGTAATCAAGGTTGAAGAAGATTTGAAGATTCGAATACAGAAACCAAAGACATCGTGAAGAAAAGAGAACTTACATGTTGGACACCTTCAAACTCCCGCATTTAGCCGAGCGAGGTGAGAAGGGCCTTGCCTTAGGCGCTGAGTGGTGGAGGAGAAGACAGACGAGGAGCTGGGGCTGACTGGTTGGTCGCCTCGTTGTCCGAGTCGCTGGTAACAACCATCTTACGTTTCCTCCCTTGAAGGGAGTCGGCGTGGACCGAACTAGCAGCGACAGTAGCCTCAGCTGCCTCTTCTTCATCATCTCCAAGCTCGTTGAAGAAGTCAATGGCTGGGCCATTAGGCATTGGGGCCTGATTAGGCCTGGTAATGTTGGCGACCCTTGGGGGTCTGAAGTCGAGCTGATAACACTCCTGAGAATCAGTACGGACAATTATTATTCTATAAGTGGAAGGATAAATATGTAATATCAATAAAAGACACATACCCGAGAAGTCTGCCTATTGATGTGGAAAGATTTACACCGAGGTTTATCCTTCTCGGTGGGATGTCGACGCCATCAGCAAAACGTGCCCTAAGCTTGTTGTTGACTTCTGCTTCTGTCAGGTCAACCTCTGACTCCCTGGTAGAATCGTGGTGACCTGTGTACTCGAAGGCTGGGTGGACACGCTCCTTGAGGGGATTTAGTCGGTACTTTAAGAAGTGCCGTGCCACCCGGATTCCGGTTAGCCCGTCTTTCTTCAAGTCGACAATCTTCTTCATTAGAGGGGCAACTTCATCTATTTCTGGTTTGGTGAGCTTGGCGTTCCAGGAGTCGCAAGGGATGGGGTACTCGGAAGAATACTCGCCGAGTGACTTCTCGGTGTCAGGGTGGTAGAACCACTCGTCATGCCATCCCTTGTTGGATGTGTTAAAGGACATCTTGAAGTACTTGTTAGTGGAACGGCATTGGAATCCGGTTCCACCAACATTGGAGATGTTGGCATGCCTAGGATGCGGTTTTAGAAAGAATAGGGCTCAGAAGAGGTTGAAACGGGGGAAAATGCCCATAAAGGCTTCATATAGATGTATGAAGATAGAGACATGAAGAATGGAGTTAGGATTAAGATGATGGATCTTAATCCCATAAAACTCAAGAAAACCCCTAAGGAAGGGGTGAGCGGGAAGAGAGAAGCCCCTATAGAAAAAGGGGGTAAAAATGACCGCCTCGCCAGTGTTCGGCGAGGGTATGATATCAAATCGAGCACGGCACCAGGGGACTACCTCCTTGCGATGTAGAACTTCTTCCTTCGCCATTAGATTTAGCTTCCCCTCGTCGATTGAGCTTGGAAGCCAACCGGAGTCTGCGCTAACAGATGTGTCAACGGCGGCCTTGGAGATCCCGGTGCTGGCCATGATGGGGGGTGAGGTCAGATTGTTGGGATTTGTGGTGGTCCAAGAAGGAGCTTGGAGGCGTGGTGCGAATCGCAAGAGCGAAAATAGATCGGGAGCTTGGAAGACGATGCGCAACAGTGTTGAATCCTACGGAGAAGACGAAGAGATAAAAGGGAAATTAACGCCGTTGGACACGTTTCAGATCCACAATTTTCGCGGGGTGGTTAAATAAGCTCCGAATTTAACGGCGTCAATTTGGAACCGTTTATAAGGAAGTCCTAGGGTTTATGAAGAGAACTAGTCGGCGACTATGGTTTTTCGATGGTACTCAGATTATCACTGGAAACTTGGCCCTACAGTTAGAATCATAATTGAAGACTATATTTGGAGGATTTGAAGATTCATTTAATAAGAGAGCAACCGACTGCTATAACAACTAGATAAATGGAGTATGTTGGATTGATAAGCCTCTGGCCTATCACTCGGGGATATTGATTTCTGTGATTGATGCTAAGCTAATATTTGATATAGCCTGGTAAATTTGTATGCCCTTTGTGCCTTTCGGTGATGAAAAATCACATGCAGTTTACTTGGAGCTACTCGCAATATGCGATCTCAGAGAGTAATGACCTGATTCAGGATTTGCTTACCCTTATTCAAATTAAGGTGCAAATTATTACTACTCTAATCACTCGGCTAAAAGCCTAATAGTGAGATTTCAAGCCTCTGGCCTGTTATCCAGATTAACTGGGTGATTGATACTAAGTTGTACCTTGATAAGTATCAAGATGAGGATGCGTATGTATCTGACTAAAAATCGCATTTGGCTATAGCTATGCGTATTATATTAAAACCTCTGGCCTATCATTTAAAATGATCGATGCTAAGTTCTAGGTGTGCTGATTGTCTCTATTAGACTCTAGTTTAGTTGTTTTCCTAACTAATTCTAAAGTCGGGGGCTAGACCTATTAGGTACGCCACTCGGCGCACCCATTAATTCCTTTATAAGGATGTTCTTTTAAAGTCCTATATAGACTCTAAGTTTAGTTGTTTTCCCCAACTAATCCTAGAGTCGGGGGCTACACCTAATAGGTGCGCCACTCGGCGCCCCAATTTTTTCTCTGGATTTTATGATGGAGTCCTTCACAGCCTCTTTGCAAGATGAGGTGAAGAAATAAGTTAAGAAGGGAGTTTGAAGATTGAAGGTTAAAATATTTGAAGAAGAGGGATGCAATTCGTCTATGATTAACTCGGGGGCTACTGTGGAGAATATGTGTACTGGGTATCTACTCGGACCATCATAAGCCCACGAAGAAGTGGTATTCTAGAAGATTGTTAGAAGGAAGGCAAAGAAGCCCGGCCCATCAGTGGCTTGTTTTCCACGACGCAATCCAAGAGATAAGGCATATCCCGGATCGTATGCAACTCGGAGTTCATATATGTAAAGAGATAAATCACCCAGTTGGGCCTTGCCTTGTATTCCACGGTAGTCGGCCGGGTAGATATCGTAACAAATAAGGAAACCCTAAGCCGTCTAGGGCAAGGACTCCCAGATGACTCGGCCTTCCCTCCCTATATAACGAGTTTGCAGAGCAGACAGTAGCTAATTCATGAATGGCATCGAAGGTACTGCAGATTGGCCGCGTCGGCATGGCTGTCCGGTTCATCTTCAGCGTACTGGTGGTGGTGATGGCGATGGCAATTGTGCTCAGCGGAAGGTTGGTCACGGCGGCGCCCAACGGCCTCACCTACAAAGGCTTCTCTCCGAATCAGCCCGTGTGCTCTGGGCCATGCGTGCCAAGGCAGTCCAACATACCTCAGAGGGACTGCTTGAAGATCTACCAATGCCGGTAGTACCATTTACTAATGTTGGTGAGCATTTCTGAATATTTTGTATTCTGTGCTGTTCTCCGCTCTCAAGCCAAACCTATATGTCGTTATATGTTTATGTTCCTTCTCATAAAAATGTTTATATTTTTTTAGATAATGAAAAAACTGTTTATGCCCAACTTTTGTTCGCAAATAACAATAATTTTCATGCAATAATCTCGTGTATCTGTTCACACAAATTTTGTTTTCAAACCATGATAAAGGTTTTTATAGTCATTCACAACATTTAGGAAAAAATTTCACAGTTCAGCATCCACTGGATTTAGGATGATTGGAACTGATTACCAAAATTAAGAAAAACTCAAGCTTTACAAAGGAGCGTTTAATATTATTTCTCTTTTTTTATCTTGGGGGTTTATGATCTTAGAACTATATATATATAATAATATAACTAATAGCATTTGATAGTTGTACCTAAAATACTGCACTTCACCTAAATCTGGAACTATCAGATTTCATTAAACCAAAAACGATATTTGCAGGCGACAAGTTTTAGATATAGCAGGCGGCTAAATTAGTTGTCGTGTGTGTGAAAAGTAACCACATGACTGTCCATTTATGGGCCATTTGCAAAAATTATCTTTATAGGTGTCTTGTATAATCAATTGTCTAGACGAAAGTGTCCTTTCGCGGGATGCTAGTAAGATGAGCTGCCTTTAAAAATATTGTATTTCTAGACGACAAATAAGGACCTCCATATATAAAAAGTTATAGTGGGCCCCATACTTAACCCCCTCGTCACCTATCTGAAAATATGGTGATATTGAAGATGACCCAATACTACTTTGTGGATTATTGGGGGAGATGCTTCTGCAGTTCAGCAATATATAATCCATCTATCTTCTCTCCCTTCACACTCTCTAACCACGAAGACGATGTCGACGACATTGCCGGCCGCCACCGTCGCCCGCAATCCTTGCCTCCAACCCAGTGCATGGTGGGGCAAGGCAAGGTCGAGGCGAGGTGGCGGCCTACTGCTTGAGCCAGTGCTAGTGAGCAGATCCCCGCAGCCTACGAAGCGTGGTGGCAACGGTGGATGTCCCATCGCCTTCCCCTCCTCCTAGTCCCTAGCATGCGCGACAGATATCATGAGAAGGGCTTTTTTATGGTACCCAATTAGCATGCGCGATAGATATCATGAGAAGGGCTTTTTATGGTACCCAATACTAGTCAATTATACTAGTGAATAAATGGTCAAGATTAAATTATACTATTGGTCAGTGGTTAGTATGCGGTAGTACACAACTGTAGTACGTAATAGTATAGAACATTTGTATAAAAAGAATAATCCTAACTATATGACCTTATTATGCAAGAAGCTAAATATCATGAATTTAAAATATAAAGTCGATGGTGTGGTGAATAATTTCTTAAGTTAATAGATCAATTACTATAATAACCACACAAATTAACGGATCTACTTAATTCATACTACTCTGATTTAGGACTAGTATTGGGTACCGTAAGAGAACCCCTGAGAAACCTGGGGCTGGAGCCTGGTTTGGAGGCCGAGATGCGCCGACCCTTAGCATAGCCATCTGGAGGAATTTGGGCATAGGGTAGAACATGATGATTTCATTGGAGTGAGTTCGGGACTTGGGGTGAAATATTGGGTTGATGATCAACAAAAAAAAAATATTAGGAAAAGGAAAACTACTAGAGCAGTTTTTTTGCCCTAATTCCCCCAATGTGCAAATTATAGGGGAAAGGGGAACTGCTAAAGATGCGATAAAGATCTCTCTCCTGCACATGGAGAGGACGATGGCAAGCCACGGGCACTGGCAGATGGCGAGTGCCAAGTGGCGGCAACAGTGAGGAGCTACAGGTGGCAGCGACGGTGACGCCAAGCTTGGGCGTCACTGTAGCGGTGAGCCCTGAGAGACGGCGGCTGTGACGACTTCAAGCAGCGGCGTCTTGCTGTTTGCGTCCAACAGCAGAAGCTACCATGTCATACGGCAGTGGCGGCTGCGACGACATTTGGTGGCGGCGGTATGACAATGTTATGGAAGCAGTGGGTGCAATGGCCGGTGGCAACGGCAAGATTGATGTGGACTAGAGTTCCCGATTTTCCGAAAGGTTCTGGTAGACAATCGATTTGGGCGGAGTTGCAACACACGTCGATCCGGCTTCTTGTGCCCCGCAATCGCAGCACCACGTCTTCTCTGGTTACCTCCCGTGCCAGAACACGGATGGCCTTGCCGAGAAGGCTAATCCCTGTTTGCGAATTGAAGAACACAAACAAGAATAAGAAAGATACAACCAAAATTGCAGATGAATGATTAAGCTCGCTAGTTGGGGTCTTAAAAACCGATCTAGCGGCGAAACTGTTCTTGACAGAAATAATCTAAGCAAAACCCAACCCTAACCTAGCCGACGGCTAGGTTAGGCTCGCGCAAGACCCCTAGACGCGTCCCTATTGGACTCGAACACTATGCATGGCCCTAATAGGCCCAAAGACGGTGATGCAGTACCGGAACAGATTCTGGACGTCAACTTGTTCGGCCGATTCCTGTCGTCTCGGAAGGAATTTGGACATAGGACCAGAACCATTAGAAATGTTATCTTCTTAGCTTTCCAACCATATAAAGAACTCCTCAATATAAACACGTATGCGACCAAGGCACCCGTTTTAGTCCAGACTGGCCGAAGTCAAATTGATTTGGACCCTCCACCTTGACTTGGTCGTCCTTGATGATCCTCCACGCCTCCAAGCATCCCTCCAAATGACTCCATGTCCTCTCCATGATTCCTAATCATAATACAATCATTAGGTAGCAATCTATTCTCCAAATCATACAAACAAGAACATAGGAACGAGCTCACCTCTAAATTTAATTGTTGTGCGCGAGCTATAGTGATTGAACCTTGAACATCCAACGGAGGTGTATTGTGTGCATCGGAAAGAGTGATGTCCTCATCAAAGATGGCTGTCCGTTGTCGTGGAGCTGAAGCTGGCTGCTGGTGTCGCTGCTCCCATTCTTTCCACAGAAAATTTTGGAGAAAAAATTGGGCGCACAAATGCCCCGAATTGAAAATTTTCATTTTTATGCACCCAAATGAATTTTTGAAGACGGTAGATAAATGTGGTCCTCCTACCAGAATCAATTTCTGCAAATGGAGGGTAGGGGCCTTCAAATATCATTTACAAAATTCATCCCAATCGCCTAGAGATATGCAAAATGGCATAGTGCTGGTTATAAAACTGACACCCAAATTAATAATGGTAACCAATGTGCAAAATAATGCCATTATCGATTCAAAAATGATGGCGGTACTGAGACACGATATTTGATACCAAATAACAGAGTTTAGTTGATGCATACATCTCACGGCCACGTTCTTCTTTCCGATGGACATATATACAATGATATCAACGACCCTTTGCTGACAAGACTTTAATAAAATCTACAAACAATACACGGTGAAACACATTAAAGTTAATGATTTTTTTCTATGATCTGCATGTAATGAAGGCCTGAAATTTGTTTTGTTCAACTTCGTCAGTAACTGTATACAGTATGTGAAGTTGCTCGCAGTATTTATAACAGAGCAACGTAACGAGTCATAGCTTCACTACTTCATCTTGGGAATTCCCAGGAGAGCTCAACACACATATGTTCGTCAGGTATAGGCATATCGCCGTATTGGTTGTTATCAAATAGCAAAAAAATGCCTCACACTCCCACTACTTAGCAAGTTTGCATCCATGAATTGTCAGCTGTCACAAACGAATGAACGATATACAATATTGTCAGTTCCAGTTGTTCATCTTTTCAGCACCCTAACTGTGATCTTGAATATAGGGCTAGGATGCATGGGAAAGACTGTTGGTCCACTGTGTATGGTTGATTCGGAGCCATCTGAAGATTTGTGTGGCTGCCAAGAAATATCCTGGATTTTCTTAACATGGTTCAATCTTAGTTGGTACAAGTATATCAAATTCTAATATGGGGAGGAAGGAACTTAAAGGAAATCATAACATTTCATGGATGTACATAGCTTTGGTTTACAAAGGATATAAACATTTTACTTCCAGCATTCATGCTTTTCACAATTATTTTTCAACTTATTTTATGAAACAGTTTCAATCAATCTGGTGTCCGTTATGAATGTTCATTGGCCTGCGGAAGGAACCACTTTTGTATCCTAGTATTCAGTCCCGGAAGTTTTGTTATCATTTGGTCACCTACTAGAGAAACATTTTGCTAGGTTTGCCAAAATTCACCATTTTTAGTACTTTTTTAAAAAAGCAACGGTCCTATATGATTTTTAGTCTCGGTTGGTGACAACAACCAGAACTAAAGATCATCGTTAGTTTCGGTTGAGCGCTTGTCAGGGTGCCGGTCATCTTTAGTCCCGGTTGGTAACATACATACCGGTCTGTATTATAAACCGGTGCTAAAGTTTATTTAGATCTTTGGTCCTGGTTTGTAACACCAACCTGGCAGGGCTAACGTTAGGAACTATATAGGTCTTCTTCAACCTCCAGCCCGAGCCATTCTTCAGAATTTGAGGTGGAATAGGGGAGGTATTGCAAAATATAAAATTTAATTTATTTTCGTGATAATATACAAATCGGAGGGATCTAAAAGGTTAGCAGTTTCATCCTCTAATGATATTTCTTAGCATATTACATTTAGATATATATTTCGTATACATTATTGCTTCTAAAAACCGCGATGGAAAATGATGAGAGAGAAAAGGTGATGAAAGAGATGACAAACAAACTAGAAAATTGTGATAAAAGAATAGAAAACACCATTATGAAAGTTCAAAATAATATTCATTTTTCATAACTATTTACTTAAATATTTAAAATATGATATTTAGTTGGTCTTACATGTTTCCGATCAGCAAACAAATGGATAAAAAATTGCAAAAAAATGTTAACATATCAATCACGTTTCATATATGTAAACTGAGCCAAAAAAAAGAGTATAAAGTGTTAAGTGATCCAATCAAATAGTTGAGAGGATTCGAATAGACTTTTTCCATTCAAAAATCATTACAATAGTTGGAAATAAGTACAACACATTAAATATTTGTTGATAACTTTAAAATAACTAAAACATGATTAATATATGGGCTTATTGTAGAATTATTGTCTCAATAATTATATATAATTATTGAATGATTATTGTATAGTTATGATTTTCCAGAAATGGATGTACACCACAGACCGATGATCGAAAAAATTTATTGCCGATGCCAACAAGCATAAGGATTTTATGTGTTGCAATCGGTGTTCACGTGTTGCAATCAGGGTTCATGCATAGCTATTATTGTTGTACCTAGCACGGAGAGGTAGGGGTTCAAATGGAAGAAGATGAACTAGAAGACGGGAACATTCCGGACTGGGCTCAGTACGATGGGTTTGAAGAAAATACAACAGGCGAGATAAGGGGCTGGTGAAGATAACGACGGTGCATGTGATCTTGGTCACATGTTGCTGAACGAAATGAGGATTACAAAAGTGAAAAGGAGATCCAAAAATTGCAGCGTAAGTTAGCGGATCACAAAACATTGTTGTACCCAAGTTACGAATAGGGGAAAAAAATTTGGGTACCATGCTGAAATTATTGCAATGTAAGGCAAAAAATGGTGTTAGTGAGAAGGTATTTGGCGAGTTACTGAAACTCGTGAAGACATTCAGGGAAACGAATTGCCAAAAACAACGTACAAAGTTAAGAATGTAGTCTGCCCTCCAGAACTGGAAGTAAAGAAGATACACGCATGTGCGAACGATTGTATCCTATATTGCTGTGAAGAGTACGAGAACCTAGAAGCATGCCCGGTTTGTAAAGCACTACGATACAAGATTAGACGAGATGATCTAGGTGAAGTTGATGGACATCCTTCGAAGAAGAGATTCCTGCTAAGGTGATATGGAATTTTCCTATAATACCACGACTTAGACGTTTGTTTAGAAATAAAGAGCATGCAAGAATGATGCATTGGCACGCAGAAGAACGTCAACAAGACAAGAATAAGCTAAGACACCCTGCCGATGGGTGGCAGCAGCGAAACATCGACAAAATATTTAAAGACTTTAGAGAGGATGCACGAAACATAAGGTTCGATTTAAGTATGGTTGGCATTAATCCATTTGGAGAGATGAGAGCAGCGGCCATAACACTTGGCATGTTACGATGTGTATCTACAATATCCCCCCTTAGCTATGCATGAAGCGAAAGTACATCATGATGCCGATTATTATTCAAGGCCCAAAGCAATCTAGTAACAACATTGATGTGTACCTCAAACCATTGATTAAACATCTATAACTACTCTGGAAGAAAGAAGGTGTCCCTATGTGGGATGAGGATAAACAAGAGCAATTTAACCTACGAGCATTGTTGTTTGTAACCATCAATGTTTGGTCTTGCCTTGCAGTCTATCCGGATAGTCAAACAAAAGGTACCAGGCTTACACCCACTGTATGGATTGCAGGAAGGTTGTCTATAGGGCCATCATTGATTCCTAGTTGCAAGCCACCTTGTGCGAAAGAAAGACAAGCATTTTGAACAGAAGGCAGATCACCGTGCTAAGCCTAAACATCACAATGGAAAACAATATTTTCTATGGTAAAGATCTTAAAGTAGTATTTAGAAAGGGACCTAGCGGCCAACCTATATAGAGCAAAGATGGTCACGCGGTGATGTGGAAGAAGACATCTATTTTTTGGGAATTACCCTATTAGGAAGTCTTGGACGTCCGCCACACAATCGACGTGATGCACCTCACTAAGAACATTTGCATCAACCTGCTGGGCTTCCTAGGTGTATATGGAAAGTCAAAAGATACACTAGAACCACATAACAATCTCAAGCATATGGACCAATGTGACGACCTTCACTCGAAACTAAAGGGCAAATGAAGTCAGTACTTGAGTCCAGCCAGCTACACTTTGAGCAAGACAGAGAAGGAAAATATGTTTGAATGCTTGGAGAGCATCAAGGTACCGTCTAGATACTCCTCGAAAATAAAGGAAATAATAAGCAGGAAGGGGAAGAAGTTCACAAACCTAAAGTCTAATAATTGTTACATCCTGATGACACAGTTGTTTCCTGTTATAATTCAAGGTATCATTCATGACAATGTTTGGGCATCAATAACAAAGTTATGAGCTTTCATGAATGTAATTTCGTAGAAGATTATCGAATCAGACATATTGGAAGCCTTTCAAAATAATGTGGTGCAATATCTTGTTAGCTTTGAGTTGATCTTTCCACCTTCATTCTTCAATATAATAACGCATCGTCTATGTCACCTTGTCAAAGAGACCGGTATTCTTGGGCCCTGTGTACCTACACAACATGTTTCCTTTTGAGAGGTACATGGGCCTTCTAAAGAAGTATTTCTTAACCGTTCTCGTTTGGAGGCAAACATCGCCAAGGGGTATGGAACGGAGGAGGCCAATGAGTTTTCCTCGATTTTATTGAAGAGATTTGCTTAATCGGGGTGCCCGAATCATGCCATGAAGGATAACTACGGCGAAAGGGAACACCTGGAAGGAAAGCAATAATGACTATAGACAACGATTTATTCCATAAAGTACATTTCATGGTTTTGCAACATTCTTAGTTGGTGGTTCCTTATATCGAGGAGTACTTGGTAATTGTTCTCTCCAAAATCATCGATATGTCCTAGCGCTGCAACAGTTTCTCAAAATGGTAGCAATAAAACATAACTATTGCAATGAAAATCAAGATTATCGCACCATAAGATATTTCTAGCGGTATTGCCAAGACATTGCAACCGTTTAGCAAAATGAAGGCAATAGCACCTATCTATAGCAACGGAAATTAAGATTATCACAACACAACATATTCATGGTAATATTCCCCACATATTGCAGCAATCTCGTAAAATGGTGGCAACAACACATACCTATTGCAACTGAATTTGTGTTGTTGCAGTGATCTCTATGGCAATAGGGTAAAAATCTGGTAGTGATTAGATGATATCATACTTCCTCCGAGTGGTTGTGACAACATCTCATGACCAACAGCTAGCCTTCTTGATGAGGGGTCATCTTGCTCGTTCACAACATTTCAAGGATATGAGGTCAATGGGTATACATTTTACATAAGAGCCTAATATAGAAAGAGCACAAACTAGAACAGTGGTGTTCATATCGATGCCATCAGATATGATGGTACAACTAGCATGTATTACAGTAGCATTGACGACATATGGAACTGGTGGACCACTGAAGGTCCCTCTGTTTGGGTGCCAATTGGTTAGGCTGACTGGTGGAGGCATAAGGATTGATGATAGTGCAATCACAACGGTTAACCTTAACAAGGTTGGATACTCAAGACAAACCATTCGTCCTAGCCAATGATATAACTCAAATTTTCTATGTAGAGGACATTTCTAGCAAAGCAAAGAAGAGGAAAGAGCCTAATGAGCCTAAGCGCCACATGGTTCTCCCAGGCAAAAGGAATATCATTGCAGTAGACGATAAGATTGATGAAGATTACGATCAGTTTGACGACCAACCTCCGTTCACAGTGACGGTTGACTCGAGCAACCTTTATCAAATGAGGATACCCTTTACTCACGCCACGATCATAAGGAAGAACATTAGTGTGGAGAAAGTACGTGAGGTCAACCATCACTACTGATGTATTGCTCTCGATTGTTGTACGAACAATGTAAATTATATTTATTGTATTAAAGATCCATCCCTTTCAAATTTTAATTATTTTATTTCTCTTTAATGAATTTAAATCAGACATATGTTAATTTTACATGATTATAACAATTAAAATCGCCATATGTTAATTATACATGATTATAAAAAATTAAAATCAGGAATATGTTAATTATATATGATTATTATAATTTAATAAGAATTTTAAATCTATCCACGTTAATTTTAAATCTGGCCGCCACGCTACCCCGAGGAGAAAGAATGCCCATGGCTGGGTCACCGACAGGTGGGCCCAAACAGTGGGAATTTAAAAGTAAATAGAAAAATTTGAAAAAGAAAAATAGAAAATCGATAAATAATCCATATGACCTCCAAGTCGAGTGAACCAAATTTCTTTAGATTCATAAATTTGATCTCGTTATTATTGTAGAATAAAAATTACAGCCTTACTGAAAACATAGATAAAATTGTAAATAGCTTTATATAGTTTTGTAATGTCCCAGAACTTGTAAAATTCATAACAAATTCATGAGAAACCAACTCTGTTAATCTTATAAAATAGTATTCTTCAATGTTGTGTAAGAGTTTGTGACAAAACTACTTTTTAAGAACACGTTTAGGATTTTAATTACCCTCCTCGTGGTTTAACTTGTAAAATTTATTGCAAATTTGTGAAAACTGAGAAATATGTGAAACCAACTCTGTTAATCTTGGAAAATAGTAATCTTCAGTGTTGTATAAGAATTTGTGACAAAAGTACCTCTTAAGAACATGTTTAGGATTTTATTTATCCTCCGCATTGTTTGACTTCTAAAATTCATAAATAAATCATGCCAACACCAATTGCTGTGAAATATTTTTTTGTAGGATCAGTGAGTACTATAGTTACATCTAAAAATTGCCACATTTCTAAAATCTTGGTTTAAAATGCAAACTGCTTCTACTGCCCCTAGGTTGTACTACAATACTATTCTTTATATCTGCCTTGTTATTTTTCGTATTATTCACATAACGATGTATATATGCATTGAGACTTTAGACTTATAGTACGCTTTTAGTACAATCTTTGTACGGATGGCTGATCATGATGACAAACAGATCATCTTCTTTTTTTTGTACAGATGGCTGATCATGATGACAAACAAGATCATCTTCGACGCGATCGCAGAGGACTGCAGCCAGTATTGGATGGATGATGAGGGGAATGAGGATCTCAACCAATATCTAAACGAGGAGGGGAACAAAATTACTGAAGTGGCACAAGACGGCCGATCAATTGACCCTCCCAGTGCAGCAAGTAAGTTTGTGACATGCCCGTCAGCACGGTGTAACAGACCAAGGTCACACGGGGAAGACCTACCCTACCTCCGTGATACGGAGAAAGATATGCTGTGGACTACAATGTTGGAGACATTCACGGTCCCTGAGGCAGATTAGGCCAGAGTGAAAGAATGGAGTTTGAACAAAACAGCCGAACAGTTCTAGAACTGGAAGTCAGATCCATACACCAAATATGTCTTAATGGACCTCATACCTGGCTTCGACAAACTCCCCAAGCTCAAGGATCCTTGGGATGCATTTGTCGCATACAAGTCACGAGAGCAAGGGCAGGCAAAGAAAGCGCACAACAAAGTCAATGCCGTTAAGAAGCAGTGCCTAAGTGAGAGAAAATGGAAGCCCGCTTGAAAGAAAGAGGTTTTGTTCCGGTCACACACGGTTGGACGGAACAATCAAAGCATTGGAACTATGCTCATGGTGGATCAGTACATGCCTCTCAACAGGGAAGATTCCAACCCAATAGAGAGAAGGACGAGCTTATGCTAGCACTATAGAATCCCGAGCACCCATGACGAATGCGAGGAAAAGGTGCTATTCCGTAGAAATAAGGATTTAATGAGGACATCGACAAGAACAAGAGTTGCATGAGGAGCAAGAGAACTACAGAGGCGAAGATTACTGATCTTGAGTATAGGGTCTCGAACTATGAGGCAAGTCTACAGAAGGAGGTGTCAAGATGGGTGGACCGCCAAACAGCGGAGTCTGGAAACACAACTGTCCGTTCCGAATGTCATGGTGAGCACATCAGGCAATCGCAGCAGCTGCACTTTAACAAGGCAAATTGGATCATAGAGCATTGAAGAAGGTGCAGCGATAAAAGAACCCCCTGGCCCGTTGATGGAATCACACGGCGGACAGAATGTGAGATGCATATTCCCATCAGTAACTTGTCAATCAAGGTATGCTCATAGTTTTATGATATATGTCATTTATATTCTGAAAGTTGGTGTATAGGCTTATTACTAATTAATTACCTCTGTTCTCGTGAAGGTGGCGGCGCGCATGGCCATCCCACCAGACCCTTCAGCAACATTCTACTGCAGGACAATTCCACCTAGATACTCAAAGGTTGAAGTTGAGTCAGTGGAATCCATCTACGAGGATCTCGAGTTGGACATCCCTCGAGGAGACGCAGAGACAAAACTAGGAGAGACACGCCACACCATCAAACTATAGAAGCAAGTGTTACATCGTGTTTTCCGGTCAAGAAGCGATGCCTGTTCCCCCATCTCATCCGCCGCCTCCTCCGGCTCCTCCACCTCATTCATCTCCTCCGTCTGCAGCAACCTAAGTGGACATCAATTCCTCCGTCTGTACCTTTGTTATAGTTAATTATCAGAAGAACTGTCTGGTAACATCAAGCACTTAATTTGAGAGACATATACTAATCTGCCCAGACACAAATACTTGATTTTTCTAAGGTGACGCACTTGATTTGTAACCATATCAACAACTGAGTTATCTGCTTTGATCAACTTTTACAGTATAAACGACACGTATATATAAGGGTTCACCAGTGCAGATATGATATGTTGGGCCTCAAAGATTGATATTTACACAAATATTGGCCACTATTTAATAAAATGTACTAAATTCATTAAAAGTAAAAAAGGAAAGGTTAAGATAGTTTCGGGCTACCGAAATTTCTGAAATTTTGGAACAAAGCAAAATGGCAAGCCATGCCTTATATCCAGCTTGTAAATTTTGTTATATCATATTGCCAACGTCACATTTCAACCTTTAAATTTTCTTCCTCTTTTTTATTGCCATGCACCGACATATAGTTCTACGTTGTCATTAATAATCTTACCTGTCGGCCTCATAGCAAGCTGCATTCAGTACGATAGTAAGGATCACCATCTATAAATGGCACAAGGCCTCAAGCTAGATCATCCGGAGCAATCGATCTGCAGGCATACAATAGTCAGCACGTTGTTGCATTGCATACACAGATCGAGAATTGTTCAAGTGAAATACTAATGGAGAATGAGTGGTAGTTTCGTGGTCACCAAGTCGCCGGAGATGGTTGTCCAGACATCGAAGCCAGCGACGAATGGCGCCGCCGTTGCAGACAAGAAGATCGAGCTCTCACCTTTTGACAGGTCTCTCGTGCGGACACAAACCAAAGTGTTGCTCGTGTTCGAGCATCCGATCAATGAGCCCATGGAGACCATAAGGCGGAGCCTCTCCCGAGCACTCGTCGACTACTACCCTCTCGCCGGACGTCTCGCCGTCGATGGCAACGACTACTACATCGACTGCAGCATCCACGACGGCGTGACGTTCGCCACCGCGTCGGCCAACCGCAACATCAGAGAGTTCATTACCCGCCGGAGGCCTCGACGGCGATGCTACGGGAGCTCGTCATGACCAATCCGCGGCCAAGGCCGGGGGTTGCAACCGCGCGAATTTCCCTCTGTTGACAGTGCAGGTGACCGTGTTCGCCTGCGGTGGGTTTGTGGTCGGCGTGGTGTGGGACCACAGCGTCGCCGACGGTTTTGGGATGGCGCAGTTCTTGCTCGCCGTCGGTGAGTTGGCACGCGGCCTCCCGACGCCGTCCATCGTCCCATTGAGGAATTTATCACCGATGCAGTTAGTCATGCCTCCCGTCACCTACGCCGTGATGAGGTTCATCGGCGGCATGCCGTCGTGTGACCTCGGCGCCGGCATGGTCAACGTCACCGCCCCCTCCACCTTCATCAACCGCATCAAATCATCAGGAACAACACCGGCGGCCGCGGCATTCACCGTGTTCGAGATTGTCACCGCCGTGGTTTGGAAGTGTCGGACGCGGGGGGTGATGGCCGATCCGGCGGCACCCGCCGTGCTACTCTTCTCGGTGAACGTGCGCAAGCAGCTGGGCGTCGACGATGCCTACTACGGCAACTGCATGACATTGGAGATGGCCATGGCGGACAGCGGCGAGGTGGCGAGCGCCGACATATTGGACGTGGCGTGGATGATCCGGCGTGCCAAGGAGCAGATTTCCGACCAGGATAGTAGCGGCGAGCTGCTGAAGGCGATCGGCGAGCTCGGTGAGCGGCGGGTTGGGTACGAGAGCGTGGTGTTCGTCACGTGCTGGAGGGAAATCGGCTTCGAGGATGTGGATTTTGGGGGAGGGAAGACGGGCAGGGTGATGACCTTCTCGCAGAACTTTGCCATGCCCTTGTGCGTCATTTGCCTGCCGTGCAAATGGGACAAAGGGTCCAAGGTGCTCTCCGGCTGCGTCACAGCTCAACACTCTGATGCATTCCTCAGAGAAATCTCCACACTTACAAACAACCTGACTGACTAATCTAGCGTTCGAGGACTAGTAAGCCTTTAGGCATATGCGTGTCCCGCATCTTAGGAGGAGCTAGTAATCTACTCCTCCGGATTAATTACTGTGTTATATTTTATTTCGTGAAACGCGTTTGCAACCCAATTTCTTTTACTATATATATCTGATGAAGTAGTAGTAATTTATTTCGTGGTGGGTGCATGAATGCCTGTGCATACAGACGTTGCATATACTGTGCGCTTGGTTGTGGCCTTGTGGGCCGACTGATCGGCCACAGTCCTCCAGTGATCAGTATTTTACTGGACTTTGGGTCAACAGAACTGTCGGCTGTGGTCTGGGTAGGGCAATATGTTAGCGTGTGTGCTGCGGAGAGAAAGAAACACCTCGAGCCGAGCAGAGTGGTTAAACCGCGCATTGACACCGGTGCTCCAGATACGCACACTGGGCTGGCACACTCCGGCGTCCATCGGCATTAGTGAGACGTGAGAGGTTGAGCACGTTGCTGTTGCTGCTTTCTTTCAGTCATGTTCTGCATGCTGGCCCTCATCTTCCTTTTTTTAAAAAAAGAGGGTAAAAAGCATTTGCCTCATATATGGATAAAAGAGTTGACGATGGAGCACGAGGTGATGCTGCCGCCGGAGGGGAAGATGGCAACGGTCCTGGTGCATATGGATAGGTACGAAGACTGGAATCCCGGATCTTCCCCGTCACCTGATTCTGGGGCAAGCGGGTTACCTTCGGGCCCTTCTGACGAGGAGGGGCCTTACCCCCGAATCCAATCCTTCACCTGGCATCTTGGCCTCAAGGACGGGGTTCAGCCGCCGCCGCGCCGTAGGGCTGTGCCGAACGGCTGCCGGAACCTGCTGCCGCCGAACAACCATTCGGACGATGGCGATGATGAAGATGAACAAGAAGATGATGGACGCCGTCGGCACGCTGACGATGTCCCACCTCGCCGTTCGTGGAAGGACTCTGTCTTGGGCCGAGGATGCCGGGAGGATCAGGGAGGGAGCTCCCGCGACCGCAGTCGGACGCCGGCGCCGGGCTTCCGCCTGCGGCACTCGAGGTTGGATGGGGGATATCGGCGTGGCAGGTCCCCTAGCCGCCGCCGGAGCTCTTCCTCCAGCCGGCGCGCGAGTCGCCGTCGATGCACGCACTCTCCCTCGGCCAGGGCCCACTACAGGCCCATGCGCGCGGCTTCCAAGGCGGGTGTGATGGCGACTGATCGTGGATCCTCTGCCACCCCTATGTCTGACCCGCTCCTGGACGCCCTTGGCCCGCTACAGGACGAGGCTGCCGGGGACAGGGGGGCGGACCCGATGCACATGGAGCTGGACTGCATCGCGCGCGGCGCCCCCTCTCCCCGCACGACGCCAGAAGGGGATCTAGAATTTTCGGCTCCTCCCTCGCAGCCAACCGAGGATGACGATGACCACATGGTCAAGGCTGACCTGGGCATTGTTGAGGCCCGAGTTGACTCGGCCCACGACACAACTGCAGATGTTGCTGGGCCTGCTCGTGTTGGTAATGCTGATGTTGCTTCTAGCCCACCACTTGAGGGCCTTGCTGCACAGGTGGGACTTTTGGAGATTTCGGTCCCTTCCAATCAAGAAGCTCTGTTCGTTCCTCTCTCCCCACCGCTGATCAACACGCCGCCACCTGCGCCCTCGCGCGGTCGCAAGGAGCTGGCGCCACCGTGCCGCATTAGGAAGAAAAGAGTGGTGCGATACTCTTCTGTGCCTGTTTCTCAACGCGCACAGGTGCGTCTAATGAGGGAGATGGAAATCCTTGCGAAGAACGAACCTGTTAGTGATGCTGCGATTGCAGCTTATATCAGGGCCTTCGATGATCCTCTGCCACCGCGGGTCGTTGAAGGGCTGCGTGAGCTGACAAGGCTTGATGGCCGGCATGTGGCGGTGCTCGCTGGTGAAGAAGGAACCGTGCTCGATACGGCCTGACGACTGTCTAGGTGGTTTCTCCTGTGTGTTGAATGAGTCTAATGTTTAGTGATCAATCCTCACTCTGTATCCATAGGTAGTTAGTTTCCTCGCCCTTCTGGCTGAGATGGATGCCCTTCAGGCTGATGATAGCTAGTTTAGTTTCCATCCTTAAGCCGCTTTTTAGGCGATTAGCGCACCGATGGGCTGACGGCCTTAAGCCGTGGTTGCAACTCTCTGTATTTTCTTCCTGCCCCTTTTGGATGTTCAGTGTTGGGTGGGAAAGAACCTCTTGTACTCGCATCCCTGTGATGCCCCCTTCTATTAATGTCTTTCGGAGAAGTGTTGTTGTCAATGGTAGATAGGGTCAAAATTTTTAATTGGAATGTGCGTGGTTTAAACGCACCTGCGAGCAGAGAGGTGGTTAGGAAAACGGCTGACCTAGTGATGGCTAATATCATGTGTCTGCAAGAAACAGAGTTAAGCCACATTGAACAAAGAGTAGGATTAGTAATCGGTGGAAATAGGCTAGATAAGTTCGTCTATCTATCTGCAGATGGGACTAAGGGCTTGTTTGGATGGTGCCCTGGCCTCAGAGCATTTGCTCAGGCATGTGCATCCAACCACAGGCCACCAAAAATAGACGCCTGAGATTCATGCCTGACTCAGGCAAGTTTTTGAGGGCAGCATCCAAACAAGCCCTAAAAGTGGAGTGGCTGTCTTCTGGGATAGTAACATGTTTTCTGTGAACTCCACTTCAATAAATCGTTTTTCTGTCTCAACTTTGGTTATTGTAGCTGATGACCCAGATGTTGTGTTCCAGCTTTGTGTAGTTTATGAGCCATCTTTAGACAGTGATAAGGAAGCTTTTCTTGAGGAATTAGAATCCATCCAGTCACTACAACAGGTTCCTTGGTTACTTTTGGGGGATTTCAACATAATAATTGAGGTGAAGGATAAGAACAATCACAACTTAAAGAGGAGGCTAATGGGGAGGTTTAGGGCTGTACTAGATAGGTTGCAACTAAAGGACATTGCCTTAAATAATAGGAAATTTACTTGGAGCAATAAGCAAGAAAATCCAACTCTAGAAAAATTAGATAGGATCTTGTGCAACATTGAAGGAGATATCCTGTTTTCATCGCACTTTCTGCAGGCCCTTTCGACTTCCTGTTCAGATCACTGCCCACTCTTGCTTGCAGTAGCGGATACACCAAGGAAAATCCCAGTTTTTAGATTCAAATCATTCTGGACTAAAATTCAAGGTTTCAATAATGTAGTGACTGAGGCTTGGGGAAAGGAGGTTGATACCTCCTGCCCTGTAGGCAGGCTTAGTTCAAAGCTGCACAACACTGCAAAGGCATTGCGAAACTGGAGCAAGTTGACATTTGGGAATCTCACGCTTCAATTCTGCATCGTCCAGGAACTCATCTACAGACTGGATATTGTACAAGAGAAAAGGAACTTCTCTCAAGCTGAAATGTCACTTCGTAAAGATTTAAAAGCAAGGATCCTCGGCTTGGCTGCAATAGCCAAAGCAAGGAGAAAGCAGGCTTTGAGAGTGCTGTGGTTGAAGGAAGGAGACGCAAACACAAAATTTTTCCACTTGAAAGTCAATGCCCGGCGAAGAAAGAATCACATACAAAGTCTAGAGCAGAACGGGGTCACGATTAGTAATCAAGAAGGAAAGGCACAGATCATCTAAGATCACTTCGGACATGTGTTAGGAAAGAAAAACAATAGGCTAGGGACGCTGAATTGGAATAATCTCAACCTACCTCGCATGGAGGCGTGCAATTTGGACGAACCTTTCACACTCGAAGAGGTGTGGCAAGCAGTCAAGAACTCACCCAGCGGCAAAGCACCAGGCCCAGACGGTTTTACTATCGACTTTTTTAGAAGTTGTTGGGACACAGTAAAAGAGGACATCATCAGTGTCTTTGGTTGGTTCTATGATTTATCGGTTGGAAATATCGGTTGTCAGGGGAAACATCGTATTGCTGCCCAAAAAGGACTCTCCTTCCTCCGTGAAAGATTTTAGACCGATAAACCTCATCCACTCGATTGCGAAGTTGATCTCAAAGGTCCTAGCCACTCGACTCATGGGCCACCTGGATAAAGTAGTCTCTCATGCTCAAAGTGCTTTCATTAGGAAAAGATGCATCCAGGACAACTTTCTCTATGTTAGGAACCTCATTAGGAGTTTAAGAGCACATCAGAAGCCGACGCTTTTCTTCAAGCTAGACATTGCAAAAGCTTTTGACTCCGTCTCTTGGGAATACCTGCTAGAGATGTTGCAACAGAGGGGCTTCAGTGCAAGATGGAGGGATTGGATAGCTCTACCTCTTTCGACAGCGTCGTCAAGGGTTCTCCTTAATGGCTCCCCAGGACACTGTATCCACCATCAGCGGGGTCTTAGGCAAGGCGACCCTTTGTCCCCCTTCCTTTTCATCTTAGCGATCGACCCCCTTCTCAGCATTCTAAATGTGGCCACCAATCGAGGTCTGTTATCCCCTCTAGGGACTAGGGCAGCAAGATTTAGACTTTCCTTGTATGCCGATGACGTAGCAATCTTTCTAAACCCTGTGAAAGAAGAGGTTGATAATCTATTGTCCATTTTAAACAATTTCGAGGGAGCCACTGGTTTGCAAGTGAATTTAGAGAAGAGTTTAGTTTCGCCCATTAGTTGCCAAAGCTTAGTCCTGGACCTGGTTCTTCAAAACTTTAGCGGTCCAAGAGTTCATTTCCCAATGACTTACCTAGGTCTACCTCTCACCCCGGGCCGGCTTAAAAGAGTCCATCTACAACCAGTATATGACAAAATGAAAAGGAGGCTAGCTGGTTGGGTAGGGAAGTTACTCGCTCAGAGTGGTAGGAAGGCCCTGGTTTCTTCAGTCCTAACCTCCATACCTATCTATCTCTTAACGGCCATAAAGCCACCAAAGAACTTCCTAGAAGACATTGATAAGGCTAGAAAAAGGTTTCTTTGGGCAGGTGACAAAGAAATTAGTGGGGGTAAGTGCAAGGTAAATTGGCCAAAGGTTTGCTCGCCAAAAAACATCGGTGGTTTGGGGTTACTTGATCTTGATAAGTTTGCCTCCTCATTAAGAATCCGATGGTTGTGGCATGAGTGAGTCGGCTCGGAGAAACCATGGATAGGTTCACCAATACCTTGTGACGACCGTGACAAGAGGATTTTTGCAGCAACCACTAAAGTGACGATTAGAAATGGTCGCAAAGCCTCTTTTTGGAATCAAATTGGATTGGGGACCAGCCCCTCAAAGAACTAGCTCCAGCCCTGTATAAGCATTCAAAAAGGAAAAAAAGGACAGTTTCGGACGCTTTGGCAAATAGACAATGGGTAGATGATGTTAGGCATGATATCAACTCCAATCAGATCAATAAGTTCATCCAAGTTTGGATGTTGATAGAAGAGGGGGATATAAATCTAATCGAGGAGGTAGAAGACACGATCACTTGGCATTGGACCTAGGATGGCGAATATAGTGCAAAATCAGCCTACAACGCCCATTTTGTTGGTAGAATCGACTCAGCTGCAGCAGGGATGATCTGGAAGGTGTAGACTCCTTCAAAGTGCAAGGATTTTGCCTGGCTTCTACTGCAAGATAGAATTTGGACATCCGATGGACTGCAACGGCGCCAATGGCCAAACAACTATTTTTGCCAACTCTGTTTCAGGAACTTGGAAATGGCACAACACCTCTTCAAGGACTGCCTAGTCACTAGGCAGATTTGGCACACTTTAGCACCAAGATTTTCACAAGCTAAAATCCAGCCAACCAATCCGGATGACTCCCTGTTGGACTGGTGGCTAACTGGCACCAAGCAAGACAGCAAACTCAAAACAAAAGGGATGAAATCCTTGTTCCTCTTGCTAGTCTGGGAGATTTGGTGTGAACATAACAGACGAGTGTTCAAAGGTGAAGAGTTAACAACATCACAGCTTGTGGGGAAAATCAAGGCTGAAATCAACTTTTGGAGCCTTTGTGGAGAAACCAACATCGCAAGATTATCGGCCTAAGTTGTATTTGATGGCGCAACGCGCTGTGTAAAACTCTTGTAAATATACTCTTTCATCTCTTCTAAACAAAACACCAGCTAAGCTGGCTTCGGTTTCAAAAAAGAGATTACAAAGTGTTTACAAGGTCAACCTAGAAGCGGGCTGCCTGCAAAAGAAAAGGCTACGTTAAAATCCCCCAATGGGTCTAGCTCTTTTAGCTTTACCGTCCTAACTTTTACCCACGTTCTCGCCTCCTTGATTTTTGCGATGATCATCATCCTCTTTAAGTATGTATGTTCCCATCATGCTCCATGAAGATGACAGTGGCGAGGGTGGCATGTCCAAGCTGTACTGCCACATTCATAAAGGACTTCTCTCCAGCGGCGATGTAAGCGAATTATTGTGCTTTCATACTTTTTTTAATATTGTTATCTGTAGTCTCAAGGCTTCAATTGTCAGTATAAGCATCACATATTTATGTTTTTATCCGAGGAACCTTGAATAGACAGGGAGCTCATGCAATTTCTTATGCAAGAAAAGAATTGATCTAGTTTATAAGAAAAACCAGATCAAAACCTTAGAACCACATGGATTATCAAGGGAAACAAGCGAAAACCCTGACAAACAAAGAGCACTAACAACACAGATATGGCCTTCATAAAAGCGGACCATTAAAGGGGGAAAAATTCCTATGACGAAGCCTTCAAGAAGGTCCCGCCGACAGAACATCACCATCGCCCGATCTAGGAGAATCTAAGATTTTCACCCCAAAGAAGATCCCAAAGGAGTAGGAGAAAGAATCATGTAACAATGCCTCCAACCAAATCTATGGCACCCAAAGGCATCATCGTTGCTAGCATCGGCGAACCAGGCAAGGCTTTTACCCCAAGATCAATCACACTACTCTATCCATGTGGATAGACACTCAAAGTTGTCAGCACCAGCACCTGCACACCAGCAAGACCATGCCACTTGTCGTCGAACATTGCCACAGGACAGACTGCAAGCATAGAACACTCCACAAGAGAAGTACTAAGCAACAAACGGCCGCAACCAGCAAAGTCCGAAACGACCAAAACATGCTGCCACCCTCCGCCGAGACAACTAGGAAGAGAAGGGCCAACAAAACCGCTAAACGGCCTCCGTGTCAAGCCCTTCCCCCCTAAGTTTCATTGGCACCAGCAACGCACACGAATATCCGATGCTGATCACCACCAAACCTACACCTGGAACAAAGAAAAGAAAAGGAGCAACCCCCACGGCTGACCATCAGCGACACCACGCCGTCCTTCGAAGGGCACCGCCGACGTCCCCAATGCAAAAGGTCACTGGCCACAAGCTCCATCGTCACCACACTCACGCGTGCTAGCCCAAGGCGAGAAAGCCAAAGCCGATAAGCCTATTCCTCTTGAGGACACCACCGCCACCACCGGCAGGAAGCCGGCCAGCTAGTTTCGTGCCTCAAAACCCAGCCGACCGCCACCAGCAAAGACAACTGCCATCAACACCAGAAACGCCACTATTCGCGGCTGAGGACACTAACATCGACGCCACACCGCCAGATCCGCACCGGCAGAGACCAACCAGCCACCCTGGCATCATGGATCTGGCCAAGCCTGGCCCTACTTCATGCCCTGTGACTGCTGCTAGCGAAACATCGCTACCGTCGGCACCTACCGTCACCACCAACCACCAGCATTGCCACCGCCACCATGATGCCAGGCCCGGGGCAGAGGAGTGGGACATTTCTAGCGAACAGCACAGCACACCACGACACGAGATGACGGCGCTAAGGCTAGCCACAGAACCGCAACCTGCGATGTTGCCGTTGCACCCAGCAAGCCGCCGGAGCTTGACGGCGAGCATCGTGGCGGCGACAACAAGCCACCTCAACGCCTTGTTCCCCCGCCTCTAGGCCGACACTTGCGAGCCACCGCCACCATCCACTGCACATGAGTCGACCAAGATCCCGTCGACCCTGCCTCGAGGCCCCTACCCGTCACTAGATCTGGCCGCCCACCCGTGGATCTGGCCGCTGCGCCCGCCACTGCTGGCATCCCCACTACTGACGGCATGGACAGCAGGAAGGCCCTACCGCTGCCTTCCTTGCGGCTGCCCAGCTTTGCCGCAATGTTTCCTTGTACTAATGTAAAAATTCATTGCCAATACAATATAGCCCAACTAATAAATTAAAATTTTCTAATAAAATTAGCATAATGCACGTAAGAGGGGATATTTTCTGAAAATTAATACAACTTTATTGTATTTACCGTTTACAACTACTTCACCAATCTCAAGTAGTGATTTGGACTTTTCCACACCAAATCTTTCAGACTCCACTGTTATTCTTCGGTAACAATAGTTGGTGCCGTCCATGAGAAACCCAGCCTCGAAAACCAAAAGCCCGGAGAGATGCCACAGAAG
This sequence comes from Leersia perrieri, assembly GCA_000325765.3. Classification (NCBI taxonomy): domain Eukaryota; kingdom Viridiplantae; phylum Streptophyta; class Magnoliopsida; order Poales; family Poaceae; genus Leersia; species Leersia perrieri. Next base: position 10,614,358 of record CM002478.1, on the reverse strand, counting down.
AAGATAGCAAAGGCAATCGAGCCTTCACACACTGGCGGAGAGGAGGGTGTTGTAGTCGGTTGAAGAACTCATCCTAGTCGTGGAACAAGCAGGAGTCCCTCGGAGTGGCGGGACTTGGGTCAAAGCACATCCTGCAGCTCCAACCATATGGCTGCTTTGATCACGGCATACCTTGTCACCGCCTCTTCGGCTCTCGCCGCTTCGACTGCAACCACCCCCGCCTTCACTACTTCGAGAGTGGTAGCATCGGCCACCATTGCTTTGCCCACTATGGTTTCAGTCCTCACGGCCTCGACCACAGCACCGGCCTTGCATGACCAAGTCATGGTTTCCCAGGAGGACTACCGTGCGACGAGGGCGAACATGCAGCGCCTTGAGGACATACTTCGGCAAATGCAGCAACAAGCTCCCACTACCTCTCGGGCCGCCAAACCCAAGCTTTGTTGACCCAGGCATCGCTACCACAAGCTATGCTACCTCTAGTGTTGCCATTGCTTTGCACCTGATTCCGATGGCAGAACATAACTTCGGCATGCCAAGGACTGGTCCAGTGTTGCCAAAAGCCACAATGCTACCTCAAGAACCACAGTTGGCCAGCACCATACATATCTCAATTGCATGCCGCCTCTGCCCAAGCACCAAATCGGCCACCACCTGCTTTTGTATCGTCTCAAGTGGTCTTCGGTCAGCCAACAGTCAAGCAAGTGGTGCAAGTACAGGCTCCGGCATCGTCGTACACTCTTCCAGCAGCTTAAACTCCAAACATGCAATTTGGCTTCGCAAGACCACCTAACCAAGCGGCAAATAAGAGAGCCTCCTCAAGCCGATATGCTCACCAAGTATGGCATTGAGGTTTTCTACCGTCTTCGGGCGCAAGTGGAGGCAAATGTGAGGTCAGAACAAGAACTCGCACGCAAGCAACAAACGGCTCAAGTTTTGGCACAGGCCGACGTGCAAGAGCAGTTCCAGGCATTCCTTCGGTAGCTAGCATCATCAGCCCCGCAGGCGCAAGCGTCGACCTCTTCGCCAATTTTGCCAAGCTCACCAAGACCGCAACAGTTCTTCGCCACCGCACGAGCAATTCATACGTCGCCGCCTCCACAAGCTTCCTTGCCGAAGTGACAGCGAACCTGAGCATCGGGGTACCCTATCCACTATGTGCTTCAGGGGCTTTGCCAAGTCAACTTCAGCTAGTCACCGGCAAACAAAAGTCTCCTTTGATCCAAGGCCTCCAGTGACAACCTTTTCCGCCTCAGTTCAAGAATCCATCTATCACCAAGTAGAAGGGTGACAGTGACCCAAGCGAATTCTTGTTCGTGCGGTTGTGCCTAGGCGGGTGATAGGAGGGGGATTCGACTAACATACCATCAAGTGCTGGTTTCGGAGATTAGTTGTTTAGTTTGTGAGACGAATCTAATGATGTATATCAATCAATGATTTGCTACAGTAATTATTCTTTAATGATGGATTGATATACCTGTTAGAATCGTCTCGTAATTAAACCCAATGGTTATGAAATTGGTTTTGTAAATAATCTACGCTTAATATTTTAAAATAGCAAGATTCCAGAGAGCAAGTTATTAGCCCGAAGGATCCAAACAGGGCCATTGTCTCTTTTAGAGGTGCGAACACGCTTCGTCTTGGATGAAGTCTGGACGGGTTGCCTGGCCAATCATTGCCTGGTTCATCTAATGAAAATAGCAAGATTCTAGAGGGCTAATTATTAGCCCGAAGGATCCAAATAAGGACATTGTCTCTTTTAGAGATGCGGACATGCTTCATCTTGGATGAAGCCTGTACGGGCTGCCTGGCCAATCATTGACGACGGCTGAAAAACGGAGCGGTCCGACTGGAATAAACTAGAACCGGTGGCTCCGCCAGTCAAGGCCGGCCCTGGGGCGGTGCGGGTGGTGCCGCCGCACTGGGCCCCCACCTACCCCACATCCATGCAGTATGTTCAGTCCCTCAGCATCGGCCCAACCCAGCAATATTTGGAGAATAAGCATCGAAGGCCTGCAGGCCACCGCGAATGTCGATTCTTTTGCCGAAGCAGATATGAGGACGCGGATGAATCGCTGATTACCTGCCGTTCCCAATCCTACGGACGACCATACCAATACTAACTGACTATGCGCGAGATACGGAGATTGCCATCGCTGCCGCTTCGTTGTGCCGCCGCGGCCGCCGTGAGACGTCTCGCGCTGATTGCAGACTACCCATGGAGCGGTGAGTCTTCGTCGGTGATTTGATCAGGTGAGGCTGCTATCCATCAATGATCAATCCATAAATAAATCCATCGGTACATGTTCTTCAGTTCCCTTTGTTTCCAATTTCCAAATTACAATTTGATTGTTTGTGTCTTGTTCAGTTCAGTTTCCCGATCTCCAGAGTTCAGTCTCAAGGCTTGATTGCATGAAGCAGTGACAGGCAATACAGAGGGGGTATGTGGATTTATACACATGGATTTATAGCTTTGCAAATTTATATATGATAGTATGAGTTAAACCATCAGTAGTGTTAATTTTTTTCAGTTACCAGGCCCATCATGTCATCAAGAATGTATGCATTGGGTAGTAAAAATGGGGAAAAAAAGTGGATGAGTTTAATCGAATCTCACAGGGGGGCAATGGACTTTGCATCTACAAACGTCCGGAGAAACTTTTTTAAGGTAATATATGTATTGATTTGGTTATTAATATTATTTCGAGATGCAATTTAACTGTTTATCAGTAACAACTAGTATTTGTACATGTGTGTTAATTATTGTTTATATATTTAGGGCCCTTAACTTTACTTTCGCAACGGGGTCTAAAAAACTCAGGACCGGCCCTGCCGCCGGTGAACGGGCTGCTAACAAAATGGCCTAAATTTTTACCACAACGGATGAATAAACCGGAACCGGTGGCTCTGCCGGTCTGGTCCAGTTAAAAGACGGGCATGAAATGAAATTGGTGAAATACCTGTCGATCAGACCGGGTGGTTATATCACTGTTCGACCGCTGAAAACCACTGGCTAAGCTAGCGCCAAGTCTTCCGACGCACATGCATGCACAGTTGAAAGATTATAGCTGAAAAAGTGTGGAGGTGGCTGGGGTTCGAACCCAGCAACCCTTGGTAATCTGCAACTCTGCAAGCATCCCAACCAGAGGGCTATGTTCGCTGTTGTGAATCCACTGCAATCATACACATGTTTAAGCTGGATTGAACCGGCGGTCTGTACGGTTGGACCGGCGAACCGTTGGACCAATACTCTCAGCGGTTCAATCACCGGTCTGGTCCCAATAACTTTGCTCTAGATAATGTTGATTCCTTTCTACGATCCCCTCGTCTAATGGACTGGACCTGTTTGCAGTAGCACGACTTGATTGAGGAAACCATGTATTCTTGTACCTAGTGCAGCAGTGCCTGGTTGGGCTCACCTGTCTGGCAGAGGCCGAATTTGGATCGGCTTGGCCAGTGTGACGTACCAGGAAAATGCAATGTGTGTGGTCGAGCTTTTCTGGTGGGTGATCACGTCTTAAGAAAAATTAAAACAATCTAGAACAGATATAAGCTATCTCCAACTTAGGAGGGTCCGTTTATTATTGCTGAAGTAACAAGGCCGAGTGCTTATCGTCTCCAACGTGAAGACGGCTCTTTGGTGGACAACTCTTGAAACACAGAGCAACTATGGCCCTTTTACACTTAGTAGTTTTCTTTATCTTTCTTCTCGACCGCCAGCGTCGAGTGCTTTCATCACTCGAGTAGCCAGTCGGGCGCTATGTGTGTATCATACACCCTATTATCAATAATATCAGATTTTTTATGTAGAATTATGAAACTCTAATAACTGACGTTCTTGTTTGGTACAAAGGGGGCTTTGATTGTGCTAAGTCGAGTCCATGTACTCAAGATCTAGTTGGGAAGAGTGTTTAAATACAAGACATAACACAAGATTTTGTCAACTCATGCTATTAAAATTACTCTCCAAATCGTGAAACCTGTCCATTTGTGGACAGGTGTATAAACGTGTGAATCTAACATGACTTTAACAGTATGCGACTTGACAAAAGACAAAAGCATTTCATAAACAAAAGAATGCAAGTGTTCAAATGTTGCATCAAGTATTTTAAAAAGACCAGGCCCGAATGGATTCTACTCAGTTGTCTTCTTGATCATCTTCTTCAGGAAATATGCTGTCTTTGGCTACCACCTTGGCGATATCATCCACCTTGTTCACCAGCATGAGGGCTTCTTCTTCAGTCGTCCCGGCAGCATAACACGAGCAGATTGGTTGGAGGTTGATCTTGGGATAAAGCGAATTGATTATCGACAAGGCTTGACCACAGGCCATGTTTGCATGCTCGAGTATTGCATCTTTGAGCTTGTTCGGGGCCGACTGGAGATGCTCAATGACGGATAGCCGATTGCACATTATGCGATCAGCTGACTGATCAACAATAGTATGCATCGTCTATTTTAAAGATATATGAGCCGATGAAGTAAAAGATGTGATAAATTAAATTAAAGGTAAGCTATCGGCTGAAAACCAGATAGGAACATGTATGTTATCAATTGATATGTCTAAACCAATTGAATCTGATTTTAGTCCGAAGGATCGAACGAGGCCGAGACAACTTGCACTAAAATCGTCATTAACCAATCTATACAAATCAACTGATAATAAACATGCTGGTAGATGTATCGTGTCGTATATGGTACAACCTTGGTATATTATTATCGATAGTAACCTAATTACAATATCGGACTGAACCGAGAAAATCCTAACTAGCATCTTGATTAGAATATTGGATTTAACCAACAAAGTCCTAACCGAGATGAACTGATGCAAATATATCAAGGTTGATCTAAAATCTAACGATACATATGATACGCGACATACAAATTGGCATCTAAAACGATGACAATCTGCATGAAGTTTGACGAGACATACCTACTGCCGTAGTTCGAACCAAATCGATGCAGCACGACCCGAAAGCACAAACTCGTCGAAACCTAGCTAGGGTGGCGATGCGCCGAAATTGTTGTATTGTAAAAGTGTTCATCCCTGTTGCAGTGCATGGGTTATAATATTTATACCCACAAACAACCGACTCCAAATAGCACACAAGTCGATCGACTTAACATACCCGATCGTTACATAGTAGGAAACTAGGACTGTGATAACTTGCACATAAAGAAAATAACACACTTTCCTATTCTAGATACAATCGGACTCCAAGCCCAATAAGATTCAATGCGATCCATGCTCACATGTTGATCCGATCCTCATCGGCTTCTTCATCATTGGCTCGATCTACACATCTTCAATCCGATCAAGTTCCTTCCATCGGCTTCCATGCCGATTCCAAATTCTGGTGTCAACAACTTCTCATCAATAAGGCCTGGCAAGGAGGGAGAGTAATTAGTATCTTGTGATAAGAAGGCAGGTGAGATTATAGATTCAAGAAAAGGGGATTACCTCGGCAGTAGCTGTAAAGCTTTTCGTTGTCCTCCTGAAGTCTTTTAATCATCTCATCAGCCGGACTATTAACTTCAACAAGAGTAGGGTCATGGCCAAGAAGATCTATTAAGATATTTACTAGGCATAAGGAGAAGTTATATGAAATAAGTACCAGTATGCTTGAAACAAAGGATTTACCTTTGAGCGAATCCTTCTGGCTCGGGTTGGCATCCTTGAAGACTGCAAATTAATCCTTGAGAGTTCTTAGCTTGGCCTGGGTTGTTTCAATTTTCTCCACGAGTGGAGTCAGTTGCTCTAGTAGTGTATCCTTGGCGCATGATCATTGGATTACTTTCTGAAAAAAGTATGATCGGTAAGGGCACAGCAGAGTGAATGTAGCCAAGATAATCTCAAATGGAATGAATCTTACTAGGACTAGGTTGGAAGACTCATTCATCAACTGGATTAGTCTCGTCATATCTTTCTGGTCCTCGACACGGTCCAGAGTGGCAGTCTGCTCAGGGTTGGCGCCGAATCGCCAAACCAAGTTCTATGAGAACGAGAACAATAAATATAACAGGGTGAATGATGAGGGAGATTAGTTGGTAAGGAGAATTTTAATTACCTCATCAGCGGCGGTCTTCTCATTGTCCAAGCCATCAGTTGGCTCGGCTGTCGTAGCTGATTCGTGTACTTCTTTGCCTTTGTCCTCTCCATGCACATTAAAGGCAATCACAGTGATTGGATGTGGAGAGGAGGCGGCGGTATCTGCGGCAGTCAGCGTGGTCTTGGTTGGTTTGGCAACTTCAAGGTATCACAAAAGTTAATCGAGACTAGGCTTTCTTCAAGGAGATACCCTACTAATCTAAAGGAGATCTACTTGGAGCTAGGTTACTGGTGGAAGGGACTGAGGCTTGGACCTCAGACGGAGCAGTTTCCACTACCGCAGCTGGGGTGGTATCGAAGTCGGCAGCCGCAGGCGCTGTGTCCGGAACAGTTTCCAACCGGTTGCCAGTCGGGGTTGGAGGAGCTAGAGTGGGTTCCTCGACTCCTGAATCAGTCGGGGGCTGAGCAGCGTCGTCACTGGGTTTGCCAGTGAAGGTAGTATTGGGCTTGCTGATGCAATATTTAAAGTCAAGGCAACATAAGACATGAAAACGGATAAAAACAGATAAGGGAAGCAGAGGCTTACACGCTTGAAACCTTTAAGCGGCCTCATTTGGCAGGCGGCGGCAAGGTTGGCCTTGTTGTAGAAGGATTCGGGAGGACGATAGTTGTGGGCATCGAGGAGCTCTACTTGCTGACTTCTTCATCGTCAGAGTCACTCGTGATCATTGTCCTGCGCCATTTCTTTGTGGGGACCCCTGAGTCCTTATCCTCGTCGGTGTCCTCAGCAGCGGCCGAGATCCCGGCTGATGTGCTAACCTCAGGTTTGACTTCCTCGTCAAAGTCAATGGCCGGATTAGCCGGGACAGCGGTTCTCGCCGGCTGCTCGAGGGAAGCTACACTCGGTGGCCGGGAGTCAATCAGATAGTTTTCCTGAAGACGAATAGAAAAGGCTCAAATATCGTTAAATCATCAGAAGCTGGAGTAAGGGATAAGATTGGGAGTTACCTCTGGGATTGGCTGGGAGAGGTTATAAGCCCTGATATTAGGCTTTTCATCCGGCTCAGGGATATGAGTGTCGTCGGTGAACAATTCTCTTAGCTTGTTCTTCAGGACTTCTTCGTCCACCGATTCATCACTCTCCCGAGTGGGGTCTTGCTGATTGGAGTACTTGAAGGCTGGGTGCACTCTCTCCTTATGGGATAAGCCGGTGACACCCTAAGCTTCTTCATCCCAATTGGTCACTCTCAATGCCTTGCTAAATTCTTTTGGGCAGTCCACTGGACTAAAGGTCAATTTCTCAATGTCATGTATGATACCTTTAAATTTAAGTGATGAGGAAGCACAACAAATAGCTGCAACTTTTGGTTGTTCTATTGGCTCATTGCCCTTCTCATATCTTGGACCCCCTCTTGGAACAACTAAGCCAACGGTGTCTGATTTTCTCCTTTAACTAACAGAGTTGAGATGAGGCTAACAGCCAGTTCTTCTTTTCTATCCTATGGTGCTCATCTCACTTTGGTAAAATCAGTGCTCTTTTTACTCCTGACTTATTATACGTGCAGTTTATCCCTGCCAGCTGCAGTCATCGAAAGCATTGGCAGAGCTCGAAGGCATTGTTTATGCAGAGGACATGATCTGAATTCTACTAAAAAAATCTTTGGCTGCCTGGTCTAAGGTGTGTAAACCAAAGGATAAAGGAGGAATTGGGGTTATTGATCTGAAAGTACAAAATAAAGCTTTATTGTTGAAACACCTGCACAAATTTTATAACATGATGGACATACCATGGGTGAATCTCATATGGAATTCATATTACTCAAATGTGGTACCTCATGCTGCTCGGGTTGGTGGTTCTCTTTGGTGGAAAGACATGTTTCAATATGAAGTCATCTTTTGTGGTCTGGCTAAACCAATCATTGGCTCTGGAACCTCTGTTTTGTTCTGGGATGATCTTTGGAATGGGAAGGTTCGATGAACGAGTTACCCAAGACTATACTGGTTTGCTCAACAAAAAAAATGATTCAGTGTCACAGCATATGGCTAGAAATCCTGATGAACAATTCTTCCTTCCTCTAACCCCTCAGGCTTTTCAGGAGTGTGAACTTTTGCAACAAGAGTTAGAGTCAATTCAATTAACACAACAGAGGGACAAATGGGTTTACATTTGGGGCAACTCGGTTTATACCTCTAGGCATTATTACAAACTCAATTTCTGGTCCTTAAAACCTCCTCCTACTCTTTGCTAGATCTGGAAGAGCAAAGTAAACATGAAAATCAAAGTCTTTGGCTGACTCTTATTCATGGACATGCTTAATACCACATGGAGAGAAAAAAGTGTAGGCAGCCACATGTACCGCTAACTTGTTCGTGCTACACTGCCTCGCACCGGGAAACACGGAAGCACTTGTTCTTCTTTTGTTCGTTCAGTTCACGTTGCTGGGCTTCGTTTGGGTGGATGTGGCAGGCAAATTCTAATTTTCATAACATGATGCAAGTCTAGAAGGCTGGGTTCCAACACGTATGTTTCATGGAATTGTTCCTTTTGGTAGCTTGGAATATCTGGAAGGAAAGAAATGCCCTCAATCCCCATTTGGAAGAAGAACTTGAAACAGGATCTGAGCTTACATTTACTTAGGCTCAATATTGCTTCTTGCCCCTTAGTGCAATCATGGATTGATCTTTTGTAATTTGGCAGTAGGACTAGTTGTTTTTCTTTTTTCTCCTCCTATTTTTTGTACATGTTACCCTCTTCTCTATAATATATAAAATTTAACCGTGGGGGCCTCCCTCACTGTTTTTCCCTAAAAAAAGAGGTGTATTTCCTTTTCTGCTTTCAACAGATTTTTGGATTTACTTCTATAGGCGATTTTTTGAGCGTGATTATAACTATTCGACGGTGATATGAGGTACTCATTTATGGCAGGTAAAGTTGAGAGCACTTCTGTTTCTGTGATGTTGATGTTGTGAATGTTACAGGAGATGTTATAGTTTAGCCACAGGGAATTTGGCGCAGGGTTCTATCTACATTGAAGATTGATATTTTTATGCTACAGGAGAATTCATTTTAAGGTGAAGATTGTTAGAGATATGATCCAAATTTATACATATGATGTATTAAGATTATATTCCTAGTACTTGATTAGTTTCCTATTAGCACTCTTAGTTTTTTACTAGGACTCATTTATGTTACCTTTTATATATCTCCTGTATGTTGCATGATAAGGGTGCAATAGCCTGTTTTGTTCCGTTTGTATCATCTCCTCAATAGTGATAGTTGTTCGTGATTTTTTTCCCAAAGGTTTACTATCTGTAATATATGTCTTTTACAAGGTGATACCCTGCACGTTGCTACAGGAATTACTCAGTAAATATTTATCGTATATATAGACGATATTTTGAGAAAAGATAATGGGATACCACTGTCATAAAATTAGCAGCAATGAGAACATGCAAATAAAATATGGAAAACAGTGTGTAGTTGAATTAGTAGAATACATAATAATGGTGAAAACTTATTGTGAAAGAAGAGAAGCAATTACTCGAGAAAAAGATATTATTGGCCATGTCTTGGTCTCTTGGACATCTCAATTAGAAGGGCCTGAATAGAATCATGGCTAATAAAAGTACAGTCATTAGGTTCCAAAGTGATCCAAATCAACCACAGATAGAATGGAAGCTGAACCTACTCACTCTTGTGTCAAATCTGTTATGCCTTGAATTAGATAGTAAAATATATTCTAAAATGTACTGCTATTCCGGCTAATTAAGTTCTTTTCAAAATGAATATACTATAGTAGATTTTTTCTGATTTGGTTCTTGGAGTGATGAGGATCCAAGGCACAATGGCTGGTCAGGACCATAACTTGGAACCATCATGAACTGAATGATGGATTGGTAAGGTTGCTCAACAGTTGGCATTGCACACATATGCATGCACTTCTGAAAAAGAAGCAAACATCCAATTTATAGAAAACAGATTAATGCTATGTTTTCCAACAACTTGCTCCAAAATATAAGGAAAACAAATTGGAACACTGGAACTCAAATCCTTGTAGACAGGTAGACGTATGGCCTATCACAGAATATAATTAATAGCCACTCAAAAAAAAATTGCATACGTGACAATTTGGGATAGGTAAATGGGGCTTTCAAATGCCATACCAGCATAACAGAGTAATTCTCAATGTACAATATAGCGCAAATAATCTAATTAGACCTGCTTATGAATGTGAGAATGTGTGTTATAATAATTTGTATCGATGCAATGTATAACTGTTTTTGAACTATCCAGCTTCCAGCAAAAATTTCCAAATAGAAAAACAAAAGGCTATATATGAAAGATCCAATTGATTGTCATTGTTTCCAATGGGGAAAAAATGCTACAAAAATTATTTAAAAAGGGCATCAGTTACTATGATTTATAAAACTGCATGCTTCATGGATTTTTCCATCTTACAAAATTTAAAGCATATTAGAATGTGCGCAATTATAAATGTGCACTGAGGGAAAAGAATCAAACATGCACAGAGATGGATCATAAACACCATTTGTCGGTGATATGGGCCGGGGTATAGCGAAGACATGATATATGTGTAGAGGAGTGCACCTCTATCGATCCACCGTGCACGAAAAGCGCGCCATGAAGAACCACCAGAAGTCCGGGTCACGGGCAGCCACGTGGCCATCCTGAGGGGACATGGCCCGGGGGCTGCCCAGAGGCCCCCTCCCTCCATAGCATAGAGGTTCGGGGGTACCCGAACCCCTGCTACCCTAACCCGCACCTCTCCCGGGCGAGAGGTGTGCAGAAGTGCGTTCAGCTGCCAACCACCCCATTTAAATGCAATGGGAGTGGCCTGACGCCGCCCCGTCGCATTTAATGCGACGTGAGACACATCTGTCAGCCCATGATCACCCCTTTTTCCCGTTTCGAGGGGAGGGGGTGAGAGTCTTCAGTGGTGACCGCGGTCTGACCGCACGGCCAGTCTGCCCACGCCCCTCTCCACGGCCGATCACCGTCACATTTAATGCGTTGGACGACCGCATGGGAGAGAGAGAGCGGGGGCTGGGGGATTGACGTCACCCTTGGCCTAGTCGGTGGCCTGCTGACACGTAGGCCCCACTGGAGTTATGTAGGTTGACCACGGCCCTCGTCAGCAGCATGGTGGCCTCGCCGCCCCTTTTCTTCACCACCTCCTGCGAAGTGGCGACGGGAGTAGGAACGGGGCATGACCCCTGACAACACAGAGCAGAAGCCACTCTATGGCGTTGGTATGAGAGTAGGAAATCTAGGACTACTATGGTGTCCCCTTGCTCTATAAAAGGAGGCCCAAGTCCATCTTAGAGACGGCTCGACGCGGGGAGACCATCACTCAACTCACTCATCCACTCCAACCCCTAGGGAAAAACTCCATTCTAGTAGGAGAAAAAGGGATAGGCACAAGAGTTAGATAATACTCTAATTGTTGCATAGAAGAATCATCATACCAAACTTTGTAGTTCATCCACCATATGAAGAATTGGAACAGGAGTAGGGTATTACGCCTCCCCGGTGACCCAAACCTGTATAAACCCCCTGTGTTTATGTGCTGTTGGTTTTCCCCACCTTCTTCTTCTCCTTGACTCATGGCTCGATACACCGCACCCCTGTGACGAACCAAAAGGGGGTTCCCAGGATCCCCGCGTGTCGAGCATACGCATCAACGGCTGGCACGCTAGGTAGGGGGTGCGCCTGCTACATCAAGGTTTGAGTTCGTAGCCTTTCCCGCCTCTCGGTGGAGTCACCTGCCTCCGTTCCCATCATGGTCTACGGCCCTGTCCTGCGGACCACGTCTAGCTCTCTTGCCAGCCATGAGCGGGAACTGGCCGACAAGGAGATTGAGGAGATTGAGACGGGCGAGTAGAGCCCCAACTACCAGCATCGCCGCCGAGGTCCGGTGGTGGTTCCGCCATCGCCACCGCCTCCACCGGCCGCAACAGCGGTCGGGGCTCCACCACCACCTCCGCCCCCCTGCGGCGACAGCGGCAGCGGTCGGAGGAGAACAAGTGCCCCGCGGTGCCGCCGGCGCAGCAGTGGGCTCTTGGTCACGCCCTAGCGGCCGCGCCGGCTGGAGTTTGGAACGCTTGAGGAAGCCCTCCAAACGGCGGAGATGCTCCTACGCCATCCCATGGTAACCCTGGGCGAGGGATCCAATGCCAAGTGTTGGTTGGAGGACGTGGCCAGGCTGGTCACCACAGCCCAGCGTCAGTTAGCCGCCGAACTTGCCTCCTCGAGCCGCCATCCATGTGGCTCGTATGCCACGGTCAGCTCGTCCTCACGACGAAGAGCGAGAAGGGCAGCATCCACTGCGCGGGCCGACGAGACCCCCCCTGGCTGCAGCCCAACCAGACATACCGCGTGACCCACTGTATGCCGAGCCAGATGCTCGTGTCCGCATCGAGCAGCGCCGTGACGCACACTGCGCAGAGCGAGCACCTGACTGTGCTTCCTCCTCGGAAGGCGCAAATGCACGGCGTGCAGCCGCGATGGCCCTGCCCCGAGGAGAGCCTTCTAGGGCACGGCGAGCGGTCGCAACGGCCCCACCACGAGCAGAGCATTCTACAGCGCCCCGAGAGGCCCCTCAGCCCTTGTCACCCCTATCCATTGGCAACGGCTGTTGTTCCTTCGTCCCGAGCCTCCACGACGTGCGCTGGCTCGCCAAGTTCAGGCCGGTCCTTAAAAAAGTACGACAGCACGGTAAACCTTACCGAGTTCCTGCAGATCTACACCATGGCCATCGAGGCCGTTGGGGTTGACAAGCTCGTCATGGCCAACTTCTTCCCCATGGCGCTCAAAGGCCAGTCACGTTCCTGGCTAATGAACCTGCCTGTCGAGTCCATCCGTTCCTAGGAGGACCTGTGCCGACGGTTCACCTCCAACTTCTAGGGCACATACCCACGCCCGGGGATGGAGCTAACCTCCACATGGTTCAGCAAGGAGAGAGCGAGTCCATGCGCAAGTACATCCAGTGTTTTTGCCAGGTGACACCATACCATTCATTGCAGACCATGTTGTGATCTTCGCTTTCAGGAGTGGCGTGTGCCACAACACCATATTGGAGAAGATCAAGTCCAAGGCCCCCCGGACTACCACTGAGCTTTTTGAGCTCGCCGACCGGGTGGCCCACAAGGAAGTGGCTCGGGTCTGGAACCCTAAAAATCCAACCTCGACCACCGCTAATGCTGCCCCGCCTGAAACCCGTGAGGGACGGCGCGAGCAGTGGCGGAAGCGGGAGTCGACGCGCGGTGGAGAGAAGGGCCATGTCCTCGCTGCTGACGACGCCGAGAAGCCCTCACGGAGGGGTAAGCCAGTGAGCAATTGCGAGCGCTCCCCGGACCCAAGTGCCCAGGGGCAGTATTGGGATAAGTGATGCACAGTGCACAATCCTCCGGCCACGATCTCTCTGAATGCCATTCGGTCAGAAATCTGGTCGAGCGGGTCCAGAAGTACGAGCAGGAGAGGAGGGAGAAGGAAAAAGAGGCACACCACAAGGGTAAAGCCCCGGCGGTCTCCACAGAAAACCGGCGTGAGGAGGCCAAGAGCGTGGCCCCCTCCAGAGGCGACATTGAAGACCTGGGCTACCAGGACCCAAAGCATGTCGTCGCCACCTTCGACGGAGGGGCATGTGCCCAAGTATCCCGTCGAAATCTCAAGGCCATGAGGCATGAGCTTTTGGCCGCCGTGTCGTCTCATGAGGCGGCACGTCGATAACGTTGGGCGGAGGTGCCAATCACCTTCGACCAAACGGACCACCCTGGGGGCATCGCACGAAGTGGCCATCTGGCCCTCGTGGCTTCCCTCACCATATGCAACGTCAGGGTCGCCCGCATTTTGATCGACACTAGCGCAGCCCTCAACAAACTCAACCTGAAGGCCTTTGAGGTAATTAAGGCTTCGAGGATGGAGCTCGGGACATCCTATCCCATCATCGAAGTAACGCCCGGGAAAGTGTGGCCCCTCGGGCAGATCTCGCTTCCGGTCATGTTCGGGAGCCCCTCCAATTTCCGCACCGAGCGGATCAACTTTGATGTGACAGACCTGAACCTGCCCTACAACGCCGTGCTCGGCAGGCCGACATTAATGAAGTTCATGGCGGCTACCCACTACGCCTACCCATAGCTCAAGATTCCGAGCCCAGGCAGCCCCATCACGGTCCACATAGATGTGAAGATTGCACTGGATTGTGCGAAAATGCATGTAGATGACATTGCGGCCGCCGACCGTGTCGAGCCCGAGGATCCCCAGGGGGAGGCCTTGGGTTCCCGGGCCCCCAAGAAGCGCATCACCTCGGCCGATGAGGTGGTGATAAAGCCCATCTAGTTAGGCGATGACCCGTCCAAGACTACTAAGATTGGCGGCAACTTAGACCCCAAATAGGAAGACGCACTCGTCTCCTTCCTGCGGGTGAATGCTGACGTGTTTGCTTGGAAGCCGTTAGATATGCTGACGTGTTTGCTGTAGAGGATTTGGAGAAAACTACATTTATCACCCCGGTGGGCATCTTTTGTTATATATCTATACCTTTAGGTTTGAAGAATGCAACGTCCACTTTCCAACGTGGTGTCCGCATCACATTAAAAGATCAAGTAGGCCGCAATGTTCAGGTGTATGTTGAAGATTTGGTAGTCAAATCACGCGACCGAGAGACCTTGCTTGAAACTGAACCCAGAAAAATGCGTGTTCGGGGTACCGACGGGTAAACTTCTCGGGTTTTTGGTCTCTGCTCGTGGCATTGAGGCCAACCCCGCAAAAATAAAGGCGATAGAGGAGATGCACCCTCCTAGGAAGCTTAGGGATGTGCAGTGCATCATAGGGTGCATGGCTGCCCTGAGTCGCTTCATATCGAAGCTGGGCAAGCGGGCGCTCCCCCTGTTTAAATTGCTAAAACAAACAGGCCCTTTTGTATGGATGGACGAAGCAGAGAGGGCCTTGGGTGAGCTCAAGCATTATCTCTCTTTGCCGCCCGTACTGGTGGCCCCACAGCAAGGAGAACCGCTCCTTTTATATTTATCAGTGACGCCCCAAGTCATCAGTGTGGTGTTGGTCGCGGAGCGCGACGGAGAGCCAACCTTTCAGTTGCCCCCGACATGGCCAGACCAGGCAGCAGGTAACCTTGGAACAGTGTTGGACGGAGAAGCACTCGAGGACGGTGGTGGCCCTGGGCCCCCGAGCCCTGAGGAGGCACCCCACCCCCTAGTCCGGGAGCTTCAGAAGCCCCTCCCGTCTAGTGTGGCCCTGTGGGCCCCGGGGGAAGTGACGGCCCAGTAGCCCTGGGCACCGAGGGAACCAGCCCCAGTATACCCGAATCCGACGCCCCTAGTAAAGCAACTAAGGCCCGCCCTAAGGTGCAGCGGATGGTCTACTTTATCAGTGAGGCGTTGCGGGATGCAAAGACAAGTTACCTGTAGGCTCAAAAAATGCTCTATGCAGTACTCGTGGCCTCCAGGAAACTGTGCCACTACTTCCAAGCACATCAGGTAATGGTGGTCACGTCTTACCCTCTCGGACAAATCCTGCACAACCGATAGGGCACGGGACGTGTGGTGAAGTGGGCTATCGAGCTGTCTGAGTTTGATCTCCATCTCGAGGCCCACCACGCAATCAAGAGCCAAGCCCTGGCGGATTGAGTGGCAGAATGGACGCCATCGGCTGACAACGATCAACCTCCGGGTGACCCCGCTGCAGGGCCCGAGGGTATGACAGATCGTGGCCAATGGACCATGCATTGGGTAATGAACTTCGATGGTTCGCTTACCTTACAAGGGGCTGGGGCAGGTGTTGCTCTGACCTTCCCATCGGGCGACGCACTTCGGTACATTATTCGGCTCGACTTCCGGGCAACCAACAACATGGCCGAATACGAAGGGCTCTTTGCATGATTGCGGGCGGCGGCAGGCATGGGCATCCGTCGCCTCTTGGTCCTCGGCGACTCTTAGTTAGTCGTGAACCAGGTTTCCAAGGAGTACCAATGCACTGACCCCCAAATGGAGGCATACGTCAAGGAAGTACAGCGTATGGAGCGTCATTTCGATGGCCTCGAGCTGCGCCATGTGCATAGAAGGGATAACACCCTGACGGATGAGTTGTGCAGGATCGCGTCCACACGAGCCCCGACCCCGCTAGGCGCGTTTGAAGAAAGACTCAAAACCATCGACGCGACCCGAACCGCCCCCTGGGCAGGAGTCAGCCGGTCCCGACGCCCTGGTCCTGGCGGACCAGCCACAGCCTGGTCCCGCCCGAGCTGACATCACGCGCCAGGTGGCTTGGATTCCTGAAGTGTAAGCATACCTACAAGATGCATAATTGCCCGAGCAACGTGAGGAAAGCGAGCGCGTCACCCGCATCTCCAAAAGATACGTGTTGGTGGAAGGGATAATCTACCGACGCGGCGCCAACAGAGTACTCATGAAATGCATCACTTGTGAACAAGGTCTTGAGCTCCTCGCCGAAATCCATGAGGGTGAGTGCGGAGCGCATTCGTCCTCCCGAATCTTGGTGGGAAAATTTTCCGCCAAGGCTTTTATTGGCCCACCGCACTTGCGGACGTAGTGGACCCCGTGCGGTGGTGCCGGGCATGCCAGTTCCATGCCAAACAACCACATTTGCCAGCACAGCTCTACAAACCATCCCACTCTGTTGGCCGTTTGCGGTCTGCGGGCTGGACATTCTGGGTCCGTTCAAGCAAACGCGTGGTGGCTATAAATTCTTGTATGTCCCCATTGACAAGTTCACCAAATGGCCTGAGGCCTATCCAATAGGCGTCATCGAAAAGCACTCGGCCATGCGGTTCATGAGAGGCATCACAGCAAGGTTCGGGGTTCCCAACAGGCTCATCACCGACAATGGCACCTAATTCACAAGTGAGCTGTTTGGCGTGTATTACGATGACATGGGCATCAAGCTCTTTTTTGCCTCGCCCGCCCACCCCCAAAGCAACGACCAAGCGGAGCGTGCAAATGAAGAAATACTAAGGGGCCTCAAAACAAAGACCTACAACGTCCTCAAAAAGCATGGGGAATCATGGATTGGCGAGCTGCCAGCGGTCCTATGGGCTAACCAAACCACCCCGAGCCGCGCCACCGGGGAGACACCATTCTTCTTGGTGTACGGAGCCGAAGCGTTCCTCCCTTCTGAGCTCACCCTGGGATCGCCACGTGCCACACTCTACACCGAAGCAGACCAAGACCTGCTACATCACGACGACGTAGACTATCTCAAAGAAAGACGGCACCGGGCGGCACTCCGGCCTATTACCAGCAGAGCCTGCGCCGCTCTCATCAACACAAAGTCAACCCCCGAGCACTACAGATCAATGACCTCGTCCTACGCCGTGTACAAACACAGGCAGGACTGAGCAAATTATCTCCAATGTGGGAAGGCCCATACAAAGTCATCGGCACTTCGCGCCCTGTAGTAGTTCGACTAGCCATGGAGGACGGCACGCCGTTGCCGAACCCGTGGAACATATCCCACATGCGCAAGTTTTACCCGTAAGCCGCATGGTGAGCTGTAAAAACAAAAGCTTAGGCCAACTAACCGCCACCTTGTGTGCGCCAAGTTGGCCGGGGGTTCCCAATATATATATGAGTGTGTATTGCCAACCCCAATCAACATGAGCATCAAGTGTTCTCTATTTACACTTCCATTTCCTTTCTCTTATAATTTTGCAATATCGCTATGCGTTTTCCTTATTCTTTCTGAGATATGTGTTCGGGATGTTGGCTCCTTAGGATGTTCCTGCCCTACCCGCCTCAAACTAGAAAGCCGTAAAGGCGCTGAGGATAGAGTGACGCTGTGTACTGTGCCACGAGGTAGTCAATGCCTGGGGGCTCGGGTGGACATCCTGTCATGCCAGTCCCGATCCCTCAGTTGCACTGCCCCTACTGGCCCCTTATGCCCTCACCTCTGCCCGGAGCCCTGAGAAAGGCGCTAGTCCTTGGCCGATGCACGTTGCGCAAACCTGGACCTGCTCCCGGAGACATAGCTCGGAAAGTAACTGGGAACCACAGCGACCATCAATAGCTTAGCTAACCAAAAGATGGACCTTGTATGCAGGAAAAATGACCAAAAATTAGTAAGTCACAAAGGCGACCACGATAGGCTGCCATAGCGCTAATTCAGTCTAAAAATAGGCAAGTCCACTAGTAGCATTAATAAAACATAGTATTTACATGATGCAGGAAAAAGACGGCCCTAGGCGGCCGGCGGGTATCAGGGGGCATCATCCTCATCATCGGCGACATCGACGGGGGAGTTGTCGTTGTAGGCGAGCCGGAACGCCGGTTCCGTCCCATCGAAGCCTGCCATGATGGAGTCGACCGCATCCGCAACACGACGCCAGGCGCCCTCCTCTATGCCCTCGGGGAAATCCTCGGTGGGGATGTAGGAGTCCTTGGCCACCTTCGGATCGCTTGGGCTAGCTCATCCACCTGGGTGGATAGCGCTCGAAGGGTGGAGCTAGCCAAGGTATCAAATGGCCGCACCACCCCCACTTCACACGCCATTTCAGGCAGGCGCCCAACAGACGCCGCCATGATGCTGACCCTGGACTCGAGCACTTGCTTGAAGTCGTCGGCAAGCTGGCGCGCCCACGCAAGGTCCGACGCCTCTCCACCGGCATGTGGAGCTGGGTGGCGCGGCAGGGCCTGTTCCCGCTGCTCCAGCTCACGCGCCGTCGCCTTCACATCACCCACCGCCTGTTCCCGAGTGGTGACACCCCTCTCCCGTTGCTCTAGCTCCTCCAGCCGCTGGCACGCAGCTGCCTCATGCTGCCGCTCGCGGTTAGAGAGAGCGTTGAGGTTCCAGGAGACTTCCTCCTCCGCTTGCCGCACCTCCGTCTCACACCCCTGCACCTCGGCCTCGTGCTCGGCGGCGGCCTTCTCCCGGGCGGCTACATCTACCTCCCTCCTATCGGACCTGTGCTTGGCCACGGCCACGGCGGCTCATGGTCCTGGAGTTGCTGCAGCGCCTTCTCTAGGTTCCGCTCCCGCACCGCTAACATTTCCTCGTGAAGGCGGAGCACCACGTCTATTTCGGCAGCGGCGGCTTCGGCATGTCCTCGTGAAGGATGTAGTCGCGGTGGTTAGGCTCGTTGGAGAGGACTGCAGCGGTGGAGTGCACCGCAGCCTCCATAGCAGTCAACAGCTGGGTGCTATTGGTGATGGTGAGCCGCTCCGCGGGAGTGTCCCGCAACACCTCGTCGAGCTGCGCCTCCCGCCGCTCCATGTCCTCCTTCCACCGCCGGATCACGCTCATAGTATGGGCCCGAGCCAATAGCTCGACGCGCCCCCTTTCGATCTGCGCCTCGCGGTGCTCCACCTCAGCCTCCCTGGCCGCGAGGTCCTAAATTTGTGTCCACAGGCCCCCTAGGGAGATGGCGTTGGCCCCCTCCAGCGCCTGTAGCATGAGCTCCTGCGCCCACTCCCGCGCCCACACAAGCGGTTCAGCGTCGAGGGCGATCATGACCCCCTCCTGTGTGGCCTCCCCGGGGGCTGCAGCAGGAATCAACGGAGAAGACAGGGGTGCATCACACGCCGAGGGCTTGGTAGTCTTCTCATGCACAGGCGCGCATCAGAAGTTGGCGCCGGAGCTTGCGCCGGTGGTGGTCCGTAGCACGGGGCGGCGTCGGGAGCTGACGAGGATTGATGGTGTGGTGGTGACCTCTGGGGCTCCCCTGGTTGTGCTGTCGTCACCCCCTCTGCAACACTGGGCCCCTCCAAGGACCTCGAGGCTAGCGGCGAGGATAGCCCCCGGTCTGCTCCGGGCGCACCACTGCCTCCCTCGCCTCGGGCTCAACCTCAGGTGCACCGTCATCCTCCCCCGAACCCGAACCAGCGAGGGGCGTGATCGGGATGGTGGGCTCCTCCACTCCGTTCCCCTCATGAACCTCCCAGCTGAACTAGAGGCCCGGCCGCCCTTGGGAACATGCTTGGGGCGGTTGTGCTAATGCTCGCGACTGCGAGGAATAATAGACACAATGAAAAATCATAATGCGGCCAGCACAATCCACAAGCTAAAATCTACCTAGGGCGGCGCTGTAGTTCCATGACACCCGGGAGATTTTCTTCCCCCGGCCTTAAGAGCCGCCTCCTCTTCAGTGGCCCGCCAGAAGGGCTTGCTGGGCTGATGCGCGCTGCCCCGGACCTCACCTATTCCTCGGCGCCAGCCTCTAACGATGCCTCGGTTCCACCACCCCCCGCCGGCATCGCCGATGGAGTCCTAGTCTCCGCCAGGGTAGCGGTGCTGGCCCCCACTGGCATCGCCCTCGGTGTCAACGTACCCCCCGTCCTTGCCGGCATGGCCATCGTGACAGATGAGCCACCGGACGGAGGATGGGGAGCGATGCACTCCGCACCACCGCCTTGTGGAGGCGAGGGGGAAGGAGCGGAGTCGTACTCCAGCCTCTTCCTCTTCCCCTTAGGGTCCGAAGGCTCGGCCCTGCTCCCGTCCGACGCCCGGTAGCCTTGCAACCCAATGGGAACTTCGTCGTCGGCATTGTCATAGCTGTCGTCGTTGCTCTCTGGGGCGACGCCGGCCGTGGCCGATGCTGAACACATACCGTCGCCCACGACCTGCAGGACTTGTAGGATCTTTGGGCACGCTGAGTCTGCAAATTATTACTACTCTAATCACTCGGCTGAAAGCCTAACAGTGAGATTAAAGCCTTTGGCCTATTGTCCAGATTAACTGGGTGATTGATGCTAAGCTAAAGGTCTTGATAAATGTCAAGATGAGGATACATGCATATCCGACTGAAAAATCGCGTTTGGCAACAACTATGTGTGTTGCAGCCTCTGGCATATCATTTAAAATGATCGATGCTAAGCTCCAAGTGTTCTAATTGCCACAAATAGACTCTAGTTTAGTTGTTTTCCCAACGAATTCTAGAGTCGGGGGCTACACCTATTAGGTGCGCCACTAGGCGCACCATTCAATTCCTTTATAAGGGTGTTTTTCCTTAAAAGTCTCGTATAGACTCTAAGTTTAGTTGTTTTCCCAACTAATCATAGAGTCGGGGGCTACACCTAATAGGTGTGCCACTCGGCG
Source organism: Leersia perrieri (assembly GCA_000325765.3). Classification (NCBI taxonomy): domain Eukaryota; kingdom Viridiplantae; phylum Streptophyta; class Magnoliopsida; order Poales; family Poaceae; genus Leersia; species Leersia perrieri. Next base: position 10,593,224 of record CM002478.1, on the reverse strand, counting down.
CCCCAATTTTTTCTCTAGATTTCATAGTGGAGCCCTTCATTGCCTCTTTGCGAGATGATTGGAAAGGATGAAGGAAGATTGGAAACTGGAAGATTACAATAGGAAAAGAAGCAACTCGACTGTGAATGACTCGGGGGCTACTGTGGAGAATATGGGTACCGGGTATCTACTCGGACCATTGTTAGCCCACGAAGAAGGGATGTTCTAGAAGATCGATAGAAGGAAGGCAAAGAGGCCCGGCCCATCAA
>CM002478.1:10569844-10586901 GCA_000325765.3 Leersia perrieri | reverse complement strand
CTGCAATTTTGGTTGCTTTCTATCTCGTTCTTGTTTGTGTTCTTCGATTCGGGAACAGGGATTAGCCTTCTCGGTGAGGCCATCTGTGTTCCGGCACGGGTGGTAACCAGAGGAGACGTGGTGCTGCGATTGCGGGGCTCAAGAAGCCGGATCGACGTGTGTTGCGACTCCGCCCTAATCGTTGATTATCCGAACCTTTCAGAAGATCGGAAACCCTAGTCCACATTACGGGCTAAGGAGGACCTGTGAAACTAACCAGACCATCATATAGGGTACTAGTTACTCCATTTTATTTTGCCTATAGGATAAAAGATTGCCTGGTAATCAACACGCAACTGGTCCATAATAAACAAGGATGAATAGGCACAATATATTTGTAGCTAAATAAAACAGTAACATGTGCGCATTTTAATAAAGCAAAAGCAAGTATAATTGAAAACAAAATAGCATTGAATAAAGTAGGTTCAATGATGCTCAAAGGTGTATGACTTGCCTTGCGTCGACAAAACGGTCTTCGAGCGATCCTTCGATGAATGCAGCCTTCCGAAATGAGCGACCTCCGAACGGCGGAAAACTACACGAAAGGCACTATCTAAGCTAAACAGCTAGACAAAGCCAATAACAGTACATAAAAAGCACATAGAAGAATTCTTTAGGTTATAACGAAAAATTAGAGACTTGAACGGGTCAATTCCGAGCTCAAACGACCAAGATATAGTAATTTTAATTTTAGATCTTCTTTAGTGGCAATTTAGTAATATCTTGTATTCGATTTTAAACCTCAGAGAGAGAGACCGGGCAGCACTGTGCGCGGGACCCACTGGTCAGCCTCTTAGAGGCAGCCGGGCACATGGGCCCCACACGGCAGCCACACGGGTCGACCACATAGTGGTGCCTGGGGGCTCGCCGGCGACGCCGGCCGGCGGAGGGCGGTGGTGGGGCCGAGAGGAACGGGAAGCGGGAAGGGGTTCTCACCGAGGGCGACGACTGCGGATGACGAGGAGGAGATGACTGCGACGACTGGTGACTCGGCCTCGGCAAGGCGGCCACGCTTTGGCGAGGGAGAGATGAGGCCCGGGATGATGATGGTGAAGCGATGCCGACGACGTAGACAATGATAGACAATAGAGGCGGCCTTCTGGAAGGTGGCGAATGCGGCGCTCCGGCGACTAGACACGTCCCTGGTTGACGGCGTCGGCGGTGAAGAGGCAACGACGAGGCGATGCTGTGGACTACAATGACGAGGCAGATCCGGGAGAGGTGAAGACGAAGATGGGAGGCGACGGGACAAGGTGGCGTCAGCGACTGGAGGTGGCCCAGGGGCGACGTCCTTCTGGTCGACGGCGTCGGTGACGTTCCGTCGAGGGAGAGCGGTGGGGAAGAGGTGGCCGAGGTTGGACTTGGGGAGGCGAAGTCGAAGCCGCAGACGACGACGAACGGCGGCATCCCGGCGTCTATCATGCAGCGGCTGGAGTTGACTGTGCGACAGCGTTCTCTAGTCGACGGCGACGACACTGTTCCAGTGGTCGTTGGGCGATGAGGACAGGACGTCGGGGTGCGGCTCGGCCCTGGGGTGCCGAAGGAGGAGACGACGACGGCGGGCGGCACTCCGACGGCGCAGGAGAGGCAGCCGGAAGGTTGACGATGAGGTGGACAGAGGGAGTGACAAGGAGGAGGTGGTTGGAGGCGGCGGCGAGCTCTTTTGTTTGCGGGACGAGGCAACAGAGGGAGCTCAGGAAGCCTTTTATAGGCGCGGACGCCGAGAGAAGGAGATGGAATCGGTGGCTGGAGGAAGATGGAAAGGTGGTCGGGTGGTTTGTATGGTGGGCGTGATTTCTGGCGATGTCGAGCATGATTCAACTCGAGGAAGGGAAAAACGGAATCGTGGGATTTAGGACGTGTTTCCCTGACTCAATTTTGGAAGGGGAGGAAGAGGGGAGGATTTTGTGGCGGCTTGGCAAAGCAAGGAGGAGGTGGCGCTAGATCCGGCTCCTCTGCCTTTGGGCCCTAAAGGCAGAGGGGAACAGTAAAATGTGTCCGTGGCTACAGTGAAAAACAGTGTGCAACAGTGTTTTAACTTTAGTTACTGTAGAAACATTAAAAATAGTAAAATGTACTGTACCAAATCACTCTTTATACATACTGTTGCTAATCGATCTTGGCTGTTTAGTATGAATCGGATGGCTAAAAATAGCCCAAAGGTATCGCACTGTGCTCCTCTGCCTTTATCCCCTCAAGGCAGAGGATCCAAATCCGGCGGCGCTAGGGTTCGGTCGGGAGGAAGGAGACGACCGAGAGGGGGAGGCTTCAGCCTCTCTTGGGCCTGGTGGGCTGGGCGGCAAGGAAGAGAGAGAGGGAGGTCGGTTGGGCTAAGGCCCAGGAGGGAGGGAGAGAGAAAAAGGACCGGGCCGGAAGGAAAAGAGAGGGATTGGGCTGACTTTCGGCCCAAGCAGAGGGAGAGAGAGAAACCCTTTTCTTTTTAATTGTGTTCTTCCTTTGGTTATTGTGGCATTAAAATTAGTAAACATGCTCTGAAAAGTCATGTAAAATTATTTTAGCCTATTTAGACTATGGAGAATTTAAGAAAATTACTTCGAGTCACAATTGAATTTTTTAATATTTGATTATTTCTTTTTGATTTTTAATTTAATTTCTATTATTACATTTAAACAATGATTTATAAATTAGGGATTTATGCGGACGTGTGACGTTTTCCTTTTATTCTTTTTTATTTTGTTGCATCATCATGAATTAACACAAACAAATATTTATATTATATAAACAAATACATTTTTAATATGTAATAGAATATGTATAAGTTGTTTGGTAGAAGTTTTAAGAATTTTTTTAACTTATTTACTATTTTCAATGCATTAAATGAATTTCTACATGGCTATCGAAGTTAATTCCGAATTGAACTACAAATTCATATAATAAGATACAACAAATTTCAGAAAAAATATATTTAGAATCATATGTTCCATTATAGCTAATTTCATGGAGATAAGTGTAAAATTAAATTGTCTTCTTGGGACAATTCAAACTTTTATCTCTGAATTACTCCATAATAATTAAAATAATATCTAATGTAGTCAGAAAAATCTGCAAATTGACATGACAATATATTTTTGGTTCATAACCTTTCCATAAAAAATTAAATATTTTTAATAAAGTGAGGCTATACATTGTTCATAAATGGGCACATTTCTCACAAAGATCCTTATAACTCAAGTGATACTTTCATATTTGAATACCTCATAACATCTTTGAGTTAGTATGCCCCTCAAATTTCGTCACAAATCTTATGTTTACAAATATAACAGAAAAATGTGAACTTAGATTAGCAATTGTTATGCAAAAACATTTTTCTATTATCTACTTAGGTGGAAGAAAATAAATCCATATAAAAAAGATCCAAGCAAAAGCAATTTATGTAAAAAAAGTTGCAATTAAATGAACTATTGTGATTTTAGAAAAAAAATTAGAAAAAATATCCATCAAATTTGGAGTTTTTATGTGGGAGAAATACCACTTACAAAATTAAATTTCGGAATAAAAACAAAAAATTATGAATAATATGCTTGCTGCCGCCGATCAACCGCCGCCATAGAAGATCCTCAGCAAGTGCCCGCACACGGCTGCGCGAGCCGTTCGATTTCTCCACGCGTCTGACATTGCTGCGATCCGCGCGAAGGGCAAACCAGCCAATCAACATGCTCGCGCTAACCAGTACGTGCCATGCGTTGCGCTCGCGTTCGCCTGAAATGCTCCCGCCGACACACGCTCGAGCATACCCACGCAAACCACGTGTCGGGACAGGGCCCGCCCGCCAGCCTCCGCCCAATTGCCACGCCGTCCATGTCGGGCCCGCGTGTCAGCTGGCGGCACATGGTGTTGATGGGGTCGCCGTTTGTTGCCGCCATCATTCGCCAAAACAGGTCGAGCAGGACTGGCCTGAAGCATGTACTGATCCGAGATAAATCTGTTTCGCATCCTTTGCTAAGTCTGTTTCATATCCTCTGCCCAAAAATTGTATAGTTTTGAATTTTCATATATATTTTTTTGTTTTTTTATTGCTCATATACACTTCAAATTTTGACATGCCTTTACCTTCACCCGCCTATTAACAAGTGTGAATTTATGTTTGCCACTTGTTATAAAAAATTGCTTACTAGTTTTTAATAACTAATTAAGGCACCCATGTAAAATAACTTGCAAAAGAAATTATTTGAGATATATAAGTATATTTTCAAATTTGCGTATAAATTTTTTTGTTGCTCTCATGGACACTTCAAATTTGGACACACCCTTAACTTCATCCTCCTACTAACAAGTGTGATTTCATGTTTCCACTTGTTGTTATAGAATGTCACTATTATGGGCATGATATATCCCCTCCTACAGATCCATGACGAAAATAACAATCGTCATAGAATTATGCACCGGTAATGAAGGTTTCTGAATACGTTACAAACAATTCGTCATGGATTAACCGATTTCCTGTAGTGACTGCAGAAGCATCTCCCCCAATAATCCACAATGTAGTATTGAGGCATCTTCAATATCACCATATCTTCAGATAGGTGACGAGGGGGTTAAGTATGGGGCCCACTACAACTTTTTAGATATGGTGCTCCTTATTTGTCGTCTAGATCAATATCATATTTTTAAAGACAGCTCATCTAACTGGCCTCCTGCGAAAGGACAATTTTTTCTAGGTTATACAAGCCACAATGGCCCATGAATGGATAGTCATGTGGTTACTTTTCGCACACGGCAACTAATTTAGCCGCCTGCTATATTTATATTTAAAGCTTGTCGCCTGCAAATATCATTTTTGGTTTAGTGAAATCTCATAGTTCCAGATTTAGGTGATGTGCGGTATTTTAGGTACAACTATCAAATGCTATTACTTATATTATTATATATATTTTTCTAAAATCATGAACCCAATATATAAAAAGAGAAATAATTAATATTAAACGCTCCTTTGTAAAGCTTGACTTTTTCTTAATTTTGGTAATTAGTTCCAATCATCCTAAATTCGGAGGATGCTGAACTGTGAGATTATTTCCTAAATGTTGTGAATGACTATCAATACCTTTATCATGGTTTGCTAACAAAATTTGTGTGAACAGATACACGAGATTATTGCATGAAATATTGTTATTTGCGAACAAAAGTTGAACATAAACAGCTTTTCATAAACATTTTTATGAGAAGGAACATAAACATTCATGACAGATATATGCATGGTAACATTTACAAACACATATTACATAAACAAAGCTACATGTACATTTCTAGCTAGCTAGCTAGAGGCAACACACGAATGAAATAAAATGTACACCATGTATGACATGAACATATCTTATAAAGACATATAGGTTTGGCTTGAGAGCGGAGAACAGCGCAGAATGCAAAATATTCAGAAATGCTCACCGACATTAGTAAATGGTACTACCGGCATTGGTAGATCTTCAAGCAGTCCCTCTGAGGTATGTTGGACTGCCCTGGCACGCATGGCCCAGAGCACACGGGCTGATTCGGAGAGAAGCCTTTGTAGGTGAGGCCGTTGGGCGCCGCCGTGACCAAGCTGCCGCTGAGCACAGTTGCCATCGCCATCGCCACCACCAGTACGCTGAAGATGAACCGGGCAGCAATGCCGAAACGGCCAATATGCAGTGCCTTCGGTGCCATTGATGGATTAGCTACTGTCTGCTCTGCAAACTGGACTACAAATTCTACAACCACTCTGTTCAATCTGATGAGTACAGCGATGCATGGTTGTTTTATGGGTTGATGATGGTAGGTGGGAATGGGGGTTGTCCGACTGTGTGCCTGCGGTGACGTGCTTGTTATTAGTCACGAGTTCTTGGAAGCTTTTGCATTGCTATGTACTACGAGACTAGACAGGGTGGATAATCTGGCAAGTTTGCCGTCCTGGCAATCATGTAAATAGGTGAGCAAAGCTTTGTTTTTCCTTCTGTTTGTGCATGCACGGGACAAGATACTTTAGCGATCAACAGTACACAACTCAGGAATTTGCTTGGGCTTGGTTGATTACTGTTGTATAAATATATATGGTACTCCAACTGATTCGACCAGTTGTAAATATTTATAACATTTAAAATAAGACTTGTTTAAAGCCTTAAAAACTTGATCTTCAATAATTTTTTAAAGGATAAGTTAAAAATAGAGAAAACTTCCAACATGCCCACCAATTTTCCTTCAATCCCTTCCATTCCCATGAAAATTTACCCAATCTCTTCTATGCCCCTGAGTTTTCATCTTCAGCCCCTCTAAACCTATTACATTATTAGTTGACCGTGAGTTAACGGTCAAATATTCTCCAAAATGACAATATTATCACATACTTATGTGCTTGTTTATTTAGAAAAGTACAATTCTAAAAGATGAAAAAAAAATTAGCAAAACAAAACACACGTAATTATTTGACCCACATTTTTAAAAAAATTAATTTAATTTATAGTAAATTTTAAATTGTATGTGATGATATATATGTACAAATATCTGTATTGAAATTGAAACCTAAATAAAAAAATTCAATTTCTCGGGAATATCGTGTGTATTTCATAATATTTTAATTTTTTTAAAAAATTAAAGTCAAATAATTATGTCCCATTTGAATTTATTATGAATTCAATTCTTTTTTCATATTGAGATTTATGTTTATAGAGTAATTAGCATACATACTATATAAGAGCAATATAGTCATTTTGATAAAAATCTAACGGTCAACTAACGGAATGGATATAGTAGAGATGGAAACAAAAACTCAGGGGCATATAAGGGATTGGTCAAATTTCAGGGACACAGAAGGGATTGACGGAATACTCGCGGGCATGTGCAAATATCTTTTACATAATGCTATCATGATGTTACAAACCAATTCGATTTTGCATAATGTTAACAGCTTGAATTGTAAAAGTTTGACTAAATCCTTCTAAGTTAAAACTTTTACCCGAGAACAGTAAATGCTATCATTTCTATTTCTCTCCTAATAACTTGTATTTTTTATGACAATTTTGCAGAATTTTCAATGCATTAGGACTTTGGTAGGAGGCACCTAAAACTGATTTAAACATTGAAATTTCTAAAGCTCAAATCAATCAATCATGAAAATAGTTTTGAACTTTGCTAATGGTGTCATATGGATGGTTCTACAAAATTTCAAATCAAATTAAATACAACATGTGTAAATAGAAAAAAAAGAGGGAAATATTATTAAGAAAAAAAGTAAACTGTTTTTAATAGTTTAGAGGTAAAAGAAACAAAATAAAAAAAGCAATAGCGATAACGATTATTTGAAGGAGTAAAATGCATTTTTTTTCTAAATATTCCCATGTCCAAAGGAGGGAGTACCTCCGTTAGGTCTCTCTCGTCGAGATAATAGGACATTTTGGTACTTTATGGGTTGCATTAGTCTCCTTCCATGTACAGTTGTTGCTCTGGTTGAATATTGTATTCTAATTCTAACATATTTTTTTAGAGAAGGGTAATTTTTACTCGGCCTCTATATACAATTGGATATACACAGCCTTTTAAAGAGGGAACTTAGCCTTCAAATAACCCAATCTGAAATTCGCTCCTATGGAGATTTGAACTCAGAACCTTGGGGTGCTACTCAGATCACTGCAACCACTAGGCTATATGCCCTTTCACATTCTAATTCTAACATATACAGTGCAAAATCTTTGGGATGTCAAATCCATCACTCGCAATTTTATGGCTGGTTCACATCAACGTCTAGTATTTGGCTCTTGTTTTTTTCGAATTTGCATGTGAAAAAATGGTGCATTTGAGCTAACAACACAAAGTCAGTGGTGTACACTCCACCTGGTAGCAGATCGAAGACCCAATGAGCAAACTGAGTACAATTTTCCCAATGGTTTCCAACCAAGTCTCCCAGAGCCAAAACTCTCTACCATCTATGATCTGTATTATTGAGACAAGCAAAGCGTTTCTGTATTTGGCTATACATATATATAGATGTTAAGAAAAGAAGAATAGAGTTGGTAGGAAGTAATTACAGTCACTGTCTTGCGTTTCGTCGCGTTGCATCATGTAACCCAAGTTGTCGAGTTGTTCAGCCCTGAACGTTGCTAAATGGAAATGATCTTATTAATACCCACATTTTGCTCCACATACATAATCAAATTAAGTAGGTTGATGTACATTAGTACATAGGCTGAGGGTTTCCATTCCATGAAGGTAGTTAATACAACGTTATTGTCGAGGTGGGGGAATAATATCGAATCACTCAAACAATCTTTGATCGAGTTCAAGATGCATTTCCATGTAAAATAATTTTAGAATAATCTAATTTAAGCCTCCCTGCAATTACAACGTTATTTACGTTGAACAAGGTAGCGCCGGCCGAGCTTTAAAGAGACAACGTACGGAGCAATGTCACCACCATAAGCAAGTACAATACGGTTGACTCATTAGCTCTAAAATTTGCCAAGTCAGCTTTTTTCTAGGCGGGGAAAGAGAATTGAGGCGAGGGAAGAGAGTGTCCGACTAAATTCTAGCCCGACATTAACGCTGATTTTCATGCCGTAGCGCCGGCGTGCAATCAAGACCGACGGTAAAAAAACATGTTTTGTGGGCCCCGTGAAATACCACATCGATCCCGTGCGGAGTGGGGCCAGGATCCCATCCCCACGCTAGCTAGCGCGTGTTTCTCCTCTACCGATTTTCCTCTACCGCACACGATTTTTTCCCACCCCAGGCGGCCGTGGTGACGGTGCCTAGATCCTCCTTCCGCCCTCGCAAGCAGCGTATGTCGTCATCTCCCTCCCCGGCCACACCAGTGCCCTCTCCTCTCCTCTCCTCTTCCCTTCCCCTGCACAGGAACAACTCCGTCATTTGACTTTGTTGTCAATCTGGCGTGTCTCCCACCTTTGGTATGATGACCTTGTTGGGATTCAGGGGGTTGCTGTGTCACCTTTCAATTGCTCCTGGTTTATGTTTCTGCCTTTTCTATTCTTACTGACGTGAACTTAGCTACCCACTGAATATTTGCTAGAATGGCTTAAGTAAATTTCACTAAACTAGATGTTTTGTGGTCTAAGTTGCATAAAACTACGCATACTTTTACACTTGTCACTTAACTACACATATCATGATACTAATGTTTCACAAAACTATACTAAGTTTTACGAAACCACACAATTAAAAATCCATAAATAGTGTAGTTTTATGAGAGATTAGTACCATGATATATGTAGTTAAGCGATAAGTGTAAAATTATATGTAATTTTGTGTAACTCGAACCATAAAATATGTGGTTTTGTGAAATTTACTCAATGGCTTTTGTACTGTTAGTGGTAATTAACAAAGAAACAGACACCAACAATAATGTGTGTACTGATTATCTTGAAGATTTGATAATCCATTTACCACTACAAACTGTAACAATTTGATTATGATTGCAATGATCTGTAATTGTGAAGTTGGATTGTACCTCTCCACTTACAGGTCCATAAGCAGTCATTATATTGGTGAGGTTTGGATTGTTTATTTGAAATAAAAGAATTACGGGGTACCAATGACTATGCTCCCAATTGCCTTCTTGTTTCTTTTTTTTTTAACACCTTGATTTATCTTTGTCTGTATATTTCAGTTGGATGCCATGACGAAGATTTGAACATGGCAGTTGGTGAATGAAGATGAAGAACTTCAATTTTAGTAGCCCGTTTGCTCAATGGCATGTCGTCAGTACTTGTAAAAAGTGTGTGTGCGCTCTTCATCTCACCTTAGATGTCCTTTTCTTTCTTCAATTTAACATCAGTACCATGAACTTTCTTATAATTGTGTTTTGTTTACTGGCTCTCCTGAGATTGTCAGAATCATCTTGCTCTGGTCGAGTTGATGTTTGATTGTGTGCACCAAAATGGCCACAATGATGCCTTGCTCAACCGAGTTGATGTTTCATTGTGTGCACCAAAATGACCACAAAGATGTGTGTCACTGTTGATCCCAATAGTTGCTATGGGAGTATTAATTGCTTCGTTGTTTTAACCCAGCATAACTTTTAGCCAACTTGTTCTATCAGTTGGCTCTAAATTAACTCTAGATGACATGTACAAAATTGGAGCTAACTGCTAGCTGTACTATTGGACTTAGAGTAGAGTTTAACAATAGGGCTCACTAATTAACTATAAGTCTACATTAGAGACAGCATATATAATAGGTGGGCTATAAGATTAACTCTAATTTTATTCCTCTATCTCTTTCTCTCACTGATGCATTTAATGTATTTTTATTGAAGCAAGTGTAGAACTCGCTTTTGTATGAGGGCCAACCCTCTCTATTTTGCTTTGCCTCTTTTCTCCATATCAGCTTATAGTTGGTTTATAGCTCAATATTGTACTTGTGCTAAGAGCCATTTAAATAGTAGAGTTCACTTCTTAACTATACGTCGAATTATAGCTAACATGTATAATAGAATTGGCTATGAGGTTGGCTCTAATTCTTTTTATATATATCTATACATTAAATGTATTTATCTTCGTGCATATATAGAGCTAGATTTTACATGACAGCCTACTCATCTTATTTTCACTGTCTCTCTTTCCCGTAAACTTAAACCTAAACCTAGCTTAGATATCCTCCTAAACTCAAAGGTATTCTACAAGTACATTCTTAAAGTTAGAGAGGTACCATTTTAATGAATACTAGAAAGGATTATAAATCAGATTATGAATATGATGCGCACTAAGAAAATAATAATAATAAAAAGAATTGTCCAGGTGCATTGTGCCCAACGATTAAGCTAAAGGTTGAGAAACATGCAGAGATGGATAATACATGCTATGTATTACCTGCTGGTATCGAGGTTTTTCAGGTTACTGATAGAGGATCTGAGTACATAGTTGAAGTTAAATAAAGAGATGTGATTGTTGGAGATGGCAGTTAATGCGATATTAACCATGCCACTTCTTGGTCGAGGCAAGAAAAGATCAAAACAGATAATGTATTATCATTTTTGGTATTCAATCAATGTTATAAGTAAGCTTATGGCTACAATATAAGACTTGCGAGAGACAAGGTCCTTTGGGAGAAGATGCATGGTGTAGAAGTAAAACCACCAATGTCTGAGAAGAAAGTGGGAAGGAAAAAAAAAGGCCTTATTTATGGTATGGTATTGTATACTAGTTAATTATACTAATGAATGAATGGTCGAGATTAAATTATACTAGTGGTAATTATACTATAGTATATACCTATATTATGCAATAATATATAGCATTTTTATAGAAAGGACGGTCTTAACTGCGTGACTTCATTATGCAATAAGATAAATATCGCAAATTTTAAATTTAAGGTGTGGTGGATAATTTCTTAAGTTAATAGATTAATTACTATAATAACAACACAAATTAACAAATCTACTCCGTCCATACTACTTCTCACCTATACTTATACTAGTGTTAGTGTTAGGTACCCAAAACAAAAGGACGAAGCAGTATGAGAATAAAATTTTGTTGCGTAATATAAGTAGTAGTAGTTCTGGATCACTTATTCCCATGCAACTTCTACTTATGAAGGAAGGTAGTAGACAGGGTAGGCCCTGAGGGGGGTCGAGAAGGGCAGTTGATCTGGGCCCCCACCCCCGGCGTGAAGCCCATCGGCCTGTTCTGCTTGCCATGCGTGCGCTATTTCACTTCTGAAGCCGCAAATCAAGGAGAGACAATTAGAGGAAGCTGAAACGACAAGATTATTCCGGCGCTAATTGTGATTGATCTAATCGCTCGCCTCAACTTCACTGAATCGACAAATTCCATCCCACCCGTACAGAGGCATCAACGCGACGGCCTCCTCCGCCAGTCCGCCGTCCGCTCCAACGTACGGCGAAAGGGCACCATCCGTGAGCAGCTACTACCTGCAGCGCTGCTGCCCGCTCTCCAACTCCAAAATCTCCTTCTCAACGCATGGCTAAATCATAAGGTAATCTAGATTAACCAATTAATCATTCAACTATCTCTTATGTAATTTATTATTTTTTTACACTTCCTTAATCATTGGTGAACAGTCAACACATTAATTCTCTGACTCTTGTAACTCTAGCGTGAGCATGAGTAGTAGACAGCTGTGAGGTGTGGATTGAATAGATGATCACTAATCGGATGAGCAATAGCAAATTAGCAACTGAGCAACACCATGTGCCCATGTCCATCTATCAGTCCATGGACATAAGTTTGTGTTAAACTTTTGATAAGGTTAATTTAGTTTTTATTACCAGGCCCATGTTTGATACCATGTGGATGAGATTGATATTAATGCCATTATTATCGATAGCTTCGCATCGAGAAATGTTCGGAGAAATTTAAGGTAATATGTGTAAAGTTTATTATATATATTAACTTTAGATGCAATTTATGTTTTAACGGTGCCATGCACTAGTGTTTATATATGCATGTTTATTATAATTTTAGAAGCTATTTTAAGGACCCTTGAATTTATTTTCCCATGGGTAAAAAAAAACTCAGGACCGGCACTGCTGAAATAGCAGTATTGATTTACTACTCTTTCATTGCTAGTGTCCTCCTGGCTGTAGCACTGATATATCTTCTGTAACAGAGAAGAAAAATGACGTCGGTTCATTTCCTCCAATTGCACACATAGAAAGACGCATGATATACAAAACCAGGCGTAACGTTAAATATAAAAAATGTCATCCGTGAGGGCTAAAATGATTTTTGGATATGATCTCCTGTAATAGTAATTTGCCGTAGTCTTTAAAGCACACTGCACATCTCTGCTTGGTCATGTGAATCTTATAACTCTTTCTGACTGCCTGGCCTATTTACATTGCTTGCAACCTCCAAATGACGACAGGACGAACAAACTTGTAAACATTGACAGCTACTTAAGCGACCAAAATAGTCCAGTTATCTACACAATTTTCTCTTCCATTTTTCATTAATTCATCCCTTGGTTAATAACTTAGCTAAATATATTGGCCTCCCCGTGTTAACATGGATGACCAGGTAGCTAATGAGATGCAAATGCACTCATAAACTCCACGTGTAACAGCCACTTTTATGTGGTTAATTGGTGAATTATTGTGTGCAGAAATAGGGACAATAATATGCAAATAACAGTCATGTTATTGTACTCATTTCAGCCACTTGTATTCCCATCAAAGTGCAATTTCAGTTACAAATTGTAATCCCTATATAACAGAGCAAAAGATCAATGAAATGAGAGGACTCACTCCAAAATTCTGCCTACACTTGTTACATTGTTCTTTACAATTTTACACTTCAACACGTTATCAAGCACGCTTAACCAGCTAAGCAAAGGGTAAGGATGGCACGGAGCTCACCCCTCCGCCTCCACCACCATCTCCTCCATGCCCCGCCCGCCGCATCATCAAGACTGGGCATGTCCCCACCAAGATGGCCGCCGGCGGCGAGGCGAGTCGCCCCCACCCTCCGGTGAATGGGAGGCTTGAGTTTCATTAACGGAATCGGCCTCCGGTGAGTGGGAGGCTTGAGTTTCATTGACGGAATCGGTCTAGGAGGGGGAGGAGAGAGGGCGGCGGCGGCAAATCGACGGGGGCGACGACAGATCGGGGGTGGCAGCATCCGATCCATGGTGGCACGGCGGCGGCGCGCCGCGCCCACGGCAAATCGGCNTACCCTACTAAGTTATAGGGATATTCGAAAAAATGGGATTCATGTGGAAACACATGAAGAAAACAATGAGCAATTTCTTCTCTTGACCAAACATACCGGATATGGCAAACAGACACTTGAAAAGGTGCCTTCTCTCCCGTCTGAATTGTACTACACAAATATTAAAACCGTACCATATGTTGCATATAAAGTGATTTTTCAGAATGTTGATGCATTCAAAACTTGGCATGAACGCCTTGGCCATCCCGGCGTCGGGATGATGAGAAAAATCATGAGCAATTCAATTGGACATGATATGAGTGATAAAAAATTCCTAGAATCATCAGATTTTGTGTGCACCTCATGTGCAACTGGGAAATTAATTTTAAGACCATCATATCTTAAAATAAAGGCTGAACCACTAAAGTTCCTTGAACGCATTCAAGGTGACATTGGTGGCCCTATTCAACCATTATCTGGACCCTTCAGGTACTTCATGATTTTAATAGACGCATCTATATGATGGTCTCATGTGGGTCTATTATCGACACGAAACCATGCATTTGCAAAATTGATTGCACAAGTCACAGACTTAGAGCAAGTCAACCTGAACACTATATTAAATCTATCAGATTGGACAATGCTGCAGAATTTTCTTCCAAAGATTTCAATAATTATTTTATAGCTTTAGGAATTGAAGTTCAACATTCTGTACCATATGTTCATACATAAAATGGTTTAGCCGAATCTCTTATCAAGAGAATAAAACTCATTGCCAGACCATTATTGCAAAATTGCAACCTACCAACATCATGTTGGGGTCACGCAGCACTACATGCTGGTGACTTAATACAATTGCGCCCAACTGCATACCATACAACATCCCCGCTGCAATTGGTTCGTGGTGATTTCCATCTGCGGAAATTCGGTTGTGCTGTATACGTACCGATCACACCACAAAAGCGTACATCAATGGGCCCTCACAGGAGAATGGGGATTTATGTCGGGTATTTATCTCCGTCAATCATTAAATACCTGGAGCCCCTTACAGGGGACTTACTTACAACCCGGTACGCTGATAGTATCTTCGACTCAAGTATCACACTGAATGCTCGGAAATAAATTGGGATGCCTTAGACACCCTAAAGGAGGATCCGCGTACCACTAAATCCGAACTTCAAGTTCAAAGGATTATTAATTTGTAAACTGCTGCAAATAATTTGCCAGACTCATTTACTGTGAGTAAAAGTGTCACCAAATCATGCATTCCCGCAAGGAATGTGCCGGAAAGAATAGAGGTACCAGAAAAAACTATTCATCTCCCTTCCTCAAAGGAGAGTGGGAGAAGTACGGCAAATCCCCAAAAGCGCACGAGGAAACAAAGGAAACAAACTTCTGACACAGTGAATGTAAGTCAACCTTAGGTTTAGATACACCAAGTGGATTTATCCAATCCACCCCCCACATCAACAGTGCACTCAATTTCCGATGATGGGACATTGGAACGCCCCGACACGGTCTTATTGGGAAATACTAAACCGTCAACTGGGGTACACGAAATTTCCACAAATTATATTGAGTCTGGAGAATCATTTGCTTGTAAGACTACAATTGTCCACATTTTCTTTGCCTCATAAGTTGCAAACGCCATCCAAAATGATCCAGATCCTATGACCATGGTAGAGTGCAAGAAGCGCTCGGATTGGAAGAAATGGAAGGAAGCAATTGAAGCAGAGTTGGCCTCCCTCAATAAAAGAGAGGTATTCTCACAAGTTATACCTTCCCTGTGGGTTTCAAATGGGTTTTCATCCGGAAACGGAATGAGAACAACGAGGTGGTGAGATATAAGGCGAGGCTTATAGCACAAGGGTTCACGCAGAGACCCGGCATTGATTTCAATGAAACATATTCTCCAGTNGCGCCTCCCTAGGAGGCGGCGGCAGGAGAGGGTGGTGGAGGCGGTGCTACCAGCCGCCCCCCACCCACTTCCCCTTCTTTCTTTCGCAGATGGGCCGGCCCATATGCCGGGCGCCACCCCCCTGCCCAAGCTGAATTGGCTTTCAGCCCATTAACTCTCCCTTTTGCCTCCTGGACTGTTCGGTGGTGGGCCGAAATTTATTTTTTTGGCCCACTGCCCAATAAATTGTTTATTTACATGCAATTTACATTTCAGTCCTTGACCTTTGGTCAATTCGCATTAGGCAATAATCAGAGCTTTACTTTTTGCGTTCAGCACCTTGTAAACCTCTGTAATTAATACATATGAGTTCAATTTCAGCAATTTTAGCATTTCCATGCAATTTAAATTACAAGTACATTGCAAATTTAAATTCCTTTGCCCTCTTTTATTTAAATCATTGCAATACAAGCCTGTAAAATTGGAATAAAAATTCCTCGAAGTATGAGATGATATGGATTTATGCATGCCATGGCATTGCAACACCCTCTCTAACCAAGAATTATACAAAAAATAGAGGAAAATCAATTTATTGTTCGAGTTCATCTCAATGAATTCACAAAAATTGAACAAACACGCCATAATTTATCAAATTTTTTGGCACATTGTAGGTGAGATGGCAACCAAGGAGTTCGATATTCTCGCTCTTGATGGTTCCAATTTCCCTTCTTGGGTGATGGATCTCAAAGTTAATCTGTCGACTAATGAACTATGCGGTTGTATAGATAAAACTGTTGTTGGGACCTCTTCCCCCTCTACAAAATCAAAATACTCTGCCTTAAAAGTAATAGGGAATCATATCCATCCGGATTTAAAAATGGAGTATATGTATGAGGAGGATCCACTAGCTTTGTGGAATGCTCTTAAAAGTCATTATGAACAGCATAAGGCGCTTCTCCTCCCAGAGGCTACGCATGAGTGGAATCACTTACACCTTCGGGATTTGTAAACTCTAGACGAATTCAACCATGCTGTTCATAAGATTTGCTCGAAACTCCAGTTTTGTGAGAAAGAGTCTTCAGACGCAGATAAAATAGAGAAGACTCTGTCTACTATGCTCCCGTCAGAACGGATACTTACTCAACAATACCGTGAGAAGAATTTCACAGTTTATTCTTCACTCATTCAAACATTGAAACAGGCAGAGAAGAGCCATGAGCTCACAGTTTGGAATCCAAACCAGCGCCCATTGGGCACTGCACCTTTGCCTGAAGTACATGGGAATGCGAAGACAAATGTCCCGAATGGGAATAAACAGACTGGAAATTCATCAGGAAAGGGCAAACGCAAGAGAGCTAGAAAGCCACGTAGAAATGTCCAAAAGGGGAAAGGCATTTCTAAGCAGAAAAATGATAGTAGAAACAAGAACACATGTTTCAAATGTGGTTGTTATAATCATATTGCTAAGAAATGCAAGACTCCTAAACATCTACTTGAACTATACATGAAGT
>CM002478.1:10511554-10537215 GCA_000325765.3 Leersia perrieri | reverse complement strand
GAGGGGTCGAGTGCCGGCGAGGGCGTCGACGGCCGGCGAGGTCGTCGCCGGCGGAACGGGTGGCGAATCTCGCCCAATCGCCTGGGCTGCGCGAGCGGCCGTGAGAGGGACTCGGAAGGATCATTTTGGAAAACTTACAGGGGTACCGGCCGAAGGGGGGTTACAGCAAAACGGTGAAGAGGCTGGTGGGCGTATTTTTGCAAAAAGCGCGTCTCTCGCTCCGTACCCATCAGATGCGTTTGGTGCGGCTCAGATTTTAAGTTAGCATAGTTGCACGGACGTGCTGGTTTGCATAGGATCTGAACCCAATATAAAAATATGTTTAAATACAAATCTTATGATCACTGCACAAAACTAAACACCATAATAGTATTAATTAGCTATGAGGCCAAAACTTGTAAATGAAAAACAAGATTTTACGACGAAGGAAGTTCCGCTGTACTCGCCCTTCCCGATGCGGCGATACTCCATCGATCGGATCGTCCCACCGCCACTACAGGTGCCAAACACGTGTATCATATCAATCCTATCCATATCCATCAATCCGTTATCCATGCCATGAATGTACTGAAAGTGTGAGCGTCCAGAAGTACACTACGTGGCGGCCGGTGGCCGCGTGTCGCCACCGACACGGCTCGCTACAGCCTTCTCCATGCACACGTCCCCTGCTCCGCCTTTATTCCCTCGAGAGAGAAATGCACCGGCTTCGCCTCCTGGCACACCCACGCATGACACGTACCCCCTCTTCCATGGCCTTCCGCACCCAAACTTTCCAATTTTATAAAAATCTTTGCAAAATCGAATCCAATCTTGCAGCAGTATAAATAGCAGGGCACCCAGCGGCTTGCTGCATCCATCAACGAATCGACACAACTTGTCACTGACACATAGCAACACAACAAGACTCTTTGGTTACAACCGCTAAAGTTTAATCGACAGGATGGAGAACTACCAGGGACAGCACGGCTACGGCGCTGACCGCGTCGACGCGTACGGCAACCCGGTGTCCGGCCAGTACGGCGGCGCCACCGCTCCGGGCGCCATGGGAATGGGAAGAGGCCACGGCGCCGGCGCCGGCGGCAACCAGTTCCAGCCGGTGAGGGAGGACCACAAGACCGGCGGCATCCTCCGCCGCTCCGGCAGCTCAAGCTCCAGCTCGGTATGTTGCTTTTGATCCATCCATGCATGAATGCATTCTTTCATCTGCATTAATTACTGTTGTTACTTGGTTGTTAATTCTTGTCCTTTTGCTTTCCAACCGTGTAGTCCTCTGAGGACGATGGAATGGGCGGAAGGAGGAAGAAGGGAATGAAGGAGAAGATCAAGGAGAAGCTTCCCGGTGGCCATAAGGACAGCCAGCAGCAGCAGATGATGGGGAACACCGGCGGCGCGTACGGGCAGCAGGGGCACGCCGGGATGACCGGCGCAGGCACCGGCGTGCACGGCGCGGGGTACGGCAATAACACCGGGGAGAAGAAGGGAATCATGGACAAGATCAAGGAAAAGCTGCCTGGCCAGCACTGAACTCACAGTAATGTGTGAGTGTGTCGTTTGATCTGATGAATAAACTAGCGTGAGTGTGAAATGGGATGCACTGCCTTGAGAGGAATGGCACTGTTTGCTCTTTTCTGTTCTCGCGCGTTGGGTTTTTACCTTGTAATGTAAGCTGGTGTGCATGCACACTATGTTTTTATGAAGTGCGTTAACTTTGCTTTTGTGTATTCTGCGCATATATACGTCTCGTACTCTCGTGTATGTTTTTTCTCGAGTAAATTGCTTTGGAGGTGGAGGTACAGGTGGATGCAATTTAGTATATAATCCTGCAAAAATTGTTTTGATACACTAATTTGTTGTCTGAAACTAAGACCAAAATACCGAACATACTTTGATTTTAAACTTTTATTATTAATCAAACTTTTATTATTAACGTATGATTAATTAAGTATTAGTTACTTTAAACTAAAAATAAATTACTTTTATTTTTAAAACAATTTTTGTTAAAAATATTTGCAAAAAATATTCTATTTTACAGTTCGGAAAGCGTATGAAGGGGAAAAAAACACTATAGCGCATAAAAAATATGCCTAAGCACAAACGAAAGCAATCTTTGGCTAACCATGATATTGTAATACAGTCTTTATCATGATATTCTAATAGTCTTTATCAACTTCTATGGTTATTAAGATATGACCTGCAAAATATATTTGTAAATAGCAATATACTTGCTATTTACTTTTATCATAATTTTTTATCCATTACATAATTTTGTAATTTATAATTCTCTCTATCTAAAAATTATGCTTCAGTCTATCGATTACTGAATAGACGTATATCTACACGGCATCTCTCACATACATGCTTATATGCGTAAAGTAGCATCCTAATCAGCATTTAAACCAACTAAATTAGTTATATTATGCAATTTTGTTCTTGGTTTATATGTATCAGACAAGTTTATACGCCAAAACGACTATTTTACAAGTTTATGTACCACACTCAATTTATTTTTTTTCTTCTTTGGTATCAAATTGCTAAGAGTATGCAGGCTGTAATTAGAGGCGATATTTCGAGATAAAAATCAGATCGAAGCTCCGCCAATCGAGGAAAAGAAAAAATGATTTCCTTGAAACTGGCCCAACAAAAAAAAATACGTTTTCGTGTTCTCCGAGAAACCTGGAGGACTGTTTGAAACCTACAAGAAACAAATGATTTAGAAAGGCTGTCCTCATTTGCTCTTGCTCAACATCCTTTCAGGCCCGTTCGATTCGGGTGTGATTATTTTGGACACGCAAAACTAGAAATATCATTAGCATATGATTAATCAAGTATTAGCTATTTTAAATTTGAAAAATAGATTTATTTATTTTTTAAAAAAAATTATAAAAAGTTTTTTCAAATAATGCATCATTTAGCGGCTTGGGAAACGTACACACGATAATCCAAAAATTAGCCATTTGCTTCATATAGATTAGAACACGGCCTCAGTCCGGGATCACAATTCGAACAATTCTGAAAATGTTAGTGATAAAGGACCAAGTCTTACAAATGCCATCAATAAATACAAGGGTCCCAAAGAAATACTATATTTGAAACCAATTTATTCTAGAAATTAAATTATAATGCCATTAGGATTTTGTGCCACCGCAATCCCGAAATACATTTTAGAAGCCACTTTGCACTGGAAATTACAATGCCATTAGGATTTCGTCCACCGCATTATTTATTATATTATTTATCTTATAGAATTTAATGGAGAAAAAAATAATAATAAAACCTTAACGGTGATGTCTTTTCTTGAATAAAAAACGGCTTACACGAGGCAGTTCTGGCATCTTGCATATATCATTGGCATTTCTGCGATTTGGCCATTTGTTGATGGTATATCTTATAAAGTTTGTTAAAGATTACTACTCTAATACATGTATACAAACTTTTTTCCTCTATCTACAGCTGTCATATTAGATCACTTAGTATAAATACTAATAAATGAATCAGTAACAAATCTATAAATTAAAGAGTGAATTGCTCTATGAGCTAGTTTTTGTTACCAAAGTTTCACTTTGGACTAGGTCATACCTAATGTTTTCACTTTGGACTAGAGTTTCTTACATTCTATTCCACATTGGACCACTATTTGGTTTCTCAGTGACATTTTTTTGCAGCTATTATTACCTTAATTTACAGCTGTATGGATCACTAACAACAGAATGCACAGATGAATATGATCTAACTGTTTGATTTTTGTTGTTATTTTTCTCCTTAAAAATTCATGTCAGCAAACAACAAAATACTTTATGGAGAACTCATATGCACGAGCTTAGGACAAGAGGGTTGCCGTACGCCTTAATCTCGCATACTCATGCTCAGATGTGCAGCAGACAGAAGATATCATACTCTGATTATTCATCCATGCCAACTACTCAACGCAAAAAAAAAAAGGAAGAAGAGAGATGGAGAAGGCTTGGTCCAATCTAAAACTTTGGCAGATAATTTGGCCCAAAGTGAAAAGATCAATTGATACGTGGTCCAACCTGAAACACGTGTTAAAATAGCTGGGCCAAAGTATAATTCACCCTAAACTAAATTTTACTTTTACGTCTCTTAGAAATAAAAGTCGGATACTGACCAACCGTCACGGATGTGGAGCACGTGTTCCTGATCATCCATATCCATATATCAGTCCATTCCCAGTTATCCATGCAACCATGCTGGCCACGAATGCATGATGGACGCAAAGTCAAGACTCAGATACTGACAGAGCCTCCAGAAGAGCCCAACGCAAACACGTACGCGACGGCCTATGGCCGCGTGGCGCCACCGACACGGCGCACCTATTCATGCACACGTCCCTGATTCGGGCCGGCCTTTATTCCCTCGATACACCAGGCGACCCTCCCGTGTCTCATAGCAATACCCCCGCATCTTCCGTGGCCTTCCTGACCAAATGTCAAGTTTTCTACTACCTTCGCCAAATTGCAACAAACCTCGCATGGCACCAGTATAAATTGCAGGACAGCCGGCTGCTTGATGAATCCATCACCGATTTGACACATAGCAACAACGCTAGTGCTAAGCGGAAAGTGAAATTTGCTTGAGAGTGTGAAAGAATTTGTTCGAGAGGATCATGGACAACTACCAGGGACAGCACGGCTACAGCGCTGACCGTGCCGACGCGTATGATCCGGCGGCCGGGCAGTACTACGGAGGCGCCACCGCTCCCGGAATGGGAGCTCACGGCGCCGGCGCTGGCGCCGGTGGGCAGTTCCAGCCGGCGAGGGAGGAGCACAAGGCCCGAGGCATCCTCCACCGCTCCGGCAGCAGCTCAAGCTCCAGCTCGGTACATTCCTTGTCATCTCAGTCCATTTCCAAAAACATTCTTGGTTTTTCATATGATTATTTATACACTGAATTTTGACATTAATTTGCATCGATCGATATGACGTGCAGTCCTCTGAGGATGATGGGATGGGCGGAAGGAGGAAGAAGGGAATGAAGGAGAAGATCAAGGAGAAGCTTCCCGGCGGCCACAAGGACAGCCAGCAGCAGCAGATGATGGGTAACACCGGCGGTGCCTACGGGCAGCAGGGCCACGCCGGGATGACCGGCGCAGGCACCGGCGTGCACGGCGCGGAGTACGGCAACAACACCGGGGAGAAGAAGGGATTCATGGACAAGATCAAGGAGAAGCTGCCTGGCCAGCACTAAAATGGATTGATCGAGCCGGGGTTGATCGACACCGACACGTCGTGAGGTGTCGTTTCATCTTCTGAATAAAAATAGCGTGAACGCAATAAGGTCCAGAGACGAATGTATGGCAGTAACTGTTTTGTGTTCGCGTCGTGTATGTGAAGGTTGTATCTTTGTAATGTAAAGCTCGTGTGTGCACACAAGTTATTATGGAAGTGTGACTTTGTTTTGGTCTGTATTCTGCCTGTACCTACGACTGATTACAAGTGTACCTTTCAGTTTTTTCAAACTGCTGACTGCCGACTTGAGCTTACTACGCAATTTCAAAATGGTTTCTTCGTTGTCAGAGTGGCTAGCATTATGTTGTTTCCATAAGAAACAGATCGCGCAAAGTAATTAGCATCAGATCCCCTCTTTTACAAGGAGACAAAAATCCATTCCTGCCGACGCAAGTGAAGAGAACCGAGACGGATATATTACCCCCTCTATTCTCAAATGTAACCGATGGGATTTTCTCAATACATTTACCCATAGAAAATTCTTACATTCGGGAACCTATACATCTATACATAGAAAATCCGTTTATTCAGAAGCAGAGATCCCTAGTAGATTTATGCTAGGAGTATCAACCAAGATAATAGTGCATTTGCAATTCACTTCGGTTCTTGACCAAAGTGAAGTAAACCGAGAAAAATAGTGAATAAAAAATGATACTAATTACCACAGCAGATTTATGCAATCAACCGAGTTGATGTGTATTACTTTAATTACAGTTCACCTCCGTTTTTCGGCCAAACTAAAGTGAACATAGGGCATGTTCAGTACTTCGGATGTGGCAGATTATTACAGTGTTTTTTCCTATTTTCTCAGACAAACGCTTTCCAAACTGTTAAACATTTACAAAAATTTTCTATAAAAAATTGTTTCAAAAAATTAAATTAATTTATGTCAAGTTTAAAATAACTAACTAATACTCCCTTCATAAAAATATTACATCTCGTTGTAGTCCAAATGCTTATATCTTTTTTAGATACATGTCTACATAGCATACTTAATTTATCATGTGCTACTAATGTTTCTCGTGTTGTGTGTCAAATTTAGCCAACTTCCCCAACTGAACCAGCGAAAACAGCCAGATTGTACTAGTTCCTTTGGGTTATTTGAAGTGAAGGTAAAACTTTATAATTAATTATACTTTTAAGATTTAATGCCACAAATTTATAATCCATATGAAATGTTATTTTAAAAGCATAAGCCCAATAAACCTAAGCCTAAACAAACTTAGAAACTTAGGGCCTGATCGGTTAGTGTTTTCTGCTTATCCTTTTCAGCAAAAGCCTGTCAGTTGGCTTAGTATTTTCAGCCAAATTAAGTGGAACCCAAACAATAGCGTGTCATCTGTGGCAATTAGCTGTGTAATTTTTCCTCGCAAAAAAAAAATTAGCTGTGTAATTTTAGACCAAATCAGTAGAAGCATTTGGCCATCCGATGACGACGTTAGAAAGAGATAATGCCCCACGCCCTAGCTTACTAGAAGCAGAATAATGCACGGAAAGTTCGAACATTCTACGTGGCACTCTGGTACCAAACTCACACCGCGTGTCAGCCTTCGTTTATACTACTCCAGACCTCCAGCACTCTTTTGCTCCCATACTCCACTATACTCCCATAGGAAATGCATACATGATCACCACCGTCGTGTCATCCCTTCCAGAGAATTCGCAAGCTGGCCTTGCATGGCCACGTCGTCGTAGTCAACTCGTCTTCGTCCATCCTGCTCGATCAGCAACTTTACGCCCACCTGGACGAGCATAGAATTTCCCTCGGCCAGCTTACCCTGCCACGCGTTTCCCCATGATGGCGTCTCCTTCCCCTGATCTGAATATTTTTATCTGCCGCGGCAGCATAAATACCCCAGCAAACCTCGCGCTAACCACAGATCGATCAAGAGCCATCCAGTTGTTGGTGATCAGTGAAACTAGTGCAAGAGAGAGCGACGAGTACGAGTTGGAGAGCAGAGAGAATGGAGTACCAGGGGCCGCACGCGACCGGGCACATCGACGAGCACGGCAACCACCCTGTGAACACCGGACATACGCCCACCGCGATGGGTGCCGGCCACATCCAGGAGCCCGCGAGGGAGGACAAGAAGACCGACGGCATCCTCCGCCGCTCCGGCAGCTCCAGCTCCAGCTCCTCCGTACGATGATCCCATCCGTTCTTTCTCTTGACTACGTTTTATTTTTCTTCAATTCCTCTTAATCTCTTATTCATGGCCTGAAGAAATTAAAATGTGCCGATCATTGTTCAATTTTGTGACAGTCTGAGGATGATGGAATGGGAGGGAGGAGGAAGAAGGGGATCAAGGAGAAGATCAAGGAGAAGCTCCCGGGTGGCAAGAAGAACGAGCCGCAGCAGCAGGAGCACACCAAGACAACGACTGGTGGCGCGTACGGGCCACAGGGCCATGGCACGGAGACGAGCATCGAGACGACCGGCGCGCACGGCACTACCACCACCGAGGGCGCTACCGGCGAGAAGAAGGGCCTCAAGGATAAGATCAAGGAGAAGCTCCCCGGCCAGCACTGAGCTCGTACCTACGTAGCTGGGGTCGATATGATGCGTGTTTGGCCCAACGGCTAGCTTCGGTTGGGCGCTTTTGGAGAAAGAGGAGTGTAATAATGTGTCATGTTCGTATATGTATGTCTGTTACAAAATAAATCTTGTTGCAGGTAGAACGGCTCACGGCATATATTTGTAGTCTGCGAGTGTATGTTGTGTATGTCTGTAATATGGGCATGTAAGTTGTATAATGGTTGGAAGTTTGAAATACAGTTAAATACTATTGATTGATTAAATTTTCCGTGATAGTGGTGTTAAAAGTTGACTACATATTGTTACAGAGAAAGTTACGTGAAGTGCAACAAAAAGTTTTCTCCGAGTTTCTAAAGGGAAAATAGCAAAAAGAACAAAAGCAATATCACCAGAATATGATATTCTCTATAAGATCGACACGCATCTTGCAGTCCACACCCCAGATCTAATTAAGTCATGTTCACCCATCAAGAGCAAGTTTAGCAGTAAAGGTGATGGTCACGTCGCATCATCTACAGAGTATTATAAATTAACGTCTTATTAAAAAAATTTACGAATATATTATTTATTTTGTTATGATTTATTTTACCATTAGGTATACTTTAAATATAACTTATTTTTTTATATTTCTATAAATTTTTTAAATAAAATGGATGGTCAAACGTGACGTGCGAAAACCAATAAATGTTTATATTTTGTGGCCGAGGCAGTAGCTAGCACAAAAGAAATAATTGTGGATCAAAATAATTAATTTTACTACATACTTCCTTCGTCTTTAAATATTTTACGCCGGTTGGCTTTTTTATACATGTTTTACCATTTGTCTTATTAAAAAAAATTATGTTATTATTAATTCATTTTCTATTATTTGATTTATTGTTACATATATATTTATATATATATATATAACTTTATATGTTCCACGTTTAAATAAAAAGAACAGTCAAACGTGTGTCAAAAAGTCTATGGTATCAAATATTTAAGGATGGACGGAGGGAGTAGATCTTACATATATAAGTTGCCGCTATGTATAGACCCTGGAAGGACCACAACACAGAAATAAAGCAACAACATCTCGGCTAAGAAACTAACGAAGTGCCGAAACGTGAGGTGTGGAAGCAGCAAAACAAATGCCTAAGCATCTAAGCAACTACACTAGTCTTTGTATTCGGACTGTGAATTGGATTGGCAACGATATTTTCATGAAAGCCTAATATATATTTATAAGGCTTATTTACGGTACCTAATAATAATGTATACTAGTATGAATGAACGGTCGAGATTAAATTATACTACTCTATAGAGTACACCTATATTACGCAATAGTATATAGCATTTATATAGAAATGACGGTCTTAGCTGTGTGACCTAATTATGCAAGAAGCTAAATATCACGAATTTTAAATTTAAAATCCATGGTATAGTGAATAATTTCTTAAGTTAATAGATTAATTACTATAATAACTACACAAATTAACAAATATACCGCATCTATACTACACCTTACCTATACTTGGTACCACAAGAGTACGCTATTTATATGGACAGCAAGGGTCAGGATTAAGGTACTTCGCGAGGCATCGAAATTTGGCATATTTGTCAAGTTAAAGAAAGCAACAATTTCAAAAATACTAGTTTGCAAATACCCGTCAACCAAATTTTGTCGGAAAGAGGCTTATGCCTCAATCCATTTTACGAGTTGCTTTGCAACAATTTTTCTCATCTTATAAAATCATTTCTATATTCCCGAAACACCCCCACAATACGAAGAAGACACTCAAGTCCTTGATCATCCTCATCATCTATAGATGACTCAATCCTTGCCAAAATAAAAGAAGCCCTGGCAAGGGTTAAAGGAAGCGTAATGGCCCTGAAAGAGATCGCCTGTTGGAAGATATAGGGTACCCTTAATTTCTTGCCTCTCAATTCTTTGTGGTCGCTTTGTGAACTGAATCGTAAAGACACCGATCAATGTTTGTGGCGTGCTTCTGACTACTATCTTGGCAGCGGCGGAACAACCTTCCGGAACTGCTGATGCGACGACTCCATATGTTGTTGACTGCTCCGCCAGTCGATGACGATGTCTTGGACAATGGTCGGCAAATGGAATATGGAAAATGTTACCAGTCGCACAGGTTGGCTGGCGTCGCGGTGGCTATGGCGCTGGTGGAGTGATGGTCATTCCAACACTGCAGCGGTAGTATACCTCAATGCCATGATATCAAGAAGAATGTCATATAAATGTTGTTGCGTAAGGCAAACGTGTTTCCTGGTGCATCTCACCCCCTCACATCGAGCGTCATCTATGTCGACTTGGCAGAGTAGATTGAGCTAAGCTACCAATGGATTGAATAGTGACAAATGGAAGAAAAAATCGTCTAGATGAATATTATTTGTTGTTTCCGTAGCTGGCTATGCCTGGCTCTGTTTACTTGTTTGTTCCTCCTCTCGTCATTTGGAGGTTGTAAGCAATTTATATAGGCTAGGCAATGTGAAACTAAAGGGATGAGACTCACATGCCATCTAATATGGAAATAAAATAATAGAAAAAGAAGCCTCCACGTTGCTTCTCATATGATAGGAATTTTTGTTAACTATAGAAAAATAAGAAATAATATAGTCCATATGGAATTAGAATCTAATTTCAGAATTAATAAACAGGTATTATTGAAATAAGACTAGAGTTCCAGTCAAAAAGAAAAGACTAGAGTCCATATAGATATACAACTTTAATTCGGAATTAAAATAAAAAATATTGAAAGAAGACTATTGTGTCCATATGGACATGCAATCAATTAAAAACTAAAATTCAGAATTAATAATTAAGGAATATTGACATAAGAGTTTAGAGTCCGTATAAAATACAATTTAAAAAACTGAAATTCAGAATTTAAAATTAAAGAATATTAAAACAAAGTCTAGAATCCATATAGAAATAGAATTTACAGATAGAAATTTAGAATTAACAATATAAAATAATAACATAAGAGTCTAGAGTACATATGTAATACAATTTATAACTCCAAATGGATCGAAGAACAAAGTCCATATATAGTTACAATATAATTTCAAAATTGATAAATATGTATTATTTAAATGAGACTATGGTGCCTATACTGAAATACAACTAATAAAAAATGGAAATTCAAAATAAAAAAATTAACAAATAACTTAAATTCAAACTAACAAATAATGAATATTGACAATAGAGTTTTTTTTGAGGCAATATTGACAATAGAGTCTAGAATCCATGTAGATATTACAAATTAGAAAACCTAAAATTTCGAAATAGAAAATAAGGAATATCGAAATAAGAGTCTAAAATATATATGGAAATACAATTTATAAATGTTAGTACAGACTTTAAAAATAAAAATATTAACATAAGGTCCAAATTTATTTCAAAAATGTACACAAGAATTATAGACAAAATACAATGCAATTAATTAAACATGATTTCAATAAAGATAAAATTAAAACATGCGGAGGTTGTACGTTAAAATGATATAAGATTTCTACCTATCCACATTAAGTTACTCGTATGAACGTAGATTATGAATATTACATAGCATATATATCTGACTTTCAAAACATATAGATATGATGTAACTCGATTGCACTTGAAAAAGGATGACACATATAGAAGACGAGTCCTATGGTAAAAAGAACATCCTTGACTGATATTAGTGAGTTACATAGTGTATGTCACAATTAATCTTGTAACAACATTAAGACATGATCCTTGCGAAGTATATATACCATACATGTCTACGATATAGAACTCCTGGGAACACGACCATCTTCAAAGACCCATCTTTGCAGGTGGTTGACGTGGCACCTGCGAAAATTTCTGATTTTCCCTGACAATTGAAAGCAGGCGGCTGGGCCCGCTGCCTGTGAAAATCACCCATATATCCGCCGTGAAAATCACCCATTTGCATAGAAATGATGGTTCTAAATATGTGACCTCATCATGTAACAAACTTAACATCACGAATTCACAATAACATACTAGTTAAAGTCGGTAATTAATGTGGTAGAAAAATTCTTAATTTAACTGTTATCAACTAGTATAATACACATATAAATTAACGGATATATTTCATCAATACTAGTCCACATCTATAAGTAGTACTACGTCTGTTCCAAAATATAAGACACAACCACTTTTTTTATAGTGCCATTATGCTTGAATTGCACTAATCTGTTGTGACTTGTACTAAAGTATTGATCGAGAACAGGGTATCTATCAACAAAATAATGTTCCTGGCCTCTATTCTCTCTCCAACTAAATCTAGGGTTTCCAACACCAACTTCCAAATCTTAATTTTGACCCTCCAAATCGTGTGTATTACTTTAAGAACTTGGTTTTATTTTTTTCAAAATTTTGAAAACCTCCGAATTGAAAAGTGGTTCGAGGACTTTGTGATTGGACTCTATGACATATCCTATTTATTAGTTTCCGAAGATGAGGTGATTGTAGAAGCCCTATAAAGAGTAGAGTAATATGTGTAGATTACTCATGCCAACTTATTCAATTCAAGGTTGGAGATTATTTTGTAAGCATTGTGCATTGCGGGAATAAACATGGTAGCAACTCCTGGTCACCTAGAACCTAAGTTTTATCTTTACTCGGAACAAGCAAAGGTTTAACTGGGGAGTTGTTGATGATTGTCAAGTTGCATTCTCGGCCATCAATATAGTCAAGTAATAAAGGAAAACTATCATTTCTTTGACACATTTGTTTTAGACTTATAAAGTTTCACATGTACTTGGAGAAATATTGTTTAGGTAGGAATGAGCATCAAAGTGAAGGAGAAATGGAGTTGATATGCAAAAAAGCACACATCCCACCAATCAGGCACAAATACACGGATTGAAGGGCTCACAAGTCAGTGCAAATGGACTTATGTTGATATAGTCCACGGTGCACTGCAATAAGGGCCCCACACATCTCTAGGAGAAAGACGGTGGTTTGAGGCAGAGCACCTGGTTCGCCCAAACCCCTGCTGCCTCCTCTCGGTCGCATCTTCCACGTGGAGCTTCCTGGTGGCTTCCCAATGATGGTTGTGGAAATTACCGACTCCACAACCGCCATAAGAAAGCTATAAAAGGAGGACCAGTTCATTTTTTATATAAAGTACTCTCCATAGTATTAGTGGAGTTAAGCTTAGGAATACTCTCTTCTTCAAATAACAATCTTGAAGATTCAAGTAAGTTCTACTTTATTCTTATTGTATTGACTATGAGTACCTTAATATAATTATCTTCTTTATTCAGTCTATCTAGTTCATATAGTTCCTTATTTAGTAATTATAGTTATACAATACTAGATCTAGGGTGTGTGATGAATATTATACTATATTGAGGTTATATGAATTACTTAGTTTACTTCTAGCATTTATAAGTTATATGGTTATAGGCTAGCCGATCTATATACCACATTATTGTTTCAATGGTCTTAATTAATTGCTCTGGTACTAACCTGTTCATCCGGAGGGTGAGGGTCATAGGGCGATTAGATATATTGTTTACTTATATAAGCGTTATATAAGCGTAGTGATTAGATTAGTAAATATCATTGAATGCGGGGATAACTCACGGATTTGTCAGAGATAGACGGTGGGAGGTGATAGCCCCGTCCGTCCTTGTAATCCTCCATGTTCGAGGATAATTGTAGGAGTTAAAAATACTGTAACCATAACAGTACCAAGGTACATTAGAACTAGGTC
The DNA here is from genome assembly GCA_000325765.3 of Leersia perrieri. Classification (NCBI taxonomy): domain Eukaryota; kingdom Viridiplantae; phylum Streptophyta; class Magnoliopsida; order Poales; family Poaceae; genus Leersia; species Leersia perrieri. The sequence continues at coordinate 10,523,701 of CM002478.1, read as the reverse complement.
ATATATAGTTGTCTAACTAGTATAATGATTTAGTGTATAATTAAAATACAAAATATAAAAGTATATTAGAGAAGAAGTGTAGTTTATTTCTTTGTACTATAGTCAGAGAGAATGAATCTTTATGTGTCCATACTCTAGTTCCATTATCATGTTAACCCATGTATAGACTATATTTTTCACCACCATATGTGTAATTAGGATATAAATCTTAATAATACTTTATTGCCTTTCATGCGGAACTATAAATACAATACCTGACCTAGGGTGAAGTTATACGACGGTATTCCGTGTACTTACGGATTTTTATCGTGATTTTAAATCGGTTGTAGTGAAGCAGAACTGTTGCTAGACAGCTGCTAGTCAAAAATCGACAGTAATACTGTTTATGGCCAGCAGTAATAGCATGTTGATAGTGATCATTTCCACGTTTCTAATACTCCCTCCGATTTTTAATGTTTGACGTCGATGACTTTTCAGCGAATGTTTGACTATTTGTTTTATTAAAAAAATTATTTAAATATTTTTTATTTTTTTATGAGCTGTTTTATTAGAAAAAAATTTAAGCATGACTTATATTTATAAATATTTGGGTAAATTTTTTTGAATAGAACTTATGATTAAACATACGCTAAAAAGTAATGGTGTTAAACATTAAAGGAGTAAAGGAGTAGTAGTTTATAAGAAAGTATTGCCTTCAAAAAAATAAGACCCATTATGAGTCTTAACTCGGGTGCGAGTTCGTCCTGCATCGTGTGTACTGTGCCGAGGGATCGATCCCTGGCACGGTTCATTTCAGGCCAACGAGCTGGCAAACGACTCCAACCAGCCGCGTCCGAAACGCGCACGTCCTGGAGACCGCCCACGCGGCCCCGACGGGCAAAAAGTCCACCAAAGCGGCAAAGCCCACGTCCGCTCGCGTTCCGAGGCGCAGCTCGTCCAGGTGGAAAGCAGACCGGTTTCCATGCCGCTCTACGCGTCGGTTCTCCCACGCCACGCGGGCGAAGCGCACCGAACCCCCGCACCGCTTGCTCTCACACGTGCCCCCTCGACGTGTCACGCGCCGCGCCTCGCCACGCCCCTTCCATCGCCGCCTACAAATCTGCCCCGTCTCTCTTCACCCTCCATACAACACACAGTGAAACAGTTGATCAACACTCGAAGCAGTAGTCAACCACAGAGTGAACTATCCACCGATTCCAACTTTCCAATCCGAAAGATGGCGCACTTCCAAGGGCAGCAGCAGCACGGCCACCCGGCGGCCCGTGTCGACGAGTACGGCAACCCGGTGGCGGCCGGCCACGGCATCACCGGTACGCACGAGGCCGGTCTCGGCGGGTACGGCACAGGTGCGCAGGCAGGATACGGCGCCACCGGCACCGGACACCATGACGCCGGGGGTTACGGCCGGCAGGCCGGGTACGGCCCCACTGGCACCGGCATGCACGATGCCGCCGGCTATGGTGGTTCCGGCCAGCCGGCATACGGCGCAACCGGTACCGGCATCCACGACGCCGGTGGTTACATGCCGGGGCACACCGCCGGGCATGGTGGAACCGGCGCCGGAGTCCACCATGGAGCCGGCGGTTTACCTGCCGGACAAACGGCTGGGTATGGAACCACTGGAGCTCATCACGGAACCGGTGAGTTTGGCACGGGCCATACTGCTGCCGGGTACGGAACCACTGGCACTGGAGCACATCAGACAGCCGGCGGATTAGGCACTGGAGCCCATCACGGTGCCGGTGGTTTAGGCACCGGGCACGGAACCACGGCGACACCCGGCACCATGGCATACGAAACCGCCGGAGCCGGAGCACACGGCGCCGCGGCCGGCGCGTATCCGCACGGAGGCGCTGGCGGGCAGTTCCAGCCGGCGAGGGAGGAGCACAAGACCGGCGGCATCCTCCACCGCTCCGGCAGCTCCAGCTCTAGCTCGGTACGTTTCAAATAACTGATCGTTTCTCCATCAATTTTCTCCCCGGTAATAACGAATTTACATAAATTAACATGAATATAAATATATACGTGCAGTCATCTGAGGATGACGGGATGGGAGGGAGGAGGAAGAAGGGAATCAAGGAGAAGATCAAGGAGAAGCTCCCCGGTGGCAACAAGGGAACCCAGCAGCAGTACCAGCCGACGGTGGCCACCGGCGGCTACGGCGCCCCTGGAACAGGATACACCGGCACCACCACTGCTACTGGCACCGGCGCAGCGACGACGGCGACGCACGCGCTGACACAGGGGACGCATGAGAAGAAGGGCATGATGGAGAAGATCAAGGAGAAGCTCCCAGGAGGGCATCACTGAGCTCTTCGAACTTACACTATAGCCCCAGCTTTGGACCTAGTCACCTACTCTCTTGTGAATAAACCCGATGATATACGGGTGAATAAAGGAGTTTGGTTTTGTACCAATGCACAGTGCATTATGTCTACGTGTTTCTCTTTGTTTAATTTTAAGTTTGAACAAGAGCGTTAATTTGAGTCATCTTTGTCGTGCTTCCATGTGCATGTTTGAAGTTCCGAAGAGAAAGCAAACAGTCCCAAATTTTCGTACGTGATTTTTCATGCAAATATTTTATTTTTCGTAACCAATGGAATGTCAAAACATCACTCTTCTTTTTCTTCTTCAAAGAAAATAATAACGGTATTAAGTTTGAACTAACTGTGGTTGTATCTAGATTTTTTTAGTTATTTTTTCTTTTAATCAGGGTTATGATGTCGGAACTGTCGTCACATTCATCCGATTGTTTTTCACTCAAATTATTAAGCAAATGGAAAATTCTAGATGACTGACGGATAGCAATGATATTCATCTAAAATTATGTGTGTTTTCACTCGAACTTTCTAACCTTGGGATGCAAACACGTGTTAGCATCTCCCACTAATTCCACTGCTAATATAGTTTTTTTTTCATACACCTTCTTCCTATGTAAATAGTCAACCGTGGATGGCATGTATGTAAAAATACATTTGTCACATATGGCTTCTGAATGGTCCGTCCAGAAGGGCTCTAGGCTCTTTTATGGTACCCCACTAAGAATGGTGTGGATAGTAGTAGTGTAGTAGTACTAAATCTTAACCGTTGATTTTGTTGTCTATTTTCGTGAAATGCTTAAATGCAGTGGAGGACAACCTAGTAATTAACTAATCTTATTTTCACGTCGCATAATGATGAGTTTAGTTATGCATTACAGCAAAGTCAAGTAATTTTTTCTCGAAATACCCTTTTACTGCGCTACTACACAAGTTAACAGTAACAGGGGCAGTAGAAATATATTTTCATCGTTCCTAAGAAACACTATGACAAGTATGAGAAAGATATTATCATATACCTGATTTGCAGCATAATAAGGCCCAACATGGCTCAACAGAAAAAAAAATCAACTTCCATCCAGATAAAAGAAACCTTAATCCTGTCATCTACAATCTCTCCCTCATATCACTTCACCACCGCCGCCCGCTTTATCTCCACCTTGCAACGCTGCCACCTCCTCTTTAGCGAGGTCTCCTCCCTTGCCTCTTCCTTGGGCTTAACGTGACGGGAGAAGTCATCGCCAGTGACAAAAAATGCTAGGGAGGACGATGGCGACTTGGCGACCTCCTCTGCGATGACAGTGAGGGTATTCTGCAGCGGTGACCGGATACGCCAGCGTGGCCCCGGGGAAATCTTATCCAGCGCTCCTTAACAGCTCTGACCCCTGGTGGGCCAGTTCAAGCACGAACAAATTCGGGCGGTGCCAATGTGACGACGACGGTGGCGAGTGGAATTGGCAATTGCGATTGGGTTCAACGTGGCTGGCGACTAATCAGCGACAGAGATGGAAGCAGCCGCAGATTAGGTGCCCACGAATTCGGGCGGATGGATCCAGCGCCAGCGGCAACAAAGGCGGCTCATTGATGGCAGGTAGTTGTAGACCCAGTGCCAGCTAGTATCATTTTTTCCTTAAAATCTTTTTTCATACGGCGGCTTAATAAACCCATGTGCCAAAATATGTTTTCACATACAGGCTTATTAATTTGCCCGTATGCGACGCATGCAAAAATTTGTATTTTTATACTAGCTGAGTTGTCCATGCGTTGCAATGGGATATATTTTTCTTGAGAATAAAGAGCAAGTGTTATCTAAAAATTAGTAGAAGGCTCAAAATATTTTAACGCATTGCAATCATGGTCCATTCAGCTAGTGTATTTTCACATGCAGGGTGGAGAGCAATATAAGTCCATATTATGCTTAGATTGGTACAAAGATGACATCTCCTTCAGAACGGGGATGGGAGAAAGGGTGGGGGAGGGGGGTTGTCGATCTAAGAGTTCATGTTGAACAATGTATGAACGTTATACTCATTCGAGGGAACTATATATGACTATATATATTACACAATACATTTTAAGAATAAATGTTCTCTCATCTCAGTCTTCAACAGCTTGGATGCACACCATTGCATTAAAGGCACACTACCAAGCTCGTCCTCTCTGAAGAGTGTTAGAACCTGGACTTTCTATAACAATGTTCCATAAATTTTAAGTTTTGACAAATGCAAGTGTTGATTCAAAGAAACATGGAGCACCGAGAAGAGGTGATTTCATTTTTTTATGTGCAGATCATACATCCCACTTCCATAGCCCCGTTGGCACTGTCCAGGAAGGTTGAGGAGCAGCCGCACCACACCTTCAATCCAAGAATGTTCCAATGTCATGTTTAACCTATGCTTCAAGCTTGGGACAAAGTAATCCAAAAATTTTAACCCTGACACACAGAGCTAACAAGCATGCCATCACTAAATATGACGCACATTCTATTTTAAGGAGAACATCTAGTAGACGACAAGAACCTGAAAATTATTGTCCGCCAAAAACGATTGTTTTAATTCATGAACATTTCAAAACCAAAAATTTGAGGAAAAATTGAAGAAAGTCTGAAAAGTAACAAATCTTATCAGAAAGTGAACTTCATCCATACCACCACAGAGTGAGACTGATTTTACATGGTACTATGGTTCAGTACTCAACTAATCCTTTCCAAGATGCAGCATTCCTAACCCTACCTTAACATATGTGGTATTTGATTTTAGTGCAGGATGATATAATCTACAATTACAAAGAAACATGCCCCTCTATGGTTTTTTGAAAGTGGAGCCACAATGGCAGTATTACATACTGCACATAAACCTGCAAAACATATGTGCCGGATTTGTCCGACTACTATCTAGTTCTTTCGAGCTTTAATTTTTTCCCCTCAGTTTGTAACTATGTACATGGAATTCCACAGTATTTTAAATTGTATTTTAGTGCCGACTGAATCAAACAAATAACATGTGTTAAAAGTGTAGGATCGAACACTATAATTAACCTACTAGAGGGGGGTGAATATTAGGTTGTAACAGCGAAAGTCAATTTTTGAAATTACAAAACAGACTGACAATGCTTCAGTAAAAATTAGATTGCGCATAATTTAACCGTTGGATCGAATCCAAATTTTTACTGATTGTACTAGACAAATTTTAGTGCAACTTCACCGGAGGGATTTGCGAAGTAATAAACGATTTAATACATATGAAATTCGAAATCCAGATATATCAGAAAGTTCAGCATAATAGATCAAAACAAGATCGAGAGCAACTTTACCGGAAGAATTTTAAAGATTGAATAAACTTTATTGCTCTAAAGAAGTTCTACAAGGTGCAAAAAAACACCCCACTCTCAACTAAAAACTCAGATTAAATACAAAAGGTCAAACCCTAATTTTTTTAGCAAAAAGTCAGGACCCTAATCCTTCAACCCCCGTCACTATTTATACCCAAACAACGAGCCGCGGCGCATCGAAACAAGTCCAGGTCGTCCTGCAAACCCACGCGTGAGAGTCCAAATCATAACCACCTACGGTAGCGTAATTCTCAAGACGGCAAACCATATCGTGTAGTGCCTCCCCTCCGTCGATCATCACGTGGACTCCTGTCTTCGCGCGATCTGCACCATACATATCCTTCTGTAGGCCTCCACCATCCGAGTCACGCGCACATTATAGCCCAAACGACGTATGCATGTAGCCATCCACTCTGTTGACCAAGTCAACATGGTAAGTACCGTACGTACACATCACGTATACTACTCTGCTCCTGGATTCCAGCTCAATCCTGCCATCCGAAACAAACATATGCACAACACATATGTACGTATATGCTGTTGCATGCTACTTGTCCCATGCACGCATACACGATTTCTCCTCGATTCCTTCGCAACCACAGATGCTTGCATTCACGACTTGTGAAGCATATTACTAACCATTCTCATACGATATTTCTCCACCATGTGTCATCTTGCGTGAACTTCGTCACCCGGCATCTTTGATTGTCTCGGACATAGACTCCACCTGAGTCTACTCCGATTCCACTGTTGACCGAAGTTAACCCGAAGACATTTGACTCTAGTCCACCTTGTCACCAGGCCTAATGACTGCTTCAGACCTCAGTTCCTCCATAAACCTAGTTCCAGTCCTCGCCATTGACCAAGCTTGACCTCAAGTCACATACACACAAATAGACAAAACAACCGTTTCTGGTCATAGATATCGCAACCTGACCCACATAAGTCATACGCACTCACACCATCTCATCAAAATATCAACAAATATTCCGAACCAATTTCATTTAAATATTATTTCACAAAGCCAATTGCTCATCACAAAATATTAATCAAAAGCTTGATCTTACAATCTCCCCATGATGAATACATTGGCAATATTTCCAAAAAATACAAATTGGTGTTAAGAAGCAAAAAAACACATATTGCTCAAAAATCATAAAAGTGACAAAGAAAAACTCCCCCCTTTTTAAAATCAAGAATTTCTCCCTTGTCATAAAATCGACTATATTGAAAATCACAAAAGTGACATTTTGTATAACACAAGAATTTCTCCCCCTTTCTAGAACCAAAATATCGAATTTCTCTTTTTTCTCCCCCTTTCTTTCTAGAACCATGCATTTTGTATATTTTCTTCTCCTTTGACAATGATTTCATCACGAATTTTAAAAGAGAGAATCACAGAATCAAGATGTTATATTCATGCCTTTTTTCAAGAGCTTTGGAGCATACATAAAGCAATCCAAGGACATGTATTACAAGACAAATGAAATAAATTCACCAACGAACTAGCAAGCATGGCACTAGAGTATAAACTTGAAACAAAGATATTACAGTTAAGCTCAAGTCAGCAATAAAGTTTTATGTATTTAACGATTTATAATGTAATACTTCCACTTGTAACTAGGTTAAACAAAATACCCAATCACATAGACAATAAGGTTTAAACACTCTTTTCCAAATTATTTGCTCCATTAAAAAATTAATTATTTATCATTAAGCTTTTTGTCATGCTCATGTTTATTATTGATTGCACGAAAAATAAATCTCTCAACTATCTCGAGTACGTGCTTGTCGTCAAGACTGTTGCCAAGCATTCGGTACTCATTATTTTCCTCACTGCGAATATGCCTTTGTCGTCAAGACTGTTGCCAAGCATTCGGTACTCATTATTTTCCTCACTGCGAATATACCTTTATTGTTAAGACTGTTGTCAATGGTTACATATTCATTTTTACCTCTCATAAAGTAAAGACATGCACTTTCGTTATTTGCACTTACGGCATTTAAAGAACATTTGAGGAATGAAAAAACTTGCATTGCATATATGAAAGCAAAGATCATCGAAACTAACTTCAGATATTACATATTTTCTTATTTCAAGTAAAAGAATTTAAGTGCCATGCATTGTCTTCCTTAAAAGCAATAGCAAAGGTTCATATAAATACTAGAATGCAATACAAGCTAAACTAGTGATAAATAGACCTCACTTATATTATATTGCTAGCAAGCACAAGAATATGCTAGAGGTATAAAACAAAGCTCTTCTTTTTTGTTCTTTATATTTTCATATTTATAACAATGCATAAAAATAAACATGAATGCACCGAAAAGCACAAAACTCCCCCTCAAATCAACCTTCAATTCTTCCCGAAGAAAAAACAAGAAGAAATCAAAGATTGTTAAAGAAAACAATCAATTGCCAAAGATACTATAATCACAATACCACTTGTAGAAACAAGATGAAACAAAAAGTAAAGTGACATACCTTAAAAGCAATAACCGTCTTCACGATTCACGCACATGGGGAGTGTGCCGCCAAAAGTACCTATACACAAGAACACGTTGCGACCTTCGTGTTGGAGTTAGAAATAAGAAATTTTGAAATCCAACATTGAGACACACGACTTGAAGATTCAATAGACATGAAACCACGAGTGAATGAATTTTTATTTTTATTAGCAAAATTCACCCGTGTCCGGTTTGACCGCGCAAACACCCGTGGTCTGACCGGTCCAGTCCGGTCTAACCGCGCAAACACATGCTGCTTGACCGGGCCCCAAAAACCCGTATTTTTCCACCTCTTTTTCGCAAAAGCAATTTCTCTCTCCTTTTTCTGCTTACGGACAAGTCCCATATGATATTTCTCCATCATGTGTCACCTTGCGTGAACTTCGTCACCCGGCATCTTTGATCGCCTCGGACATTGACTCAACCTGAGTCTACTCTTGATCCCACTATTGACCGAAGTTAATCCCAGGACATCTTGACTCTAGTCCACCTTGTCACGTGGACTCTTGATAGCTCCAGACCTCAGTTCCTCCGTAAACCTAGTCCTAGTCATCGCCATTGACCAAGTTTGACCTCAAGTCACCTACACACAAATAGACAAAACAACCGTTTCTGAATAGCAGATATCGCAACCTGACCCACGTAAGTCATACGCACTCACACTATCTTATCAAAATATCAACAAATATTCTGAACCAATTTCATTTAAATATTATTTCACAAAGACAATTGTTCATCACAAAATATTAATCAAAAGCTTGATCTTACAAAAGAAACTATTTGAGGAAGTTATTTGGCTTCCAAACATGATCATAGGAATTCCTCCTAAATCATGCAGCGGCACGAAGTCTGGACACTTATGTCTATTTGAAGTATGCATTTTGAATTTATAAGCAACTTAGACATGAATATGGTAGAAATCAAGAGTAAAAATTCTCACCTTGTTTATTTTCTGGTTTTAATTTAATAGCAGCATTTCCACTGCACGTGCACCACGACTACTAAATTATTCCTGGGAGGAAATATAATAAGAGTTCTGATATAGTATAATACCAGCAACTTTATTACTATAACCTGGATCAAGCATTTTGAATGCACGGATCGAGCTGATATTTTGAATGAACCAGTCATAAAATGGCACCACATACTAATACTAAGGGACCTCCCCTATAGTTTTTGGTAGGAAAAAAATGAAAGCACCATACACTCCTCTCCCTTCGCCACGTGTTTCCAGACTTGGCCTGTGCTGATTTATGACAACAACAGTATATATGAGGACTTCATTGGCATGATCCCTTGCAGCTTCAGCTCTTGAATGTTGCTTCGGCACCTGAAACACAAACCCCATGATAGAACAACAAACCAAAAGTTCAGCTCAAGAAAAATTACCCAGATATCGAAAAATTCTTCACATGACCAAACCTTTTGTACTCAAATTCATCCATGTAAACTGATAAAATTTGCTTCACTCCTATTTCTAGTGGTATTTTTGTTGTGCAAATGGATAGAAATAAAACGGAGAGCAGAGACAAAGAACCTTAGAATGAGACCAGAGTGAGCTTCTATAACCTCGGCAAGAATCCTCACGCCCTCAACTCAATGGTCACAGGCGGTGTAACAGGTGGCCACAGACCACCAGCACCCACCGAGAGCACATCGCTAATTCAGAAAGTCGTGGCAGCAGCACCACCACTGAGAACACCTCCAATGTTGTTTTGCCAATACAGGCCTCAGTGATAACAACAGAGGATTCCGATCGTCTGATTTCAGGGATTGAAGTCACGGCCGTGCAGTCGCATGACCACCACCGTCCGATCAAATTCAATGGCTGATCTTGTTCAGGCGTTTATCACCTGAATGGACCAGCTCATGGAAGCCCACGGAGGTGTTTTTGGCATCCCTTCCATCTCTTGTAGAAAATGATCAATCGCAATTCCAGCTAAAAAGTACGTACGCATGATTTTTTGGTCATCCCTTGTTGGTTTCCATCAGATGAATCAGGACAAGGCAAACAACAAAAGAATTAGTGGAGAGGATTAGCCTTGTTGCATCTCACGTTGGGCTGGGAAGAGGTGACAACAAAAAGGTGATTTTTTAGAGAAAAGGGAAATTAATTAGCAATAATGATCTCAGGCTTTGAAAATTAATTAGGAAAATATGATTAGCCTTGTTGCATATATGGGTTATAAGTTTAGCAATAATGATCTCAGGCTTTGAAAATTAATTAGACAACAGGAAAGCTATATCTATGAGATTTCATTTCAGGACATTGCTTTTGTTCTTGTCAATCCTATGATCTAGTCACAATTCCTTTTTGTCTTGTGATGCCATTTGATACCCCATCTTACTGTGTAATGAAATGTGTTGTTTCAAACCCATGTGTTGCACTGAAATTTTATCTTGTGAGATTCTACGTATTTTTACATTGTTAGGTGTCTTAGCTTGCATATAGTGATATTCCTAGGCCATTCAGGTTGCACACCTCCGTGGGCTTACATGAGCTGGTCCATTCAGGTGAGAAACGCCTGTACAAGATCAGCCATTGAATTTGATCGGACGGTGGTGGTCATGCGACTGCACGGCCGTGACTTCAATCCCTGAAGTCAGACGATCGGAATCCAACAACAGACCCACGAGACCATCGATATGGATGTGCTGCTGTAGATGAAAAATAGATTCCTCTGAATTTAACACTACTGCATAGATGCTTAAAACACAGATTATAAATTTTGGTCCATTTTGTTCATGCACATGAGTGGATACTACACTCGGTATCTTGAGCTTATTGGAACAGAAATTTAGAAATTTCAATAGACAAAGCTGTGTATATGTGAATATATGATGTACTCATTGTTGGATTTGTTTTAGTTGACCTCGGTCAACTTAACTTGTGGCAAAAGAAGAGGGATACGCAAGTTATCCCCATGCCAAAAATTGTATCCAAATCAGAGTCCGTTTTTGCCGTGATCGGAAGGCAATCCTAAGGTTTCCTATGGGCTCGGCCCTGGGCCTACAGTGCTACTATTATTTAAGTAGAGGAACCCCCTAGGGTTTCTATAATGAGTTCTAGGTTTTCCTAAAACCCTAATCCACCCTACCGATCTCTAAGAGCACTGGAAGGTTCAAGAGTTCGAGCTCCTCGCCCCGGCCAGTGCCGTTGGCGACCCGAAGGCCGCCGTCACCCAGAGAGGACCCTCAAGGATCGTCTCCGCTACACGAACCCCGACATCGCCCTCGCTGTCGAGTTCGTCGCCCCTGCTACAGCGATGGAGAACGCCAACGCTGGTATTGAGATGATCTAACCCTAATCCGCATTAGATTAATATATTAGGTGTGATTAATTAGACTATCATGATTCTGTTGTTTTAAGTTTTCCTCTAAGTACTGTTAATTTACACTAACAGTTGGTATCAGAGCCAACTAATTAGTCTAATTACTCCCCTAATTTTTGAGTTAAATTAAGCTCGGTTAGATCCTGTTAATGAGGTGATTTAGATTAAATTAAACTAAGATTAAGTTTTGATTAGATTAGCTAATTAATTTAGATCATCAGTAAATTTTTTTTAATTAAGCAAAGTTCATGTTTTGCTTAAATTAGGGTTTCGGGATTAGATTAATTTTCGCCTAATTATGCCATGTTCCCTAAGATCATCTTAGCCCTTTTTACGCAGAGAATTAGAGAGAGGGGAAAATCCAAATAAGAGTTTTTTAAAAAAAATCCTCTCGGGTCCGAAACCCTAACCCTAAGATTAGGGGGTACCACCATTAGCTCCGGCGGTGGTCGTCGTTTTCAGCTCCGGCGCGCCTCAGCTCCACCGCGCGCCGGTCCTCCTCCTTAGCTCCGGTCGGCGTCCGCGTCCTCGCGCGCCGGAGGGTCGTCCGCTTCAGATCCGGGCGCCGCCGGCTCGTCGAACACCGGCGGAGCCGCTCACCGGAGCTGCGCGCGCTTGCGCACGCAGCGCCGGCGAGAGGGCCCGCGGCGCTCTGGCCG
>CM002478.1:10488183-10504582 GCA_000325765.3 Leersia perrieri | reverse complement strand
CGTGGCTGCATCCAAAGTATTGATGTCCTCATCATGATTTATTTGCCTCATGTAAATAAACAAGGTTGACCCATCGGTCATTAATTAAATTTTAGACCCTCAGGTTCAATGTAATTACAGCGTACTCCATACACCTCAGTGCACTGGAAATTATGTAAATGTTCAACGTGGATGTCCATCGGCATTCCCACTAACAAATATATCTTTTGGATTAATTTCCATTATTGCACTGAATTAATTTCTTGCACTTTAATTTCTTGCAATTTAATTTCTTGCAATTCAATTTTCTTGCAATTAATTTTCTTGCAGTTAATTTTCTTGCAATTTAATTTAATATTATCCACCTCTATAGTCATATTGAAATCATTCAATGAGTATAAAAAAAATAATGTGGAGACTAAGACACATCTTAGCAACGAGTTCTCTCACTCGTCCACATCATGTGTTTTACACCATAATTGGTGTTTATGCACATAATTATACTCCTATATGAAGTCTTATTATAATGCATTATTTGCGTTCAACCATATTGAATTCTTGAAATTCAAATACATAACTTCCGTTTAATTATGCATTGGAATTTATATGCAAAAAAATGATAATGATTACCTCTATATTATATTGAATTTTATATCACGGGTGTAGTCTAAGGCATCTACTTCACTAAATGTGTAGATTATGACCTTAGCAATGATGCTCTCATCCACCAATTTGGTGTTCACCACCATAATATGATTATTCAATATTTAAGAATATAAATCAAATTATGGAGTCTAAGTCATCTATAATATTTTGTAGATTACGTCTTTAGCAATGAGCATACTCGTCCATATAATTATATTCCAAATTAAGGTATACAATATCATCAATGTTTACAAGACTCATCTTGTTTACATAATTTTGTATAATTTTGCAACATTATCATACAATATTAATTTACCACACGTAAATTAATCAAATTTATGGTAATCACATGTTGTACACTGGGCAAAGAATTCATAATTCTTGCACCAGATGGTCATACAACCATCCAACATAATTCTTGCACCAGATGGTCATACAACCATCCATCCATTCATAATTCATAATTTTTCGTTTCATGGATTATATGCGGCATTTCAACCTCCTCAAGAGGAAAATCTACCGCTATTAGATCAAGAGAAATGTGTCTTGCTTAAAGCAAGACATAAACCTATTAAGGCGGAAATGTTGACATTTTCTGCTAATAGGATCTCAAATGGGAAGAGGCTTTCTTAAGGACAAATTTGAAATTTGTCGTAAATGTGATTCATAAAATCACATCACTAGGAAATGCCGCACTTCACACGATCTCATTGATCTATACCTTACATCCGTGGACAAGGATAAATCTGTTCAAGAGAAGTGATTGGAACCACATTCCACTCCACTTCCCGTAAAATCAGGAAAGCTAGCTGTTCACAAAGGTTTCCAGACGGAAGCAAACAACAACAACACATCCTTCCCCTGAAGGATAATCTCATGAGCATTGATCATATAATTGTGAAATTTTCTTCACAATATATTTGGAAAACCATCAGTTTTTCAAAATACATACACTTGTTGGCCATGTCCTACTATGGAATTGCAATATTAATGGTTGTCGTCAAATGATAATATCGAACATATTCGATAGAGCATACAATCTGTATGAACTCTATATGTCTGAAAAGAATTTTATATCGAAATTCTTCAATCTATATATACAATTTCTCCATACTTGGCATCATAGCCTTGGTCATCGCGAGATAGGGATGATATGGAAAATTATCAGCAATTTTGTTGGTTATGCTTTTATTCACGAAAATGAGCACTACTTGTGCCTTCGTGAATTTGATTTTCAGACCCTCTTGCCTGAAAATTGGAGCTTGAATCACTTAAATTCCTTGAAATCATTCAAGTCGATATAAGTGACACATAAAACCATTTTGTGAACTTGTTCAGGTATTTCATGGTTCTAGTCGACACATCTACAGGACGCTCAAATTGTGTTCACCTACACTTGTTTTCACTCTATTGTGTTCTCAAATTGTGTTCACCTACACTTGTTTTCACTCTATTGTGTTCATGCTATTGTCTCTACTCTTTTGCCATTCTATGTCTATCAATTTTATTCACAACACTTAGAATCTATCTGAAACATACTGTAGTGGCTATGTGCGACGACATTTGGGCCCAAGGCAAACTCTGGGTCAACTTGGCCATGCCAATGGTTGAGCTTAGCCCCACCTGTCATTTAAAGTCAGTATTTCTAGTGTAGAAACAAGGTTTCACAAATTATTCTCAGTGATTAGTAATGAATACTTCTCACATAAATAAAATGAGCACTATAACTCACTCGTTTTAATTCGGATTTTAGTAAAAACCTTCACCAAAAATCATATAAAATTAAGGTCTACCTAATGCCACTGATTTGGCATTTTTAGTATTTTTGTGGTGTTTATGGTTATTTTATTTTCACACTTAGGTAATAGGTTAATTTGTAGTTCTCTAAAGAAATTACGTTTGTGAGGATAAGTGTGACGAGGAGAACCAAGCTAGCAGATCCAAACAAGTCATCACACCCCCATTTCAATCATGTTGCTCCCAATTTATAAATGTTTTGTTTGAAAATTGCATGCTTTAATTTAAATTATGATTATGAGAAATTTTCCCTACAAATTATGAATTCCACATACCAAATAATTGATTATCTAACACTTGATAGCCATATTGCTAAATACATATATTGCTAAATCCATTTGATGAATTATTATTCATTCAATGTATAATAATTTGACTAAGCTGTCATTAGGATAATGGATGATTATAAGAAGATTAAAACTGGTTGGAATGATGTTAGTAAAATAAGTTTCTAAATAGGACGTGTGTGCGGATGTTAGAGAACGATGGGATAATAGTTTGTAGTTCCATGCCCAAGTCGATTAAGTACCAAATTTGATTACACCCTCTTGTTTACCTATAGAGCACTTATCCTGGTACGAAACAGATGTGGACCAACTAATTTACCAATGTTTGTCTTATATCTGGATTGATGGGTAGACTATGCCTAGCTAGCAAGGCTTGGCAAAGGTAATTTGGATACATGGGCAGGATAGAGCTTGCAGGCTAGTCCTGGCAAGGGTAGTTTCGATAGGTTCACACCCCAGTTTTGATGAGTTTGCGAGATATCAAGGTCATCATATTCTATTAGTGGCTGGTGATGCTCAGTCCTACATTTGGAGTGGTCTGGGATGTGTTATTACCTACTCACTGGTGGTCTGCAAGGATACACAACTGCCCTGGCACGCATTGGGACATCACCATAATTTCGCCAGTTGGAACATACTCTAAAGGCCTTGTTATTGGATTTGCACTTCACACCTGGACCAGCTAGGCGTTTTTTTTAATTGCATATGGGTCCAATGTACAACCTCTTTAGAGTGAAAACTATTTAAATAGTCATGACCGCGGTCATGGGCTGAGTTTTACCATCTGGATTAGTTTTATCTCTATGAAAACATGTGTTGGGGATGGAATGAAAATTAAGAGAGAGTGCACATGTATTGCTCTAACGATGTATAGAACACACACATTTCCTACCCACAATAATTGACATGGGAGGCTAAATTTCAATGAGCGTGGGAGAGGTACATGGACTCCAAATGATCTTCACGTGGTTGGGTTTGTGGTAGGCAGGGTTATCCTCTCGTGTATGAGGCTGTAAACCATGGATGCTATATGTGCAGAAAACCTGTTCTTGAAATGCAATTTAAATCTATTATATTATAATATACTCGGTATAGGGTATTCTATATCTATATTAATATTAATGTGTATATGGTTACCTTGTATTCCATATATATTCACATATAAAGACATGCCCACCAAATATAGTATAATACGGATGACAAGGGAAGTATGTTATACATGGAAGGTACAACTCGGAATGCATAGGCCTAACTTTTTTCTTATCTAGTTATGTTTCCTTCTTGGAACCCTGAGTCTGACTAAATATACAGGCCCTAAGGGCTCAATGGACAAATTTTACAGTTCAACATGTTGGAGGATGCCTAATCCGCTGAAACACATCGAGGCCCTAGGGGATTGAGTTTCAACTCTCCGATTGGTAGTATTTATTATAATCACAGATAAATCCGCAAGTGCATGGAATACTGATGTATAACTTCATCTAAGAGTGACCTAGGGATATAGAATACAACGTTGCATGGAATTCAACGTGTACAAGCACATGAACTAAATTGGAAGGCTTTGGCTATACAGGATTTCAATGGATTAACTATTCTGAGCTAAGTTAAGGTAAGATTATATTGGTTGCTTCGGGCACCGGCACATAGCCAGCATGGGCGAAATTTCATCTTCTACTCGGTCGGTCTAGGTATCTAATGCTCGATAATGTTCCCAGACATCTAGGACTCAGCCCATGAACCATTGAGATAGATAAACAACAAAGGAAACCTCTAACCCAGACATCACATATATGCAAAATAATTACTACTCTGATGTCCATCAAGAACTTTCTCCTCTATCCAAAGTATAAGCACTCAATACAACTATCAAGCAACGAACCTGCAACATGAGAATATATCTTATTTAACCAAGAGATATCTTAGATACTCACTTTATCGAAGAAAGGTTCTCTGGATCAGAGAAAAGTACGATTGCACCTATACTACTCCTAGAATCCTCCTAAAAGCTGCATCCTTGGAATACTCTTAAAAGCTACATCCTCCATGGTACAAGTTGAAGGGGTGAATGTTGATAGCTTTGGCGCTCGTCCCGAACTTCTCCTCACTCCCTACCTAATTTTAAACTTCTAAATAGGAGAGTTCCCTTGAATAGGAAGAAGAGAATACTCCAAGAATTGTGTTGCAAGCGAAGTGAGAACCTCCTTTTATAGGCTTCTTATGATGGTTGTTAGGTCAGTAATCACCCACAACCAACATGAAGGAGCATCCAAGGATCAATGTGTGGAAACATAGGGCGAGAGGAGCTAAAGTCAGTTCGGTTGACCCTTTGATACACTCTTTTCAATGATGCACAGCCTGGATGGACTCTTCAGGTTGTAGTTGGTGGGAAGATCCAAGCCAAAGTTGACGCGGTTTGGCCTAAAATTGGTTTGGCTGAAGTACCTATTCGGGGGAAACACCATATCTTCTCTGTGTGAATGACCTGAATAGGCCAAACAGGTCAGTTTCCTCTGACTTCTGGTTTCTCCAATCATTGTATTCGTGCTTGTTTGGCTAGATGTGTGTGGGGCACCATATTCATTATACTTACTCACACTCACACGCACACGTCACCGCGATATCTGTTAGGTGGGATCCATACACGCATAATAGCCACCGTAACCTCACGCGTACATGACGGCGATCAAGAGTGATTTGGTATAATAGCCACCGTAACCTCACGCGTACAACGCCGGGAGTGGAACAAGGGAGATAGACGCCGAGATAGCTTGGCAGTCCACACGAGGCGTGCCTGTCAACCACACAAAGGCGGTGACCAACAAGATACACGTCCCGCGGGTCTCGATACCAAGCGCTATCCCACAACCATCTCAATTGTTTCAAACCCATACTCATGCATAGCTAGTCCCCAGGATGTTAGTGACCAGCAATACACTTTCATCAAAGCGTTGACATCAAAGACATAAAGTGGTGCTATTCTAAGCATAAGCATAAACAGTCTTAATACAACTAAGTTAATACATTGGCGACAAGCCAAAATAAATAAGGTTCAGCGGAGTACGTGTCTACCGATACCACAGGCAAACCGACTAGGCGTAAACCTCTAGTTTGAACCGTCCTGGAAATCTGCGGCATCACAAGTTGCATCAAACTCCTCATCCAACGGTGATAAAGCACTACCACACTCTTCACGGTGAATGTGGTCTAGAGGTCACAACGAAACCGTTACATTGTTTATTGTTTAGCCTTGCACCAGCACGATGTGTGTTAACCCACGTTGCTAGCAAGGCAACGCCGCTAGGTAGCGGGCCCACGCTTTAACCTAACGCTGTGAGGAACCCTGCCCGGCCTTCCGCACGAGGCACAACACCGTTGTATTGGACAAACACCCGACAAATCATCACTCGTGTGGTAAGACAGCCAACACGCTATAAATCATAATACATTAATAAATCAACAACAAGGGATGTTTCCTCTGAGTTACTATCCAAGCTAACCCATACTCTCCAGCCTACCAAAATGCAAGGCTAAACTCTAAACAACTTAATAGGTTAAGGCCAGCCCATACTTAGCACATGTGGTTTGTACTGTTTTCATTAGTTGGTGTCATAAAGTTTGGTCCTTTAGCAACTCGGGTGAATGCTCCCTCTATCAGTGCACAACTACCACCATATGTGCACCACTCGCCGCCCAAGTATAAAAACAAGTTATCTCCATTTTCAGTCACAATACTCACACATTTCAACCTCAGCCCGAGGCATCAAAAATATCCCATTTGACCAAGTTCATAAACATTTTATAAAGGATGTAATAATAAGCGGTACCATAAGCGAACATATAGCGGCTATAAGTAATAATTATCCCATAGAGTAATATAATTGTACTCAAAAGTACTCTAAGGATACAAAACAACAAGTAATCAATATTCCAAGGGTGTATATGCAGCAAGATAGGATTTAACTACCATTCCCACAATTATATCATTTTTAGCAAATATATATATCTATCTATCACATGCATGTTTAGAAACAAAACAATTAACCCATAAAAAATCATAGGATCAAGTTGTTCCAAGGAGGGGCAAAACTTGCCTTCGTCAGCAAACACCTGGGTCTGGTCGTCAACAAACTCAACCTCCTCTCCGACGACGTTTTCTCCCATTCGATAAATACAAATATGCATAAAAACCAAAATGTATGAAACCTATGCTATGGGTGCGTGCTGGCCTCAGGTGGGCTCTGGTGAAGGATTTTCTATTTTATCACTTTTATTAACAGAGATATGAAATTTACAAATAAAATAGTTAAAAAAAGGGCAAAGTTTTAGTAAGCAACATTTTTGTACAGAAGTGAACAAAAATTCCATTTACAAAGTTATAGAGCATGATTTTAGAAAATTAACAGAAGTGGTTTCACAATTTTTAGAGCTATATTCAATTTGTTATAGATTTTACAAGCTCTGGGCAACATTTATGGCAAAATAAGATTAGATGGAAAGTTTGTACAGAATGTACCAAGTTTCATATTTTTGTAAAATATTTCGCAGTTTTACGAACCTAACAAAACTGGTTTCACAATTTCTAGAGTTCAAATGAATTTTCTACATATTTTTGAAGTTCTGCTCACTTTCTGCCTGATAAAACAAAATATAAATTATTTTCCGAATTCTTTATTCAGCTGGGGGTCCACACGTCAGCGAGAGAAACTTTGCAAAAAGGCCCTCGGAGTTCTAGGGAATAAACCCACGCTCCACGGGGTCCCACGTGTCAGCGAGGAGGTTTTAGAGAAAAACCCCTGCGGGTTTTGAACCAGCGTGGAGAGGTGCTCGCGCGGCCTGACTGGCGGGGCCTGCCTGCCAGTGGCAAAGTGTGGCTCCGAGCGCGCTCTCTGCGAAGCCGGCGAGCTTCGCGGCGGCGTCGACGGCGAACGACGGCGAACCAGGGCGGGGTAACGTAAGAGAAAAGGTGCACGGGGGTGAGGTGGATGTGTGGGTGGTGATCGTACGCCGGGAGGTGGCCAGAACCGCGCCGGCGGCGAGCGGCGGCGGCTGTGGCTCATGGGGTGACCGTGCATGTAGGTTTAGGAGCGGTTCTAGGCCAGATCTGTGCATGCATGTCCTTCCTAGGACTGAGGCGATGCTCATCGGCCGAGATCCGGTCGGGGGCGAGGCTTGGGCGGCTCTGGCGGTGGGGACGCTGCTCCGGCGGCGGCTCGATTGGGCCTGCGAAAGAGAGGGGTGAGGCATGCAGGGGTTAGGGAGGTGCTAGAGATGGTGAGGACGAGAGGGATTTGGCCGGAGCTCACCGGAGTGGGAGATCGGCAACGGCGTCGACGGCGGCCGAAAAAGAGGAATGGTGGCGTTCCAGCAAAGCGGAGGGCGGCAGCTCGATTGCTTGTAGCCGATCCTAACTGGGGACGAGGCGAGCTTGTAGGCGTAGCACGTAGCCTTGGGGTTGCTTCGACAGTGAGGAACAACGGCTGGAGTAGCGGCGGTGCGTCGGGTGGCCGGCGGCGAGAACGTCGACGCACCTCACGTGCTCGACCGGTGGATCTAGGGAAAAGAAAGGCAGGGGAAGGTTAGGCACGGGGAGGAGAATGCGTTCCCGAGCTCGGTTCGCGGCGAAGCTCACCAGAGAGGGAGAGCGACGGTTACGGGCTCGCCGGCGCCGGGGACGAAGAGGAAATCCATGGTGTTCTGGGGCGAGAGAGGAGTGAGGTTGAGTGGAAACGCGGAGAGGAGTGAAGGCCGAGCTCACTGGTGTCTTTGTCTTGCAAAAAGGAGTGAAGTGGGGAGAGTGGGTGTGAGAGAGAGGTGGCCTGGGCGTTCCTGGCGCATGGCAGGCGCGTGGCTGCGTTCTCCTGCGTCCCTGGCTAGTGGAAGACGCGTGAGGGACTGACTTGTGGGTCCCAGGGGTTATGGGGTCCACTTGTCATTGAAAGAGTTCAAAAATCTGCATATTGGCTAAGTCAAAGAGGGAGAGTTATGAGGGATCTTTGGGGTAGATTTGTTTCTCTTCCTTTGCAGGAAAAGATGGAGCAAGAGCTCTTCCTTGCAGTCCAAGACATGAGGATACAATGTGCTGAAGTGGTTTTGCCAAAAGTGGTCTGGTTTGGCCTTAATGATCTTGCAAAAATTGATCAGGAAACTAATTACTGCAGTTGACAAGGAGATTAGAGGCTGATTGGATTTTTGGTGGGAGAAAAGAAAAGGTTAGAGAGAGATCTGGAGTGTGCCACTTCACAGGGTGTTAGAAGAGTTTCAAAAAGAGGTTTTGAAATAAATTTTACAGAGTGAGCAAGTTTGAATCCATTAAGCAGTTTTTCATGATTTTTAGAGAGATTAAAATAGATCAACGAGTTAGCAAACCTTGCTGAAAACTTCTGAAAATTTGTGGGTTATTTTCTGACATATCAAAGTATTTTTGAGAATTTTTGTGGAATTTTTAGATGCACACATTTACCAGATTAATTGGTTTGTGATTCTAGGCCTATCATTACATGTGATGATGAGGTGATGAAGAAGCAAAAACAATTAAAAACAATTCACAATCGCATGATGCATCATATTTTAAATTTTGGCTCTCAGGTTTATAGGATTGGTATGTTACAAACCTACCCCCCTAAACAAAATCTCGACCCCGAGGTTTGATGGGATCTAGGGGAAGAAACTAGGAAAAATCGGCTCTAGGTTGACTTCTTTGGCTCCCATGAAACTCACTGTGGTTTGGCATTTGGTTTTGATGGAACTGGGGCAGATATTGATGTATATAGATATAGATTAATCTATATACAACGATTTGGATTTTCATTTCCAAAGAAGGTGGGGTGTGGCGAGGTTTATATTGGTGGAGTAGCCTTGGCAAGAACTTGGTAGGGACCAAAAGAATCATGGTGTACACGAATAGGCCGTGGCAGGTTCGGAAGCCGTCTTTGGAATATCTTCCGGTTTGGTTATGAGTTGAAAGTAACCCGACCGTAGGTCGATTTTTGAGAAGGCTTGTGCACCGGTCATCTGTTCAAAGAGGTCATCGATGTGAGGAAGTGAATCCTTGTTCTTGTGTGCCATTTCAAAGAGTGGACGGTAGTCAACACATGGTCGAACAGTGCCATCACTCTTTGGAGCGACAAGAACGGATCAAACATAAGGAGAGCTGGTGTGTCGAATGAAACTTTTATCCAGTTGTTCATCAATTTGCTTCTTGAGCTCAATCAAGTCATCACTGGACATACGATAGGGTGGCTTAGCAACGGGTGCTGCACCGGGGATAAGATCAATCACGAACTCAATATCGCGATCGGGTGGCATTCCCGGCAACTCATCGGGGAAGACATCAGGATATTCACGCACCATGGGGTTTGATTCAAGCTCATGCTTGAAGAGAGAATTGATACATGGCTGTCTTGAGGTCATGGCTTTATTGGAGGTGGAGGTGGTTGTTTTTCGTCGGTGGTGACAAAAGAGATAGTTTTAGAAGCACAGTTCACATTATCCTTGTGTTTGGAAGGCCAATCCATGCCACCGATGACATCTAACTCTAAGGAACTTGCTTGGATTAGGTCGGCTTGATCTCTACCTCATTAAGGAGAATAAGCACAACCTTGCCTATTGTTTTGGGGTTTTGAAGATTGATTTAGGAGATTGGATCATCAAGGGCTTGTCTAAAAAGGGTAGTGGTTATGTTGAGTTGTTTAGCTAGCTTTGGTGGGTACAAAGGAATGAGATGCATCAGAATGAAACAACATCAGGGCAGGAATAGAGCGAATAGGAAAAGTACCTGGCACCACATCGGATGCGTCAACAGTCCCAGCTGCGGTCGCGTGGTTGAGACGACCGCGTCCAAAGTTTTGAGCTGGCTTTGGAGCGACTCGACCTCCACGCGGAGCGGCCGCAGGGGCACCACGACCCTGTGGAGGACGGGGTTGTGGTGCCGTGGGGCGCGGCGGAGGAGCATCGGTGCGACGCGGGTAAGGACAGTTGTTGGAGAAGTGTCCCAACTGCCCGCAGTTGAAGTAGTTAACATTTGCAGCACGGTTGAAGCCTCCAGGCTGCGGTGCACCACGGTTGACCTGCGGTGGCACAGCGGCTGGCGGACAGGAGCAACGTACTGTGGCCTCTGTGGTGGAGCAGTAGCGGGACGTGCAACTGGAACAGGCTGCCAAGTGCGTGGGCGACTCGGACGACTAGTAGTAGCTCGGCGTGCCATGAACTTGCACTTGCGATCCACAGCTACGTCCTTCTCGCTTGCCTCCCAACGGAGGGCCTTGTCAACAAGAGTCTTCATGGTGTCGATCTCATGAGCAAAGAGACCGTGCTTTAGCTCGGGGCTAAGGTGATCAAGGCAAAGCTGTACCTTTCTTGCCTCAGTAGTGCCTAGCTCGTCACTCGCATACCGGGCAAGGTAGTTGAAGCGACTGAGGAACTCCATCAAAGGCATGTCCCCTGGGTGAGATTGAGGAACTCCCTCCTCTTGGCTTTCATGAGCCCTTCTGGCACGTGAGCAGTGCGGAAGCCCTACTTGAACACGTCCCAGGTGATGGCGGTGCCCTGGGGAAGTGTAGACTTGTAAGTCTCCCACCAGGCAGCTGCAGCGCCATGAAGGTAGTGAGCGGCGTAAGTTGCCTTCTCCTCATCGTTACAACGGATGAGGTCAAGCTTTTTCTCGATGTCGCGGAGCCAATCATCCGCGTCGAGTGGATCAGCAGCAGCAGAGAACACAGGTGGCTGCGTCCTTTGCACTTCCGCCAGCTTGGACTGTGGCGGACGGTTGTTCTGGAGGAGAGCATTGCCCAAGGCCTCCTGACTTGCGACCAGGCGGTCGAAAAGCTGGTTCTGTGCCGCGAGAAGCTGAGCCAAAGCGGGATCCCTTGGGCCGATTGAACGGCTACCACCTGTTCTCGAGTCTCGCGGAGGGGGTGGAGGAAGGTTCAAGTCGTCGTAGTTCTGAGTTCTTTCCGAGTCTGCCGTTAGATCACTTCGAGAGCGGGTAACGGGCATTCTGCACTCAAAACACGGAAGTGGAAAATATTCCATGAGATTGATAGACATGGCATGATATAAGCTGAACGGGGGGATAGAAACATAGGGGTAGTGTTTAAAGGAATTGCAACAAGGCTAAAATAATCCAAACATTATGGACAAGGGTAGATGCAAGGGAAAGGATAATTAAGCACTATTTTGACTTTGATAATAGCAAACTATCATCATCACAAAATCTGGACAGCAAGCGTGGACTCATAAAAATGGTTCATAAATGCACTTACTTTGCGCCATTCATTCCAATAATGGTTCCATACAAGAGAGCTTACATATAGTAGCCAAGCATGGCATGTTAGAACACACCAATAAACAAAAGTTGGCTACCAGGAGTTACATAGGGAGGAGATCATCTAAGCACTACATATATATAGCCATCGTGCGCATTACAAATCGCACATATCCAAAAGATGGCAAGGGTTACATTAGTGGTCTTCCTTTCATCAAAGATTTGCTAGGTCATCCACTACAGCAAACCTATTCATCTCCGGAAGAAGAGGAAGTAGTGCGCGGGGTGGTGGAGGCTCTTGCATCACGAGGCGATAGTGCCTGCAATCGTGGTAGCGGAGATGGTTAGGACCGCTAACAACGTTGCTAGGAAAAGTGTCCGGGTGTGCATAAACACGATGTCCCCGATAGAGATCTGGAGCCACACTCGTATAATGCCCCATCGGAAAAGGCAGCAGCTCCTCGAAGGGGTGGACAGGATTCCCGTTCACTATCTCTGGTGGAATGCCCCATACTGCGGCACGAGGCGTCACCACCTCATCAAGCCTGATAATCCGGAACCTCGAGAGTGTGAGCTCATCATACAGCGCTTCGACCTCCCTGGTCAAAGAGCGAACCAGATGTGCCAAGTGAAGCATGGGAGAGGGCGGCTCTCCTTGAGCAGCGGCCAAGCCCGGAAAAGTAGGCTCAGAGTTTAAACCTTCCGCAGAGGGAAAGTACCGGAACGGGCCTGCGAGCTCTGGCAGATCCTGGCGGAGGCGGCAGATAGCAGAGTAGGCCACACGGTTCATTACGGCCGCAGCACTCCACGAAGAACTGTAGAAGGTGACATGCCCTTCTCTAGTATGCCGGGAACGAATTAATACTTCCGCCCGGTATACCACTTGGGAGGTGCTAAAGGTTCGGTGGAAGATGGTGTACTGTGGCGGGTGAGGAAACCCGGCCTAGCGCATCATCTCCCACAGAGTGTGGGTCATGGTGCCCTCTTCATAGCCACCGGGGTAGTAAAGAAGCTCCCAAGAACTCATCTACAAGATTAGGCAGATTATCTAGATTAGAAAACCATAAGGGAGGGGATGGATCAAAGATAGAACAAGAAAGATTCAGCTTCCAGGTTCTGGACAGGAGCAAACCACAGCAACAACAGGGGTAAAAAGCCTAATTAGGAGGTTGCTAAAAGAAAAACTTTGTACAACTAAGTTTCTGTATAGGTTGTCTACCCTCCTCAAAATTTTAGGAATTTTTAGACAAGTTTTAAGACCTACAAGGAATTTAAAAGCTAAGGGGTATAGTTCTGTGTTCCCAGGGTTCAGTGGGTGGCTCGAATTTTTAGACCATGCAAAACTGAAGAGAAAATTACACAAAAATTCAAGCAACATCCTAGAGGGGTCTTATATTAGCTGGCCAAGTTTCATAATTTTTCCACCTACGGTCTAACCGGTACAAAAAGATTAAGACTGCTGACTCCAGTTCCTGGCAGATAACCGTTAGTTGCTAAATAATTCACTAAGCCAAGTTTTAGTTGCCCAAAAATTATCAAACTTTTTCTACATGAAGCTAAGTTGATACTAAGCTAATCTTGTTCAGGGGTCATTACTGTTGAGAGATACAGAAGGCAAACAAAATTCTATATACCCGTCCTGTCCCAATCTACCATGCTAGGCCATGACGGTTTTTGTTTCGGCATTCGAGTTTTTAGTGATGGTTCATTGCTGAACCTGAGACGACCTACCCAGCATTTCATCCTAGAAGTTCTAACAAAATTTTATTTGCTCAAGTCATTCCAAAAACCTATACTTAACTAGTTGATTTAAGGGATTTTGGCCAAAACAAACGTCTCTCATGGGAGGGTTTTGCATAAGCTTTTCATTTCAGTTTCTAACTTAGTTGGCACTTGTTTTAAGTTGGTTATATTAAATGAGAGCTACATTTGCAGATAGTGACATATATATGTGAGGTCTCTGTACCTATAGAACAAGAGGAGAGAAAACCATTTTTCAAAATAAAGATCCACCTAGAAGAAGTAGGAATTCTAGAAATAATTTTTCACAAATAATTTTTCAAAGATAATTTTGAGAATGCCATTCTACGACCATTCTTTCCAGGGATTACCTATAGTCGGTCGTGGCTCTGATACCAAAGCTATGGTAAACCTCTAGTTTGAACCGTCCTGGAAATCTGCGGCATCACAAGCTACATCAAACTCCTCATCCAAACAGTCAATACCTGCAGCGGGGTCTGAGCAAAAACAAGTAAAAAAAAAGCAAGAAATCAGTACATTAATGTAATGGCAAGTCGGAGACAACCCTAGCATACTACATGTTGGCCAATATCAAGGATAAGCTGTGTATAGGTACATTTGCATAAATGCCAATTTTATTTCAGAACATGTTTCGCAACGGAATTTAGAAACAATAATATAGAGTGAGTGAAACATGTAATGTAAAGTAATTGAATATCAACACACGCCTACCCCTCACCATTCACCATCATCATCTCATCACCATCATTTTCATCACCGAACTTTACCCAAGTTCACAAATAAATCATTCCCAACCTTTTCCCAAGTTCACAAGAATTCTTTTAAAACCATAAAACTATATTCATGACACTTCACCATGCCGCTCATGACCGTGAGCACGGCTAATCGATTAGTTTCAGACTCTGCAGAGTTTGTACAACTTTTAAGCCCACACGACGTGAATCGATCTAGTTTGTCTCGTGCTGATCAAGCACTACCACACTCTTCACGGTGAATGTGGTCTAGAGGTCACAACGAAACCGTTACATTGTTTATTGTTTAGCATTGCACCAGCACGATGTGTGTTAACCCACGTTGCTAGCAAGGCAACGCCGCCAGGTAGGGGGCCCACGCTTTAACCTAACGCCGTGAGGAACCCTGCCCGGCCTTCCCCACGAGACACAACACCGTTGTATTGGAGAAACACCCGACAAATCATCACTCGTGTGGTAAGACGGCCAACACGCTATAAATCATAATACATCAATAAATCAGTAACAAGGGAAGTTTCCTCTGAGTTACTATCCAAGCTAACCCATACTCTCCAGCCTACCAAAATGCAAGGCTAAACTCTAAACAACTTAATAGGTTAAGGCTAGCCCATAGCATATGTGGTTTGTACTGTTTTCATTAGTTGGTGTCATAAAGTTCGGTCCTTAAGCAACTCGGGCGAATGCTCCCCCTATTGGTGCACAACTACCACCATGTGTGCACCACTCGCCGCCCAAGTCGAAAAACAAGTTATCTCCATTTTCAGTTCACAATACTCACACATTTCAAGCTCAGCCCGAGGCATCAAAAATATCCCATTTGACCAAGTTCATAAACATTTTATAAAGGATGTAATAATAAGCGGTACCATAAGCGAGCATATAGCGGCTATAAGTAATAATTATCCCATAGAGTAATGTAATTGTACTCAGAAGTACTCTAAGGATACAAACAACAAGTAATCAATATTCCAAGGGTGTATATGCAGCAAGATAGGATTTAACTACCATTGCCACAATCATATCATTTTTAGCAAATATATATATCTATCTATCGCATGCATGTTTAGAAACAAAATAATTAGCCCATACAAAATTATAGGATCAAGTTGTTCAAAGGAGGGGCAAATCTTGCCTTCGTCAGCAAACACCTGGGTCTGGTCGTCAACAAACTCAACCTCCTCTTCAACGACGTATTCTCCCTCTATACAAATTTACGCATATGATAAATACAAAAATGCATAAAAACCAAAATGCACCAAACCTATGCTATGGGTGCGTGCTGGCCTCAGGTGGGCTCTGCTGAAGGATTTTCTATTTTATCACTTTTATTAACAGAGATATGAAATTTACAAATAAAAGGGTTAGAAAAGGGCAAAGTTTTTGTAAGCAACATTTTTGTACAGAAGTGAACAAAAATTCCGTTTACAAAGTTACAGAGCATGATTTTAGAAAATTAACAGAAGTGGTTTCACAATTTTTAGAGCTCTAGGCAACATTTATGGCAAAATATGATTAGATGGAAAGTTTGTACAGAAAGTACCAAGTTTCATATGTTTGTAAAATAGTTCACAGTATTACAAACCTAACAAAACTGGTTTCACAATTTCTAGAGTTCAAATGAATTTTCTACATATTTTTGAAGTTCTGCTCACTTTCTGCCTTTTAAAACAAAATATAAATCATTTTCCGAATTCTTTGTTCAGCCGGGGGTCCACACGTCAGCGAGAGAACCTTTTCAAAAAGGCCCTCGGAGTTCCAGGGAATAAACCCGCGCTCCACGGGGTCCCACGTGTCAGCGAGGCGGTTTTACAGAAAAACACCGCGGGTTTTGAACCAGCGCGGAGAGGTGCTCGCGCGGCCTGACTGGCTGGGCCCGCCTGCCAGTGGCACAGTGCGGCGGCGTCGCCAGCGAACGA
>CM002478.1:10472419-10488083 GCA_000325765.3 Leersia perrieri | reverse complement strand
TAGCAAACCTTGCTGAAAACTTCTGAAAATTTGTGGGTTGTTTTCTGACATATCAAAGTATTTTTGAGAATTTTTGTGGAATTTTTGGATGCACACATTTACCAGATTAATTGGTTTGTGATTCTAGGCCTATCATTACATGTGATGATGAGGTGATTAAGAAGCAAAAACAATTAAAAACAATTCACAATCGCATGATGCGTCAGATTTTAAATTTTGGCTCTCAGGTTTGTAGGATTGGTATGTTACAATGTGTGTTTCTTCTTATGACGTGCGTGCGATCAACCTGCATGCAAATTACTTCAAGCCATACAAGTACGTGTGGATTTTTGAAGTGTCTACTGTACCATCTTGGGGTAAATGAAGGATGGAATGACCTTGATTCAGGTCAACTCTAATCCTTCTCATGAATAACTTGGGGTTTTATTTGTAGCTCATAAAAAGCATAACCTTTCTCTTACTCAACTGATTCTCTCAAGTCAATCAATGTGTATGATTCTCAGTCCGCACCAAACCACTTGATTGCACCTTTTCTTTTCCTACTTCTAAGCTACTTATGTGGAACTTAGGGTAGGGAAGAGAATAAATCATTAATTTCATGACATGTATTGTGTGATGCCCCGCACTTTTACCACTGTAGATAAAAGTACAACACAATGAATTATTATTTAACAAATTCTTGTTTTGCTAAATAATGACCCATGTCAGAGATTGCAACAGAGAAATAGTTAAAAACTACCTTTAATCCGTACCTAACCTCTTAAGGCCATAATCTTAACATGTACGCCTTCTAATTTATTTGTCACCTGAAAGATCTATACAAGGAGGATAATAGCAAGAGTGAGTACTTTCGTACTCAGCAAGTCATTAATACAGAATATGTGCATGAATAATAATCAAATATCCTATATTGTTTTTCTATATCATGACTCCTCTATCATCATCTTTCATAAATCATCAAGTTTATTTCTATTTTGTAAAATAGGTTTCAAAACAAAGTTATAAAAACTAAATACACTCGTAACATTGAAAAGTGTGTAGTAACTCCCCGTAGCCTCCAGTCCAAGAGATAGACGTGATCATGATTTAATTTATCACTGCACAGAGTTGCACCGCTTTACCCACATATACTCTAAAAATTACAAATCATGTATTTGTATTACTCAGAGTACAAAGCGCTTCTCTTTTACTTTTATCTATAGCGGTAAAAGTGTGGGGCGTCACATATTGCAAAATCAATGAATGGATCCACAGAGATAACTAGTCGTACAAACATGATCAAGATGTGGCACTCCTTTATATGGGCTTTCTCTTTTACTTTATTTGGAGACACGCTACTTTTCCTCAATATTACTCAAGAGTGGTTGCATCTCTTTTCGGGTGACGATGCATTTTTCACTTTGGCAAAGTGTTGGAAGCCACATTTTTGTCATCTCTTTACTCCTCCCGATTAATGGCTATGGACTACAACATAGCTATGACCACCATTGTAATCAACTTGCATGCATGTGATCTCAAGTCATACATGTACTTGTGGGTGTTCGAAGTGTCTACCATACAATCGATCTACCCCATAGTTGAACAAATGTAGTTCTCATTCTTTCATCATTTCATCATCAGATCAAACACCCCCTAACATCTACACTAATCTGAATTGGTTAGATCTTCACGCGGCTGATAGACATTCACTCCCCCTAAATCACGTCCATCTGGCATCACGTTTCCTCCCAAAATCACTTCACTCCCACGCTGCCGCAATCGTCGATCCCTCTCTGTCACTGTGAGAAGTATCGTCCGCTAAGCACCTCACAACCCCTGGGCTTCTGTCGTGGCATCACCGCCACAGATCGAATAGTGACCCTGCTGCCATGGCGCCACCTTATCGAGCAGCCCATCCCCATCAGCAACCGGGGATTCGCTTTCTCCCCTCCCTCACCCTCACCGTCTCATCCAGACCGCTGGACTGCGACTCTGTAATTCACCGGTAACGCAGCTAGCAGTCATGCTGACCAACAGTCCGCCGTCCATGCCCTACCCTTGCCGCCTACTCGTTCTCATCCTAGATGGCAGACGCATGGGTCTCCTCATCCGCCGGTGATTTACAGAGGGGATCCCGCATAGCGGCGGCACTCCGGGACTCCTGCCTGATGCGGCGCACTCACAGAAACGACTGTGGCAAGGCTCCTGGACTTCTCGGACAGCACCAATGCTGCCGCGCAGCCATTGACGGCATCAAACGACGGCATGCACGAGGTAGTGATACTTGATGCTCTTGGCCTCAACCATTTCTCCGGCCGCTCGATCCATAGAGACAAACTCCAGCCAATCACCACCACTGATTTTTTTTTTTCTGCACCTCCTTCCGCTTGACTCTACAAAGCTATCTCCTCAAGCTTGTCACACAGGTGAGTACCTGGCGTTGCCCAACCTACTCACGATGAAAAATCAAGGGCGATGCTGGCGCACGGCTGCTGCTGCGGTGGGCGAAACGAGGAGCATTGCACGACAGTGAGGTGGCGGACTGGCGACGGTACTTCATGGCTGCAGTGGATCGGCTGGAGAACAAGCGGCCCAAAGTGAAAATTTTTGCCAACTTTTCAGGTCCTAAGTGAAAGTGTGGTCTTACCCCTGGTCCGAATTGCAACGTTGGTTAAAAAGGGTGGTCCAATATGAAATTTACTATTATATATATGATGATGTAAATAGGGATATTATGTACTAATATACATAGTTTTAGCTAAACTAAGTTTAGTCTATATCTACAGTATTGGTTATGATCTTTGCTATGCTTAAGTTCTATGGTTTTCATGTGCCTAACTCTTCGATTTTAATTTCACTAGGATCTTTAATTTTCTATGCCTATGGATTGCATTTTTAACTGTCCATGTGTGGTTTACCTATCCCTATGCTAACTCTGCCTATGTACCTATGGAATTTGCTGTGAATACATCCTGTGAACTACTGATTTTCTTTCTTTGCTATGCCTATACTGATTTTCTTTCTTTGCTATGCCTATGCAACTGTTTGTATTTGCTATACCTAATTAATGGATTTTGCTATGCCCAAGTTAGATAGGTTTTTGCTATACATATACATCTCTTTTGCTATGCCTAAGTTAGATATACATATACATCTCTTTTTGCTATGCCTAAGTTAGATATACATATACATCTCTTTTGCAATGACTAAGTTAGATGGTTTTTTCTATTCAATATTAGATTTGTGTACTAACTGATCTCTATATACTAACTGTTTTTCCCTGCTAATCTTCATGAAGATTCACTCAGTGAATACGACGAGTTTGAACTATGCTACTCCGAATCAGGTTTTCTGTTCTATGTGGCAGTTATGTTGGAGCTTCTCATGTAGATACATTTACATATCTATATGATTTTCAGTCCTAATCAATTTGGGTCTCCATATTATGGTTTATTCCCAAGAGTGATGAAGTTTTTCAAGAATTTGCTGCAACTCCATGAATCCATTCATGATAGTTTGGACTAAGTTGCGTTTCATCGCTGCGGAATATCATTTGCTTTTCGTATGAAATAGATTTTATTGATATCTTTCTTAGGTTAGAAATGTTCTTTTTTCATGTATAGATTATACAGTATTAGATACAAGTATTGGACTGAGCCTATGATAGATGATCAGTTAGACAATATAACATTATAATTTTTTCTGGAAATGAATACCTGTTTATATTCAAACTATTTAGTACTTCTCTAACTTGTCATCATTGACTATCTAATTCTTTTCTTCTATCCAGAATTTGGAGAGGATTGGATACTGGTGATGATCAAGCTGCATTGCTAAATCAAGGATGTAAAGCATTGACCCAAATTGTTCAGGATGATGTGTTTAGAGAGTTTTGAGTTAGACAGTGCATATTTGCTTGCCAGACATGTTGTAAAAAACTGAGTAAATGAGTGATATTTTTTTGAACCAGAACTTGTTATGTGTGGTGTTGTGGTTTGAATGATTTTTTTGCTAGATCAAAATAGCCTACCAGTAAAAGAGCAGCCCGTCTGTAATGAAAAAGTTGACGTGTCAGAACAATTAAAATTATGTATCCACGTGTCAGATTCCTTTGGGTCCACGTGGGGCAACACAGAGAGAAACTGCTGTGCTAATTGGTGCCTGCTACTGTGTTTTGCTGCTGCGTGTCCCAGCTAGCTGCTAATTGCTGCTGCTGCCCTAGAGGTGAACAGAAGAACAGCAAGGAAGGAGAGAAGGGAAAAGAAGATAGAAGAAGGGGAAATTTCGGGAATTTGGTGGATATTGCTAAATTCTTTGTTTTTTCTGCAAATTAGGGTTGTAATGCAACTCTTTTTGTCAGTAGATGCTTCTAATATAAATATAAGTTGATCCGATCTCGATAGTTCGAAATTAAATTGCCGACCGGTAGTCTGAAATCGTAATTTCAAATCTGGTATTAAACTGTTAGGATACAGGGTTGGTGACCTAAACAAGAGTTGTAGGTTTTGTCGTTATCTTTCCAACGCCGCTGGTTTCGCTCAATTCCGATGAACGGTTTAGGAGATAAGCTAGAATTAGTGCTGCTGACCGGGTCCAAAATCGGTACAGCGGGTCGTTTTCTTAAATCTGGGATGGATAGGGGCAAATTTAGTCTCACCGGAACACATAAAAGTTGTAGAATATTTCCGGTGGATGTCCAAAGTCTTATTATTTGCTACTTTTCATTAGGCGGTTTGTAAGATACGTGTATAACGAGTAATAGGTTGAAATATGTTGTTTTTAGGCGGGTTAACGAATAATTTAGTTTTCTGGCCATATTTCTACCGGTAGTCGTAGTAAGCGCTCTAGAGTCTATTATTTAGATTTTCTCCGAGGGTGTGGAGGGTTCCGGTATGAGAGGTGTTGTGTCGTTTGACCGGCAGGGTTAAATGCAAGTGCATGACGAACTTGCTAATGTTTAAATGGAGGGTTTGTGGTGTATTCTTTGCTGCAATGTTGAATTATTCATGTATATTTATCTCTTTTGATATTCTATATTCATGTTCATATTAAAGTCATATGTTTATGTTCATGAGATATTGATTTCGGTTTTCAAAAATTCAAATACCATGCATAGCCATGGAGTTTATTTCCTTCTATGTCCATGATCCTATGAGTAAGCGCTGGCCCCGCTTTACTCGGCTTACCGGTAATGGTTGAAGGATGTCCATGTATGCCCGGGAGGAAACTACTACTTGATATGAATTTCAAAGACAAAAGACAGTTCAATTTTCCATTTGATTCCTCTTTATTGTTGATATGTTGTATCCTAGTGCGTGTTATTTTAGTTCTATATTGTACTTGCTGAGTATTTTTACTCACTCTTGTGTTTCATTTGCTTTTTAGGTACTAAGTGATCCAAACATGCATGGGACGGGAGTAGCTCCTTGATCAACACCTTTTGTACATACTTCCATAATCTTTCATTAATTTGATTAGCATAAATTAGACTTATAAAGACCGTTTGAAGTGGTATTTATTATTTTGTTGCGGTTTAGGTGGACTTATTGTTGGTTTGGAATTTCTGGGTTGATAGTTGTTGTCTATCTATTAAACTGCATGTCGTGAATGTCCATAAATGTAGGGGAGACTACCGAAATTTCTAAAAAATTTTGGGAGTTAGTATTTTTTTAGGTTCAGTGTAGCACTCTAGTTATGTGCATATATCTAGGGCCTTACATTTTCATTGCAATGCCAAGATAAACATGACTTCTTGCATAGGTCTATCCACAAAAAGGTTCAAAAGCAATACATCGATAGCAGTAGAAAATAAGATCAACTTTGGACTTAAATTAGATGTTTGTGCGCTGACTGGTGGTGGGTTCTATTGCTGTTCCAAGGACCAGTTATGAGGCTTATTTAGTTAGCAAAAATTTTTGGCAAAAACATCATATCAATCATTTGACCGGATGTCAGGAAGGGTTTTTGACACGAATAAAAAAATTAATTTCACGGCTAGCCTGTAAACCACGAGACGAATATATTAGCCTAATTAAGTCGTCATTAGCACATGTGGATTACTGTAGCATTTATGGCTAATCATGGCCTAATGAGGCTCAAAAGATTCGTCTGGTCGTTCACGGCCTAATGGTGCAATTAGTTTTATTTTTTTATCTATATTTAATGCTTCACGCATGTATTTAAAGGTTTAATGTGATGTTTTTGGGTGAAAATTTTTGGAAACTAAACAGGCGTGAGCAATGCTTGGCGAAATATACCTACGAGAAAAAGGTGCACATAGGCTAACTGCGCTGAAGTGTGCCATTGATTAGATGTTGGGTGTATTTAATCAGTGATTGGTTACTTACAATTATGTATGCTGCAGCTGTGAATTATTCATGTGCATGTTCTAATTGTTATGCCTTTCAAAAAATATGTTAGAACATAAATGTTCAGCCGATATGTTTCTGACCAATCAACCATAGTTCCAATCGCAAAAAGAATGATGTGTTCTCATGGAAAAATAAAGACGCATAATGATTTGATTTATTCCATAAAAAGATGGCAATGAAAACTAGAAGAACTAGAAAAACTATCACAGGCCAATGTGGTTTGGATATTTCGACTAAACAATACCAAAAAATAAACTGTTAACACATCCTCTAGAACATCTCTCTAATTGAAAAGGGAAACTGAAAACGTAACAAGGATGCACCACGTCATTATTTGAATAGTGGCCGTTGGATTAAAAAAACAAGAAAGTTTGAAAGCATATTAGCCGTCCGACGAAAAAAAAACACATGCAGCAGAAGAAAGGAAATGATCCCGGTGATACTAAATGATTCCATGATTCCAGTACCTACTCTAATTCCAGTACTCACCCAGCTACCATTCATTCCACACGTGTAAGAGAGTTATTGTCTTTTGTATTTTATTCTTATAATAAATTGTAAAATACAAAATAGACAGCATATATCTATGATTAAATCTTCATAAAGAGATAATTATGAGGTATACTTTATAATGAACATAGTAAATTCTAAAGATTTAGATAACCATGTATATTTAAAATCTTTATC
Source organism: Leersia perrieri (assembly GCA_000325765.3). Taxonomy (NCBI): domain Eukaryota; kingdom Viridiplantae; phylum Streptophyta; class Magnoliopsida; order Poales; family Poaceae; genus Leersia; species Leersia perrieri. The sequence continues at coordinate 10,481,046 of CM002478.1, read as the reverse complement.
AAATTTGTATCAAATAAAATGTATGTCCATCGGTTTAATTTAATTTCTATAAATTAATTAGGCACATACTAGAAATGTAAATTTACAATTAATTGCACATTTAGTACATTTTTATAAAACTATGGTTTTGCAAAATGTGTACATAAATAGCTTACAAAAAATATTGTGGTAATTTTTCTCCCAATAGCAAACGGCAACAAGCTACATACGCATATTTTAAATTTCTATAACTTTCTCCATGTATAAACATTTTTTCATATTATTATTTTTTGATAAATTTCACAAGTTTGACATATTTATAGTAAATAATTTACTGCCTGATAAGTTTTCTTTATTCTAGACAAAGATAATTTGCTTTATTTTGTACCTGGACTTTCTACCAAATGCAATATATAAGAACTATTCAAGTATGCAAAAAAAAAATCTGAAACAAGAGGATAAATGGAATATAAAATAAGAGGATTGGGGTCATGCATATATAAAGACAGCACCAGCACAGTAGCGAAGAAGGCAATCACGATCTCACAAACAAAGAGTGTGAAACGGCGACGACAAAATAGAAGACATTATGATTGCAAGTTTATTTATAATATCACTACAAGTGACACATTTAGAAATGTGTGGTAAATTATTTGTTATTACAATAGTATTCTTATTTCAAATGATCAATATAATATAATTATGTTATGTTATATCTATACTCAAACAACTATTTCATACTATAAAATGCAAGCACATTTTAGCAGAAGGAGGTTACACTCGCGCCAACGCACGAGTTAATTAGCTAGTAGTAGATGAGTATAGAGTGTTTTATCTGGACTATGGAGTGTTAGAAGCAGCGCAGTACTGCATATACAATATGAGGTATATGACGTTCTGTTGATACAGTACGTTATAAGGATGATAATTCCAGTCTTCCAGAGAAAGGCTCTCCCAATCGCTGGTATACACTGACGGGCAGAACAAAGGAGAGGCAAAACACTAGATCGTTTTTTACGTGTACTGTGTTAAGATTGAGGTCCAGTATTTATAGAAATATTAGGAACCGTCGCCAAAACGTCTTCCATAACTCATAAAAAAATCAGGCTATGTTGTATGTAACATTCCAGACTCTACGCCGCTGCAACACACCGGACAATGTGGTTATTCTAGTTACAAACAAGTAAAAATCCGTAAGTGCAACCAAAGAAAACTGCAATGAAAAGTCACATGTTTGCAAGTACAAAGTGTCAATTTTTGCAGATCATTCACATGTCTATCCCTCTATTACTAACGTGTAAACAATATGACATTATTTGCATTTTAGGCCTTTCAAAAATATAATTTTCATATAGACCCCCAAGGAAATTTATTGCATATATGTATCCTAGCTGGACTCCTGGGACATCATCGCTGAGCAGAGATGTCTCAGCGCCAACACTACACCTCTGCTCCAATTGTTTTGGCCTCGAACTATCATGCGCAATAACAACTCCATTTTTTATGTAAATTCAAGTGATCTCTTGTTAATTGTTTTTAAAAAAACAAAAAGCCATTGTATCCTAAATTGTTTTTTTGTAGAATGTACCAAATAACTTAACAATACAAAAAATATTGAAATAATACTACTGAAACAGATGCAGATAAATATTACCCCACTTTTCATTTTTGAAACACTTATCTTTTTTTTATTGTGGTGTGGACTTTTTCAAGATAGAAACTTACGGAAAAAACCAAAATCACAATATCTGATTTTCATATTCCGTTATATATGTAGCATCAACTCTTCCACCATTCATTGCATGCCTCCAGGCAAACTCACTTCAATAATAATATGTTGTGAATATATTTCTTATGTGTATAAAAAATTACATTAAGATGCGGTCACTATTTAGGTAGGTTATATGGTTTTAACTAAACACATGATATTTTGAGCACAATGCTATGGATTCTATGGCCGGTATATATGTATATGTTTGGTATCTCATATGATGCCAACAACAACAAAAAGAGGATGATGTAGTGCAAATAACTGAAGAAATTCATTTTGCTGGCGGAAAATAATATTCCAAATCGACTTATTTACAAATAAATATATTCTTTAATTTATTCCTTTTTTAAAGGACCTCGAAGCATGAAAATATATTCATGTTAAGCTATGCTTTTCTCGGCTATGATCTTCTTAAATTTTCGAATAATGCTTGTTTAGGAAAAATTGCAATGGAATGGATGCGATCTTACTATGCCCAGTGCTTGAGAGGTCCCAAGGACACAACACATCTAGGGATGTCAATCGGGCACCAGGTGTGTGTGGTGTGGGGTGGGGGTGGGGGTACCCATTTCCATGCCTGCAAGATAATTTTGTGCCGGCGGGCATACCCTTTACTTGTGATAGGCACAAAACCTTGGCCATACCTATCACCCCTAGACGTCACATGCTCGTGGATATGCCCTTTGCCAATCATTTTATATTTATAGTGTAAGATAATTAAAAAACATGTACTCCTAGTGAACAAATATCCAATAATCAATGAACAACGAGGGGGTGTTTAGTTTCCTGTTTTTACATTGAGCCAGGCTCACCGGATGCAAGTGTCTTTTTTGAAATCGAGGCAGTTATTTTGCTTTTATATTAAGAAGAAGTGAATTCACCCAGTTTATAGGGAAACCGGGCCTAGAAACCTTACAAAAGCATGGTTAATTCAGAAAAACCGGCTAAAACCTTCATACAGAAGGCATGGGACCTAACTAGGCAACCAACCACAACGGCAGAGCCCAACATAGGACGTCGCAGCCAAGCTAAACACAAGACGAGACAACAGCTCCGACGTCGAAAAGTAGGTGTTATCATTGCCGAGCTAGCTGCCCAAGCGACCTAACATCACCGACTTCACAACCACAGCGTTTCATTGTGGCCAGCATGCTACCAAAGGGAAAAGCAACTCCGACAACCTACAATGGACATCAGCCAAGCCACCAAAGAGCCACTTCATTTACACGGCCAGCACTAGAACCCATAGGAATAGACTGCACCATGTCATCATTGCCGAGCATCGCCGCACCCTAGGCCATCAGTGAGCAGCTCCAACTTCACTGAGCAAAAACACCAAGAAGAATGTCACCCATTGCAAGAATGAAGGTCCAAGAAGACAAAGGCCTTGCCACCGCTCCTGCCTCCGCCTCCGCCCAGCCCTAGCGTACCCCAAATGGCGGGCGCAAGCGCAGGGGAGAGATGGCCCTGTCGCCGTCATCCTTGCGGCCAACCGGCTTTGCCGGTGGCTGCTCAAGCCGTGGCGAGGCGGGAAGGAGGAACAAGAAGAGGTAGCGCCGACCAGCATACTGCCGTTCATGCCGTCATGGGGGGAGCGGCACGAACGCAAGGTGTTTGTCACTTTTTCATAAACGATTGCACATGTTAAGCCGATCGAGTCACGTACTAGTAGGAGTCGAATTGCCCAAAGGGTATAAATAATTTACACCCGGATACTATAGGGACAGACAATATTCAATATAATAATTTTATCGCATCGTCACCCTAATTTGCTAGGTATCCCGATGAGAATGTGCTCTCAAGTCGCGATGCATCAATTTGGTTTGAACTTCAGCGAAAGGTACATATCGTCCAACTTCAAATCGTATTGGCTAAATTGGTACTTTTTCTCGGTTAGATCCGATATACTCAGTTTACCGATACATGTCACATATCATATATATGGTCTGATTATAGATCAGCTTAGATATTCTAGATCGGTACAACTTAATTAGGATTTTTTTTGGTTAAGCCCAATATTCTAATTAACGTTGTTATCTTTTTCGAGTACTTTGCTAGACTAATATCTACAAATATATGCAAAGTTAATCAACTTAATTGGATCATCTGGTTTTAGATTTAACACAAGCTATCTTGGTTAGGTTCATTCCTTTGTGTTATGTTTAAGTTAATCGGTTCATACTCGTCGGCTAATGCATACGGTTCCATCAGGGTTTCATCCGATGGCTTATCTTTCATACTAGTTTGTTTATATTTTCCTTGGATCGGCTAGAGGGTTGTTACTATATAACTTTGAGACAACTTGTCATTATTTGCTTCAATCTTGTATTGTCTCGGTTCAACCTGATCTATCAAGATTGTTTTTAATCGGGATAATGCTATCTAGTGATTTGTACTTTCTACATAGAGCCAACGTGAGTTCTATTGCCCTCCCAAATAACCGATTGATTTCAAGACACCATTGGCATCAGCTGCCTGTATCGGCATAGTGGCCCGATGACTACTAAGATCTAATTATTTTTATTTATTTTTGTTTATTGTAGGATCAAATCAACTGACATTCCTCACCAAGTCCAACTACTGCCATGCGCAAGCTGGCTTGTGATTCTAAGCACATATTGTTTGGCCGTCTTCTTCCTCGAGCCACTCAAGTTCTCCCCCGTGAGATGTGAAATCCCAGCGCCACCACATGCAATCATTGATATGCTTAGTCTTTTCTCATGGTTCTTGTTACCTGTCAATTATAGGATCAAGTTATGTATTTCCCCATTCTCAAAGTTCTGTATATGCTCTGCTCAGTGGAGATTAATTGCTGTGTTTTTAAATCGATGGAAATAAAAATAATAACTAGAAGCAGCTGCTTCTATTTTATTGAATGCAATATCTGGTGTATTTGGTTGCTGAGGGGATACACATGCAACTGTTTAGTTGTATGCATTGGTTTCGCTTTATCAGCGTGCAAGGGATTTTATTGGTTTCTTGCACGAGAGATACGGTTTGGAAGAAAATGTGGTTTGATTGCTTCTATGAATTTAAGTGTGGCTACCTATTTATTTGATTGGTTTAGGTTACCTCTACAATATAAAAATATTTCAGTTTATTGGATGCCTTGGCTTCACCTCGTTCACATTCCAAGTTCACTATTTCATCCACACAATTACTAATAATGGAAATAAAATCCATCGCATTGGTGATAGTAACAACATGAAAAAAATATGTCCTGGAACCGAACAAATAAACCACGGTAGTACTTAACTGTTAAATGAACTTTGATACAGTCAAGAGGGCGAGTGACAAGTAAGCGATGTGATAGCATAAGTGGCAGCATGGCATGGGTAGCCTCAGGGTGGCACCATCGGATGGCGCTGAAAAAAGATTGCACACGTTTTATACAGTCCATAGGTGTTGATTTTAGACCATTTATGGTGAAGGAAATTTCTTTTTTACTACCAGCCATTTTTGAGATATGAATTTAGAAAAATTAGTCCTAGAATATATCAATCTTAGTCATCTTGTCGGTGTACTTTAAGGAGGAATATCCATGTGTAAGTGAGAATAATTTTGCTTAAAACCCTCTTAGGGTTGCATTAAGATCCCTGATACCATGAAAATGGCATCTCACATGCTTGAATTTAAATGTAGAAGGAGCACACATATCACCATATTACCCGTTGTGGGACCTGTGGGTACATGATTATTAATAACTAATCATGACTATATCATAATTATACATTGGTCACACTGAAGCGTGCTTGGCCTCTGAGTCCTTCATGCACCTTTACCGTGTAGGTGCAGTTTTTCAGGCAAGCCTCACGTGTTACATAGCACTCATTGTCCTTAGAACAACAAGTCCACCCACGGGGGACATCGAAGCAAACATTAATTTTAACTCCCTCAGAGCTCATTCCATTTTTTACCCCCATTGGGATATTACTTCTGATGTTGTCTGTGGTTTGACCTAGAGATACAAAAAAGTCATGTACATGTTTATTTTGCCAGAGCAAAGAAAATGATCAAATGACATACATATCACAAAGAAATTTAGCTTTCTAATTACCTCTTATTTGCGAAGGAATACGGGAGCACCCTAGAAGAAGCAAGCAAAACAACAGGAGTCCATGGTTGATTGTCTTCATACATTTCATCATTGTGAAATATGAAGTAGTACGTTTTATTGTGGGAAATGAGTTAAATGTTGACGAGTGTGATATTTTCATCAGCCATCTTCATATATATATATACGAAGTATAGCTGTTATATCTAGATGAAATTAATGGTTGTTCATCTTGAGGAATTTACTATGAACACCGATATAGGCAATATCTTATCCTTATCCTTCAGTGTTCTACTATTATAGGCACTTTTAAACGGGTTCTCAAAATGGTCATGATTAACTGCATCGGACAAGAAATTATTGTTGTTGTATAAAATCCCAGTGTCTATTTTTTTCCATGGCTAAATATGCATTCTGTGTCTTATCCCAACGTTTACTAGTATAAATTAATTATTTAATTTCAATCCCATAGTTGGACATGTATTCTGTGGAGGGCGAGGCGAGCCTATCAGTCCCATGTCAAGACAGACAGGAGCTCCAACCTCGTCAATCCAAGGACCGATTTTGTGGAACCAGTCTACCATGGTCCGAGGGTCTGGGATGCAGTCGCGATTGGTGAGCTCGGTCTAGGCGCCTCCCCTTTTGTCATGTTATAAATAGGTTTTTCAGAAGGCAAAAAAAAAATGAAGAATTTCATAAATTTCGATTCAAACAACATGTTAAACTTGAATCAATGGCCGTTTGGACACCGAATTTACCCATCCAAACTGCATCTTGTTCTAAAAATGCCAGGACCCCAGTTACACAGTTATTTTTTCGCTTATTGCACTTTTCTTAATGTATTTTATCTCATTTTGGATTTTTCTTAGGTTTTCTAATGTGATGGATATATTAGGTGGAAGCTGGTAGAATTAGTGCCCAATTTACTGAAGGTATACCGAAGTGTATATATAGAGTGAACTTGTCCAACAAGTTTGCCATAAAAGGATAAGTTACATATGTTACTTACACATCAACGTTTAATGGCTGGTTTAAAGTAGTTAGTACCGGTGTACTATTTCAATCGATAAATTTGACAGAAAATAAGGGGACTGGGACCGGTGTCCTCGCAAAAAAAAAATTGACAGAAAATAAATCACACTAGCGTGTAAGTGATGTGTAGTATTCGTAGAGATTTTGTGTTATATTTTATCATGAACCTCGTTGGAACAGTGGCCATCGAAGCATAGTAACCATGTATTTGGGATATTACACAGGATGTTGCATACAAATATGGATTAGGACATGGAAAGCTTAGCACGTTAGGAATTCTAATTTTGAAATTAGAATACGCAGTCTTGCTTGGGAACGATCCAACCTTCTCTCATTGTTTTTTTCCTAGATTACTTTTGGTATCAGAGATAGATAAGTAAATGCACGGAATATCGTTATAATAGATCAGCAAGTTCATGGAATACCGTTATAGCACTTTTCCCGCATGTGCGGTATGGTAATCTTTTTTAGTTTTATAGAGAAAAGTCGGTTAAAGAAGGTACTCATCATATTCTTAATATTATCATGACAGAATAATCATAGTCCAAAGAGGACTTAAACAATAATATTAAAGCGGTGTGGTACACAAGAGAATCTTGTCTAATAAATATATCCTAAATGAGTGGAGAAGAACAAAAGATAAACTATGGTACACATATGTACTTCCATACTCAAGTTGCTTAGTATACACTCATATTATCATCACTACTACAGACCATGTCATCAGTGCCGGTTTTCTAACCGGCACTAGAAAGGCCGAACAAAAGAGGGGCTAGGATCTGAACCGGTTATAGAACCGTCACAAAAGAAGGTCTCGCATGCCAAAAAAAAAATGGCTGGCTCGAAGAATCGGCTCGAAATCCGGCCGATTCTTCAAACCAGCCCCAGTATCCATCAGCCCTACCTAAATGACGCCGCCGCACACCGACGTACCGGCGCTCTGAAGTCGGCGCCATCACCTTCATCGCCATTGTCCGCTCGGCGCATCCACTCCGATCGTCTTCCTCGTCCTCGTCATCGGCACCTATGGATCCGCCTCTCCCGACCTCGCCGGCGCTGGATCCGTATCCCCCGACCTCGCCGGCGCTGGATCCGCATCCCTCGACCTCGCCGGCATTGGATCCGCATCCCCCGACCTCGCCGGCGCCGGAGCCGTTGGTCTCTTGCTCGGCCAAGAAACAAAATTCCCCAAAAACAAAAATTCACCAACAGAGTCAAAATCGAAGCAGAGATTGGTAAAATTGAAGAGCAAATCGAGGGGGGAAAGGAGGCACAAACCTTAAGCTCGACGTTGAGGACATGGCAGAGCAGCTTGGAGGGCAAATCGTAGAGCTGCATCTGGTTGTCGGCCACCTGGTTCATCGAAACCTCGTCCTAAAAACACCACCACCACAACACAATTAACCAACCAAAACCCAAAATCAGCTCGCGAGAAGCACCATCCAGCCGCCGAATCGTGAGAGAAGATGAAGCAAATTCCACCCCACCTGCTTGATGTAACCCTACGGGAAGTACAAGACCACTCAGTGCCCGACCTCGCCGACACTCCTGTTGTCATCCACTCAGCGCCGCCGCTCCCTTCGTGCGAGAGACAGCGGGAGAGGAGAGGGATGAGTTAGCTCGGGGGAGAGAGCAATGGGAAAGGAGAGCTGGTGGGGTGGTCAACTCTTGATGTGGACTAGGGTTCCCGATCTTCCGAAAGGTTCTGATAACCAACGATTTGGGGGAAGTCGCAACACACGTCGATCCGGCTTCTTGAGCCCCGCAATCGCAGCACCACGTCTCCTCTGG
>CM002478.1:10460836-10472319 GCA_000325765.3 Leersia perrieri | reverse complement strand
ACCTTGAATATCCAACGGAGGTGTATTGTGTGCATCGGAAAGAATTATGTCCTCATCAGGGGCAAGGATAAGACCGAATGGGCATGCACGCGTGCGGCTCAATCGGTTGTTGGTCGGCTCTTCGCATTAGTACCGGTTGTAAATAAACACCGGTACTAATATTACTAATATTTAATATTAGTACCGTTTCTTTAATAAACCAGCACAATGTACAAATAACCGGGACTAATGATATTTGTACTAGTTTTTTTATAAATCGGCACTAAAAAGATGTCATTAGTGCCGGTTTTCTTCGTGGATTTGGTTTGTGGCTGTTTTTTGGGTTGGATCTCTGTTATCTATGCCGGTTTAATAGTAACCGGCACAGATAAGACGGCACAAATGTATGTTTGTGTGGTAGTGCATATATTTACGTTGTTTAGCACTTAGTTGTATGCACCCAGTCACAACGGAGAGACTACTCTGTGTTGGTCTGCCAATATGGCTACAGCAATTTACAAACCCGTCATGCCCGAATGTGGAGAATTAGAAATGACAGAAGGGGTTTTCACCATCCGCATCCTTACCCTAGAAACCCGTGGAGTACATCTGCATCCAACGACATTTATGAATCGAAGCACCACACTTGTAAATATAAATAATATTATTAATACTCCTAGGACACCCACTCTTAGGATAGACAAGTTAGGACTAGAGCAACCCATTAAGATCATTACAACGATGTCGTTGTATAGATGGACTATCCTAATCATGTAAATATTATATATATATAAACTTAAGTATGTAACGTATAATTGACATAACAGAATATGAACCATAAATTTGAATAAAGAATATACCAACTTTACTACACCACGGAGGGCTTACAGAGGTAAACAGAATCAGCCTCAAAATGGGGGAAATCAGCCTCATTAGAGTTTTCGAGGCTCACAATGCTTGCCTCCGGAAGCCCTGTCGCAAAAAAGTCTTTTGAGGCTAGCTGCTGCCTCGAAAGCCTTCTGAGGCTACATACCAGGTTGCCTCAAAACCCTGTTGAGACCAATCAAACAAGTTGCCTTGGTCACACTGAAGATTCGTTCTGATAAATCTGCCTGTGAAAATTCGTTCTGAAGAATTCCAGGCAACTTGCCTCTAAAACCATTTCCACAAATAAATCAATTATTAAAAAAATATAGTTAGTGGAACCACAAAACATGGGATCCATATATCTGATGAAAACTCAAATATTATTAACATATTTACGCAATATGCTTGCACTTTACAAATTCAAAGTTAGCAGTATTTTTACACTGAACACGTTGAATCCATGAGTACATTACTATATATCAACAATAGACACTAAATCAAGAGCAAAAAATGTATAGCTAACATTTCCTAGTTCACTCTCCATGAAAAAGGTCCACCAACAAAGGTTTAGCCACCTGCAAGCATTGTAGAAAACCTTCTGAACATTATGGACAAACACTGACTTGCGCAAAATATAACACACAAATCATAAATTAAGAAAGTAGAACATCTGGCTACGTAGAAGCATTTTTATGTACAAGTGTCACCACCAATATGTATATGTCATCCTATTTCGAACTCGAACTTTATTAAACTTGTCATAAATCATAAATTGTCTGCCATTTCCAATGCACACATGATGTGATGCATTACAAAAGTGCACCTAACATAGAACAAGTGTAACTTCTATATAAGACTAGGTGGCAACAACTAATACACTGTTATAATCAGATTAACAATAAACATAGCACTACAGATCATTTTTCCTACAAATTAATTAGTTTCCTTAAAAGTATTACTCGCCTGTCACAAATAATTAGCTATTCAAGACAAGTCTTACTCAGCTACCTGCAATCACAATAGATTAAAGTTCTTACAATCGGATACAGCTAGGACTAATTTCTGTTGGTATAAATTTCATTGACAACTGAGTAGAAAAGGTTAAGGGGAAAAATATCTTCCCTTGATTATTATGTCACTCGAGCATTCAGCATGAAGCTGCAAAATTTGTAAACAGATAATGTACACAGCAGATTCAAGCCACAAGAACCAGGTAATTATGCTGACCATGTATATATGATTTGGAAGAGATGGGTTCCCCTCAAATAAGAATCAACACATCAAGATATATATATTTCTAGCGGACCAACTTTAGAAACTGTCTGCAAATGAACTAATTATACAAGTAAAAACGAGTCAAATAATGGTTTATCTTTTATGGGGGTTTATCATTATATACCTTTGTTGAATAAATCCCATGTTTGGCTGCATGCAGTCCATAAATTCCAAGAAATTTGGCTACCAGCAGTGCCTTCAGAGCGTAGCCAGGTATGGGAAGCAAACACACGGGTAAATAAAGCCTTTCATAGTGTGGGCTGGTTAGAGAAGACAAAGTCACCGTGATGCTATACTTGTCTCTGACTCCGGATTGGAAAGATCAAATCACAAATGCGTCGGTGATATCTGGGATGGTGTTATGGTACTCACTAAAGCATTGTGCAACCTCTCGCACTCTTTCACCTTCTCATTGTCATAAACATGTTAAATGTCGTCAACGACATGCCTCATGTAAGTCCCTTGGAAGTTTGCGGTGAAGTGGTTTGACCAAATCTCTCCCACATCGAATAGATCCACATGGGAGAAATCCGGTCCCTTTAAGACTATTAGGAGATAATTGGCCATAATCTTCTCATTGACATCAGCTGAGTAAGCGATGCTCTAGTAGTAGACTTGGAAGAATTTGGAGGGGTTCAGTGCTACCATCATGCTTTCTGTGTTAGGTTGATCTTTGGCAACCAAGCCAGAGAAAGATCTGGTGGGCTCGGTCCACCCCGAGCCAACCATTTCCAAAATTGACGCTAGACTCTTATGGGCTCAAATAAATAGCGCATTGATCGGAAGCACTAAATCAGTGCAAAACGGACTCGCCCCCGACTCCCCTACGCTATAAAACTAAGGGAACTAATCCTGTGTTGAGTTGACATACGAACACAATCTCAGGTCCTCCAAAACCCCAACCCGATCCTAAGAATAGGGTATTAGGGAGATCGGAGGACGAAATCCAATTGCTTGATGATCTCCATCACCGGCGATCGTCTTCTATCCAATTTCTACAAGAAACTCTACTTCACCGACGTGTTAATGGCGGTATGTAAAGCTTCATCATCAACCAGTCTGTACTCCGCCATTATTCCGCATAAGAATTTGGTGACCATGTAGATCCTAAGATAATGACCTTATGAATAAGATCTAACATTGTGGTATTAGAGCCTTCTTAGGCGTTTGCATGATTCCATCATTCCGGTAATGAAGCCACTAAGCCGCATTAGGAAACAATCAGCCTCGGCTTGATCAATTTTAGGGTTCTGATTTCCCCTGTTCACGATCTGTTCTAGCGAAATTATGGCTCAGTTTTATGTTTAAGTTGGTTATTGTTGACGGTCGTTATAACAACATTTCGACCGTCAATTTAACTAAAATAATGAAGAGTAGGATATGCTTGCAATGCATATTTATTTCAGAATAACATAATTCTACTTGTACTTGGAGAATATTTGCTTGTAGGGAAAATACACAAAATGGAGAAGATAAGTGGGACAAAACCTCACCCCCAAGCAAGCTTGTGGATGAGGGCCACCTGGCGTGCTTACCTGTCGAAGTAACCGTCTTTGCAACTGCCAACCGCCATAAGGGCCCACATGTCAGTCACTGGAGAAGGCAGAGGTCGGTGGGCGACCAGGGTGGTTTGGCCGAACCACCTGGTTCAGCCGATCCAGGGTTGGCGCCGACCGGCCTGAGCTTAAACATGGCAGCTGCACATTGGATGTTGATGGCGGTTACTAGGGGAATTAATATTCTTTCGCATTGGAAGTTACCGCCATAACCAGCCTATAAATAGACCTCACTCTCTTCACTCCGACACACACCAAAGCAAGGATCAAGCTTCTCTACTTGTAGTATTAGTCCAAGCATTAGTAGTAATAGCATAGTTCTAGTTCATGGGAGCCTTTGGAGGAATTTCGGTGAAGTTATACTTTGCTTTCTTGTTTCTTTTGTAAGACTTTCAATATTCAATATAATCATTCTTCCTTTATACACTTGTGGTACTTTAGTCTAAGTTATTAGATTATGGATGCCATGCTTAGCTTATACATGACTAGAGTAGTTAGTATAGTTACATTATCTGGGATTTGCATGGGTGCGGGTATAATGTCTAAGAACTGGGTTAATAATCTGCTTAGGTTGAACTAGAGTTATTAATCTGGAACTTAGGTAGTCTACTTCAATCACGAGGCTGTAGAATAGGGAGTGATAGCATAGAAATGGTGTCTAGGCAGGATCTTACCATTATTTGGGCGTATATACTCTGGAGGGAACGCGGACCACTCATGGTGATAGCTCAGTACGGGTGTCGTCCCCACAGTATATATTTGTACAACCTATTTCTTGGGGTTAGGTGCACCTCCGCATTTAATTCTAGTTGGATGCTTAAGACGGACTGTCGTAAGGAACTTGACAGTCTGAAGTAACTTTGCGAAGCACCGGAAGGGCTTAGCTAGGTTAAGGCTTAACTAGCTGCATTGTAAGGAGGGTACACTATCCTGTTGTATACTAGTTAGTATATGCTAGTTAGTATACGCTAGGTTGATGTATATAAGAAGTACAGAAATAGTATTTGTCTATGACTGCTCTTGCTAGGACTAGATTAGTATTAATTATAGAGTTTGCATAATCATTTGCTTGTGTCACTCTACCCAAGATTATTTATCTTACCCCTGCTAAGAACTATAACCTATACACTTACAAGTGTATGATATAATGTCAGAAAGGTTAGTTCTTTACAATCTTTCCTTGGGATTAAATAAATATGATACCTTGAAATACTTCTAGATGAAATGCTATAATAGTACATCCGTGCGCTTGCGGATTTATTTTGTAAACCATAGTTTACCCATTGATTATTTCGAGTCACCGTCGTTGGGAATTCTGTTTCCAGGAATGACGATAAAAAATACCAACAGTTATTTAGATCAATTCATGGCTTGGGTAGAAAAATAGAAGGAGGGGACTCAGATTGGGATATCAATGCTAAGAAAATCCCCAAAATTTCCCCAAATTCATAAGAGCTCAAAAACCGAATTTGAGAAAATTGACCAAAACCGAGCTTCAAATGGTGATGAACTTCCAATTATGGTGGCAAATTAGCAATTCCGCCCAAAATTAAGTGGATCTCAATCCCAAGAAACCCCAAATCGATCTGAACTCTAAGTATTTGAGGATGAGACTTACCGGTTTTGGTTTTGGGTTTGCCTGAAATAGCTGCACGACATAAAGCACTGCCACTGCCTCGGACCGCCCTCATGCCCGCATCAGTACTGCCGTGTGAGGTCAAGGCTTGCCCAGTGTGGCCATCCACTGCACCGTGGAGGAGAACCAGGCGGAACGGACGTCGTGCAGCATCAGATTGCCGCGCACCACGGTCGCCGTATAGCTAGTCGCCGCCTCCACTCATGACTTCCCGTGCACTTCCCCGCCGCTGCATCTCGTGGCGCACGGCATCAGCTCGCCGACGCCACCTCACTCCTCCCCAATACTAGAGCCGTGCGTGGACACACCATCGCCGCCGGTCTGCCGCGTCGCATGGCCTCCGCCCCTCGCGGTGTCGCCATAGCCGCCGCCCCTCAGTTTTCAACCGGAGAAATCGGGAGAAGGGGAGAGAATGTTTTAGGGTTAGGGTTCTGGTGAGTGGTCTCTTGATCCAGCCGAAGTTGATCACGGCCATCCGATCTGATCAAACGGCCATCATTGCGCCACGCGCCACTTAAGTTTAATGGGCCTTCGGGCATTGCTGGGCTGACCGAATTAATGGGCCACCGCAGAACTCCCACGATAACGGGCTGACGACTGCATCACAGGCCACGGGCAGTAATTTATTTGTTTTAGGCCCAAATTAATGTTTTTCATTTACATAAATGCTTTAATCAGTCGTATGCCATTATTTGGTGCCCAATTAATTTCATTATTATTTTCCCAATACAATTAAGTTTTTTTCTAGCTGAATGGAACCAACGAGAAATTCAGCAAAAAATTTCATTTAATTCCTTCATTGTTTCATCCCAACAGAAGTTGCGATTTAGGAATTTAATTGTTTGGAGAATAATATTTATTTTGCTTCATTTTGGCCCAACGGTATTATGAAGTAGAATAAAATTTTTATGTTTTAATGACATTTTGACTAGCCTTAGTTCTTGCCCTGTGGTGAGATAATCTGATGATTTATGTGCATTAATTGTCATTCACTAATGTTTGGATATTTTATTCCATTTTGCCTTATGGTATTATGGAGTATAATTTTATTTATATGCGTAATTATATATTTTTAACTCAGTCATGTCATTTCACACTATTTTGTCCCAATGGCATTAAAGAGTGAAACAATACTTTATGCACATTAATGTCTTGACATTTTACTTCATTTCGCCTTAGTTTTGCTATGGAGTAAAAGTCCTTTAATTATGTGTCCATTTCGCCTAGGTTTTGCTATGGAGTAAAAGTCCTTTAATTATGTGTCCATTTAATGCTTATTATCTAATGATAATAATGTTGATTTACTTTGTTTTATGAAGTAAAATATTATGTTTATGTGTATGATTAATCAGACCAACATAGGGTTGATTATAAATATTTGTTATTTATTCCTAATGTCATTTGTCATTAAAAAAATATTATTATCGCCACTCATATTAGAAATTTTGTGTGGCTCTGTGGCACCAATTTCCAAGACTGGAAGGAAAAAGTGTATTTCATGATGGGGGTACTTAGTTATGATATAGCCAGTTATGAGGATGTTCTTGCTGGTCCACCTTATTATGTACACAATGATGTTAAATGGGCTTATGAAGAAAGGTTGGAGACATGGGAAAAGGCAAACATCATGTGCTTAATGCTCATTAAGTAAGCAATCATGGGCAAACACCCTGTGCTTAATGCCCATTAAGTAAGCAATTGCGCTAATTAATGTGGAGCAATACTTTAGAAATAATTTTAATCATTAGCAAATATTCATGGTTGATTTATACCCATTATGAAAATATTTGCATAATTAAGAAAAATGTACATGGTTATTACTAATGATTATTTTGTTCATCCCATCATGAGTTCCCTACAGTCTAATCATGATTATATCTTACAATTCTCATAAAGCTCAAGGTGTCGATTACTTTTCTCAAAATTCAAGCATTAAGAGATAAATAGTCAGAGGAGAGTTGATAAGACTAAAGAAAAACAATGGGAATTTATTGATGAGCCCATTAACTAGTCTAAGATTTTCCATAAGTCTAAGGGGAATAAAAGAACTGCAAAAGATGTACATAATGATGTTCTAATGAGTGATGATCTTTTCATTACGCATAATGCAGCTTTCAATATCATGCCCTTAGTTCTTGGTGAGTTGATTTATGAGCACTTAATCAATATATAAATTGCTTTCCGAAAGGACCATGTCAAAAAGGAGAAAAATCACATAAGCATAAATAGGCAATAATTCATCTTCCTTTAGTTTTAGGAGGAATGCTTTATTTATCTTATTATGACCCTTAAGTATAATGATGAAGTGTGTGTCGCCCTTGAGCAACACAATATTTTCTCCATTATGGTTACGTGTTAGACGTTGTGATGTTGTATGGTGAATAGTAATGAGACCACATCGAAATTTTGGCATTATTATCTAAGCCTCATTTCGAAGGGGAAGCTAGATTTCATGTCTCATTACATTAGACACGCTTATGATAATATGCCAACTCCATTACAAATAAAGAAAAATTAAATCCTAAAGATTACAAATAAAGAAAAAAAATTAAAGCCTAAAGCTTGGCTTCACCAAGGAGGCATATTACCTATTGGATTGTTATGGCTGATTTAGTTTGAATGGTGTATGGTTGTATACTGACCAACGTTGTTTGCAATCATGTGTTGCCATTTATGCCCAATGGTGATACAAATTAGGACAATTACATTACAATTATGTCTACTTTCGCTTCTGTCCAACGGTGATGTGAATTGGATTTACTTTTGTCCTCTTTTGTTCAGTAATTTCAAGTTTATATCTTCCTCCATAATGACTATTATGATTCACCAAAAGAAAAAGGTTGGATTACGGATCAATTTTATGTAAATGCAATTTGAAAGAGGAGATATATTTTTTATGCTCTCTGTGTATCTCTATGGACAACTTTTATGAATCATTCTATCAATTAGAATTGGGTTAATTTCCCATAATTATTTGTATTTAGAGGTTGACGAATCTGTGGGAGCTTAAAGCAATAATAATTTGTGGGAGTCTAACGATAAGATCATCACTGTAAAAAAAATTATTTCACCTCATAATCTATTACTCCATGAAATAAATTATTTCTCTATGAGCATTATTAATGTCCAGAATTATTTAGATATTTCCAATCGGGTCAAATTTTGTAGTTCCATCTACAAACTAAGCATGACTCTAAAAGGAATGTTGAAAATTCAGGACTAAGCTTGTACAAATTAAAAGAGTTTTCTATGAGAAAGAGGCTCCGTGTGTAAAAACTTATATATTTTGAATGGACATAATGCTATTAGTTCCATAAGGTGGATGTTTAAATTGCAATTGTTATGATGACTTGCTTATACGATAAAAGGGAATTAGTTGCAGAAGGCAAGACACATAAAAATTGCATGATTATGAAATTCATCCATGCATACTAATTAGGTGTCGGAACTATTGTAAAAACTATTGGTGCCTTAAATCCCAATAAGGTCATTAGCAAAATTAAGGTCAAGTTGAATGAGGTGAATAATTGTCTAATAGTGGAAATTAACTTATATCTAATATCCCATTAGCATGCACATAAGTGTGAGGTGCATCAGAAGAAGGGATTTAAGTTTAAATTAAGCCTAACAGTGTACTAGACTAATTTATTTTCATACAGTGACAGATAAATTAGGATATAATGTAAAGATTATTCTATCACACCTGCTCTAGTTAAGGGGAATTAATTGATTAAATAAATTTAAGTAAGCTCCCCATGCTTCAGCTGTCAGAAGCAAAAATAGGGGCAGAGTATGGATCCATACTGACTTTGCATTATAATACATCGGGAAATTTTGGCAAATCTAATCTTAGTTCAGAATTAAAACCCTTTTTCAAAGAGCCTTGTATTATTTTGCAAGAAGCTCATAATGACATGTTCATATTTAAAGAAATATGATGATATCATGATATTAATATATTAATTTCAAGGGTGTGTCTGGACAATAAAATTCACATTAAGTTATGTCCTCACTCTTGTATCAAGGAGCTAATATCCATGAAAAAAGAGCTCAAAATTATGTTACTGCATAGTTAACAATGCAGGTCAATTTGTGACATGTAATAACGTTATTGAGCAGGAGTATGATTTATGATTGTTTCCCGGAACTTACAGTGGTAAGACAGATTTCATAACCATTCAATTTACTGCGATAATGATATTGCGCAAGATAAAGAACCACAGTTTTCTATTCGAGTAACAACGTCATGTGTTCTTGCCAAACACATTATATTATGTTGTGAAAGATAGGTCCCAAGATCAAATTATGAAACATAATATTATCAAAATTAATACTCGTGGATCCACTTATCAAAGGCTTGATGTCAATTATGTTGCTGGCCAGCACAAAGTGTAAAGTTAGAGCCTTTGAACATGATCCTGGATATAGGGGCATAAGAATCAACCAACACTCAATCATAATAAGTTGATTCCTATCAAGGTATTGTAGTGAACTATAAGTAATGAGATAATGGTGGCAAATTAAATGTTATTTTGACACGTTGTTTTTGTTTATTATTCTACTAAGACTGGACTCGTTACCTTAAGATCAAGTGGGAGAATGTTAGGTTGATCTTTGGCAACCAAGCCAGAGAAAGATCTGGTGGGCTCGGTCCACCCCGAGCCAACCATTTCCAAAATTGACGCTAGAGTCTTATAGGCTCAAAATGAATGGCGCATTTATCGGAAGCACTAAATCAGTGCAAAACGGACTCGCCCCCGACTCCCCTACGGTATAAAACTAAGGGAATTAATGCTGTGTTGAGTTGACGCATGAACACAATCTCAGCTCCTCCAAAACCCCAACCCGATCATAAGAATAGCGTATTAGGGAGATCGAAGGACGAAATCCAATTGCTCGATGATCTCCATCACCGGCGATGGTCTTCTATCCAATTTCTACAAGCAACTCTACTTCACCGACGTGTTAATGGCGGTATCTAAATCTTCGTCATCAACCGGTCAGTACTCCACCATTATTCCGCATAAGAATTTGGAGATCATGTAGAGCCAAAGATAATGACCTTATGAATAAGATCTAACATTTGGATGTCGGCTGGTCATACGACAACTCTCAAATTAGATGTAAATGTAGCGTACTCACCGGCCGGGTGAAACACAGGGCCGTGATTGCAAATCCGGCACCAGTCTCTGGTGTTGGACAAGGAGGAAGAGGAATCAGAAGGGCTGGCACTGTCGGTGAGCAGTCGCATCAGCAATAAACCCTTAGTACGATTCTTGTTGCCTCTTTCTCAAGAGGAGCGGAGTTGTCGATCATCACTATCAGATGGGTGACTGCTCCCATCTCTGTTACTGTCTTGGCCATCACTATGGCTACAATCTCCGCAGCCGCCCTCAGCCACCATGTCGTGGCGATCATTATCATTTTGCAATGTCTTTATGGGGACGTGTCATTCTGTCATTTCGCTCCCCTCGTCTTTTGCAGGTCGATGTGGATCTTCGTTGGCATCAACATGAGGTGTAAGCCACCCTCCACTCCCACCCCCTTGGGCATTGGTTAGTGTCTCTAGAATGTTGTCGTTGTTGGATTTAATTAGGGTTGGACCCATTTAAATCTAATAATAAAACTTCAAAGACACACAAAAGTACAAATTATAAGCCAAGGGGATGAGTGTTCTTACACCGAAATGTCCGGTAAAGTCATCGGATGCTGATTTTTTACCAAACTGTCCGGTGGGCTGTCCGGTCGATTGTCCAGTAGAATAACCGAAATGTCCGGTAGAACTACCGGAATGTCCGGTAAAATACCTCTGTTGCAAACAAAACCATTTTATCGGACTGTCCGGTGATGTTACCGGAATGTCCGGTTGCAGGCGGACATTAGAGGTCTTGACTTCTAAAACGTTTGAAGATTTAATGGCTGTGTTTATTCTTCATAAACAGGTCATTAGAACTCAATTAGGCAACCATTCATTCCCACTTCTTCCTTCTTGGCAAATGAGAAGTCACTCTCTCATTCTCTCCACCATTGTTCTTGAAGTTCAAGCTCTTGCATTGCAATTTTCTTCATCCTCGATTCTGAGTTCTTGCGTACACAAGATCTTAGAACGAGTAGGCCTCCGGAACTATCGTCGCGTTGTGAATACCTGTATGGGTTGACGGGCGATATAG
>CM002478.1:10426065-10460736 GCA_000325765.3 Leersia perrieri | reverse complement strand
TGTAAAAAAGATCTTGAGTCGTTTTGGTTACAACGACTACAAGCCAGCTTCTACCCCTTATGATCCTAGTGTGTTATTAAGGAAAAATCAAAGGATAACAAGGGATCAATTGAGATACTCCTAGATAATTGGTTCACTAATGTATTTAGCTAGCGCAACGAGGCCTGACATCTCATTTGTTGTGAGCAAATTGAGCCGGTTTGTCTCAAATCCGGGAGATGATCATTGGCGTGCTTTGGAAAGAGTAATGCGCTATCTAAAAGACACTATAAGCTATGGAATTCACTATGCTTGGTACCCTAGGGTATTGGAGGGCTATAGTGACTTAAATTGGATATCTGATGCCGATGAGTTAAAAGCCACAAGAGGATATGTGTTCACACTTGGGGGTAACGTTGTTTCCTGGAAGTCTTGCAAGCAGACCATCTTAACGAGGTCAACAATGGAAGCAGAACTCACAGCATTAGATACTGCCACAGTTGAGGCCGAATGGCTTCATGAACTCCTTATGGATCTGCCGGTGGTTGAAAAACCTATACCGGCAGTGTTATCGAAATGTGATAATCAAACTGTGATTATTAAGGTTAACAGTTCAAAGGATAACATGAAGTCATCAAGGCATGTTAAAAGGTGACTGAAATCTATCAAAAAATTGAAAAGCTCCGGAGTAATAGCATTGGACTATGTCCAGATGGCTAAAAATCTGGCAGATCAGTTCACTAAGGGTCTATCACGAAATGTGATAGATAGTGCATCGGGTGAGATGGGCTTGAGACCCACATGAGTCATTCTGTAGTGGAAACCTATCCTATGTGATTGGAGATCCCGTGAATTAGGATGGTGAAACAAACTACTGGTTGGCTGGGAGGAGAGTCCTTTAATAAGGAGCCCATCTCTTTTATGCACTTCTCTCTTTTTCTATATGGTAGGATGGTTTAAACCTTAATGTGATCCGAGTGGCTCTTTGAGCAGAGATGTTGTCCTACAGAACATCTTGGAAGGAACATACCTATATGAGTTTGACTGCTAGTCACAGTCTATGAGATTTGGGTGATCTCTAAATACTCATAAAAGGCCTAGAGTATGACTCATACACTACAAACTGAGAGGATGCTGATAGCAGTCTAGAATCAGTTAAGGAACTGGATGAAACTTGTCTGCACAAAACTGGCAATTCAAAGCTTAGTCCATTGCATTGTTGTGGTCAAGTGTAATCTATTTTCTAGGTGGAAGTTCAACTTAACAGTCTCCACCGAAACACTAATATATAAAACAAGAGAAGAACTAGGTGTACTCTTGTGAGCTTTGAAGCTTGGTGGGGATTGTTGGATTTAATTAGGGTTGGACCCATTTAAATCTAATAATAAAACTTTAAAGACACACAAAAATACAAATTATAAGCCAAAGGGATGAGTGTTCTTACACTGGAATGTCCGGTAAAGTCATCGGATAGTCCGATAAAAACTCTCTGTTGGATGCTGATTTTTTACCAAACTGTCCGGTGGACTGTCCGGTCGATTGTCCGGTAGAACTATGGAATGTCCGGTAAAATACCTCTGTTGCGAACAGAACTATTTTACCGGACTGTCCGGTGATGTTACCGAAATGTCCGGTTGCAGGCGGACATTAGAGGTCTTAACTTCTAAAACGTTTGGAGATTTAATGGCTGCGTTTATTCTTCATAAACAGGTCATTCGAACTCAATTAGACAGCCATTCATTCCCACTTCTTCCTTAGTGGCAAATGAGGAGTCACTCTCTCATTTTCTTCATCATTGTTCTTGAAGTTCAAGCTCTTGCATTGCAATTTTCTTCATCCTCGATTCTGAGTTCTTGCGTACACAAGATCTTAGAACGAGCAGGCCTCCGGAACTAACGCCGCGTCGCGAATACCTGTACGGGTAGACGGGCGATATAGTTTTTGGGTAGCACTTTCGCGCGACTGCTCAAGGTTCTTCCTCATGGCAGTCGACGAAACGATCGACAAGCTCAATGGCAATGGAACTAGTGATGGATCGGGCAATGGAGGAGGCAACAAAGGAGGCTTCGGAGGAGGAGGCAATGAAGGAGATAACCATGGCGGATCAAGTAGATCGTCTACATTCAACTCTGGGTATAATATCCTCACTTTGATCATTAACATGATAGGTGTTATCGTGTTCTTTTTGGTGCTGGACATGTATGTATAGCTTGTCACAAGATCATTATCTACTTAGTGGCATCATTTTGATGATTATTTCTTTACTAAATTTCTGGATTAAATTATATCGAAAATTGACTAGATTTCCAACGGTCGTCTGCCGTTAGGATGCTCGTCATTAACATGTTGAAGTGAGTAGCCTCCATCGGGAGTACCTTCTCGTCGATGTTGATCACCTTCCTGAGAGAAACTATGTGCCAAGTTGGCTATGACAGCTTGTATCTTCCATATGCAGTCATCTCCATCAGGAGTACTAAACGTTAGTGACGGGTGATAAGTTATGACCAGTCATGGTTGGATCATCTATGCTCGTTGGAATCTTTTCAAATTAGTAACCGCTTACCAGTGACTAGGAGCTTATGTGTGACTCGGTCACAGTTAAGGGCTATGAGCTGCTATAACGGATTCCGTGCAATCCTAATAAAATATACTCCCTCTGTCTAAAATATAAGTATTTGGGTTGAGAATGTGACATATCATAATACAACGAATCTAGACAGAACATCTATCTCGATTCTTTGCACTAGCAGTTATAATACAACGAATCTAGACAGAACATCTATCTAGATTCTTTGCACTAGCAGTTACATACCTGGACGAAGGGAGTAGCAACTTTTGAATAGACATGCATGTATCTAGATAAGTGTTTTGTTATTTTTGAGAGAAGACATGGTTGGACTGAGAATTGTGATGGTGACATTCCAGCAGATCGAGATACAGGAGAACACAGTTGCTTGGCGTTGTGATTGATCGATTGGCGGATTGTCCGGAATCATGATAGCGCTTGTAACTTTTATGTTCAAATTCAAATTATCATTTTTCCTGTTTACATTAAATTTTTAATAAGCTCAATGACCAAGCATTGCAAGATAACAAATCAAAACTTTTACGTTGTGAAACGGAGTAACATTCAAGTACATACGTCATTTAAGTTGGTGGTTAATTAGTTACCCAGCTGTCATTGCGCTATATATATCAACTATACGGCCGCAAATTCGATACAACACTGACAATATTCCATATATAAAGAAACAACTAATTCACAGAAAGTCATCGATTATACAGTTATTCAATCACCAGTACCACCAAACAGTTAGTTGAACATATCTTCCCCTGCCGCTTCTACCACGGCCGGCAGAACAGATGGAGAATTTTACATATGACGGCCAGCTTACCTAACATTAATTTACCGGTTGTTGCACTGGTAGATGTTCTGGCAGCCGCGGCTACTGTACGGCTGGCCCCTGCCTGGGCAGGATCCGTAGCAAGCGGCCTTGCTCTCCGTGAGCCCGTTGTAGCTGACGTACTGGTTGCTGTACAGCATCCTCCTCCGCGGGTACGCCGCCTCCTCTTCCTCCTCCACCAAGCTCGACACGTCCTCCACGTCGGCGAGACGGCGCAGCGCGTGCATCGGCACCATCGCTTCCGTGGCCTTGAAGGCGCCGACGCCGACATCCACCGCCGTGGAAAGCAGCGCCGCTGTGCCGACCATGGCGGCGAAGAGGAGAAGCTGCGACGCCACTTGTGGCTTCATTGTATGTGTCGGTGTTTGGTAGCAGGAGGTAGTAAGGATTCCAGCTTCAGTAGCTAGCTGATTGAATAAAACTGGCTGTTTTTAATTTGTTCTGTTTGCTATGTATATAAGAGGAGGTAGGATTGGATTGGGGAAGGGGTTTGAGGTGGTGGTTGAGGGAGGAGAGCGACTGCAGCGACAGCACGCCTAACATTGCATGTGATGCTAGAGGACGAGAGAGTCCAGCGGAGGTTGTCTCTCATGATGGATTTGGATTGATTAAATTCACGAAGGGACTTTCTCTTTGGAAGTGTATGGTGTGCTCTATGGAAATGTATGGTATCGGGTTACTGTGCCTTCCGCCACAGGATACGCATGAAGGAATTAAATTGAGTTGGATGGTCATCAATAGTTTAGTTGGCTTTTTATGCCGGCTAATTAGGTGAACTTAATCGATCAAGTCGATAATCGCTGAATCAGTGCCGTCACCATAATGGCACGTAGGGGTGTGTACAGTTGTTTGGCAAACATATACTCCCTCCGTTTCATTTTAACTGTCGTTCTAGGTTTTTTTAGACAGATTATGAAGCTACTAACAAGTACTGTTTCACCCCTATTAATTACATCTTATTGATTTGATCCAGCTAGCATAAATGCTCATCGTTAATCCCATCCAGCTGCTCCTAATGCCTCACATCCTGGTCCTCCACTCATGCCAATACGAGTACAAGTACTACTCCCTGTTTTCTTCTGATTTTTAATCCACATCCATGCATATGCTGATTAGTACTCCATTAATTGATATATGATGGTGTTGATTACATGGTATATTAAAGAGGGGTAGACATGGAAAATTTTAACTAAGTGCATTGAAATGGGAGAACGACAAGTAATATAACACAAATTTTGAATGTTAGAACGACAAGTAAATTGAAACAGAGGGAGTATAGTTTTTGATTCAGATTTACTGTTCAGAACAGCGCACTAGGCCAAATACATTTTTGTGTGGGGGGGGGGGATGCCAGGTGCCGGCTATAATTGGCCTGGACGACGCTCGCTCGCAAAAACGGAAAATTCAAGGCAGGCTTCTATTTTCGCACGTGCATAGCAGGCCTGCTGGAAAAATATTTTGAATGGCAAAAAATATTCAAAAAATCGGGCAGCCAAGCCAGCCGCCACCGCCTACCATGGTGTTGCAGCGGCCGGATCCGGTATGGTATTGTTTGATTGTTGGTATGGTATGGTTTGATAGTAAGTGCAAACTCGAAACTTGTCCCTCGAGGCGATACGATCACCAAACCAATCCCACGCCCATGCCCGCAAACCGATCCATCAACGAATACCGATCAAGGTATCGGTTCCACATTATTCAACCGGTATGCTTCTATGCTGTACTATGAAATCGGCTATGGCTTGACCTTTTATTGCTTCAGGAAACTCAAACTTCAAATTAAACTCCGATAAAGCAAAAATCTACTTCCCGATTCTCCCCTTCAAGATCGGAGCCGATAACATATATTTGATCATATTGGCTATGCACACCACAATGCACTCATTATTCAGAAGGTTATGTCTCAACTTAGTGCACGAGAAATACAAGCATAAACATCATTTTTCCACCAAAGAATATCTTGTCTCCGCATCTATCAGCCATCGACTCGAGTAGAAGATTACTCTCTCTTTTCCTTCAAACTCTTGAATCAAAGCTGAGCCGATAGCACTATCTTCAACCGATAAATATAACTTGAAAGGAACATTTTCCCTTGGTGGAATCAATACTGGTGGAGAAATTAAATATTTCTTCATTTCATCAAAAACTTTTTGGTGCTTCTCTTCCCATACAAATTGTTCATCATTCTTCAATTTCAACAACAAAGTGCAAGGTTCAATCCTTCCCGACAAATTTGATGAAAACCTCCTGATAAAATTTATTTTCCCCAATAAAGATTGCAACTCCTCTTTATTTGTCGGTGGATCGCTTCAATGCTCCTTTGACTAATCTCGATTCCTCGTTCATGCACTAGAAATCCTAGAAATTTTCCAGCCGATACACCGAAAGCACACTTATTAGGGTTCATCTTCAGCCCATATCTTGTAAGGAAAATTAGAGTCATGCCATTACTATTTTTCAAAATTAGAGATTAGCCTGGTCTTCTAGTGTAGGACACCACAATTGAAAAGTTGAAGAGGGACTCGATTAGGTATCTTTGCGATATTTGTCGAGCAGGATCCATACACGCAAAATTAGCCACTCGACCTCACACAACCCTGGCGATATCCGAGTACCATTCCAACAAGTCAATTGTAATGCCCGTACAGAGGATCGACAGGACAATCGACATGGATAACTTGCCAGTCTACTACCAGACATGCCTGTCACCCGCTCGATGATGGAGACCAGAAACGATACACGTCTCACGGGACTTGATCTCTAGCGTTATCCCGCAACGGTCTCGCAAACCCTAAACCCATACTTGTGTTTGACTAGTCCTAGGACAGAATTAGTCCAACACTTTGATCGAGCTAGCGGATCATAACGGTAGTCGGGTTCTAGTGCATAAGCATATATAGTTACATAGGTCCTTAATTTACGTAATGGCCAACCGGCCAAATAGACATAACTTATGGTCCACGGAAGCTCGGCTACCCAAAACCCCACAAGCTCTTCCGACTAGGATGTATCCTAGTTAGGACCCTCCTGGTAAAATTCGTCGTACCTAGCGACTTATTCATCGACGTAGTACTCTTCACTTGTGCTCAGGACTAACAACACACAAGAAAAACAAAGCAAGACAACTCAGTACAAATGTACTGGGAAGGAGGAGCCTACATACATGCATGGTAATAACAAGGAAAGGATGGATATGGTTCTCATTGTGTAAAGCTGATTTTATTTGGCAAGATTTTAGCAGCGGGACTAATCACGTTCATACCAATTGCAAAGCATAACATGGTGAGTATAGTAGTAATAATAACAAGAGGCCATACTGCCCTCCTTGGCAGTAAGTCCATAATACAACTTAAATATGAGGTAATAAATCCTTCAAGCATTTCCAAATCAACGACTATAATCAAGATCACTCAATATGGATATGACTCTGCAGAGTTCGCACGAAACACACGATGCAAAGTAGTAATCATGCACTGCATGCCTCGCGATACGGAAGGTACCTGAAGTGCTACCCATCACATAACCGTTACATTGCTCTATGCTTAAACCCGCACAAGCACAATATGTGTTAACCCACGCAACTTTGCAAGGTAGCGCCGCTAGGGGACCGGCCCTCGACGAACCTAGCACCGTAGGCACAACCCTTGAGTTCCCTACGAGGCACATGTCACGTCCCAATAAATCCCTAAGTTATAAATTGTTGTTTAATTGGAATAAAAGAAATTAAATAAAAGGCAAAAGAAAATCATCAAGCATTAAAAATGGTACAAGAAAAATTCATTTCTGGCCTGGAGTATTTTTCTTAAATTCTCCATTGTATAAATAGGCTAAATAAAATTTACTTGAATTTTCAGAGCATGTGAACTAAATTTAATCACAATAACCATGTTTCAGAGGTTTTATAAAAGAAAAACCTAAAAGAAATCTCTTTCTCCTCTTTGGGCTCAGTCCGAATCCCCTCCCTCCCCTTTTTCTCCCTTTCGTCCCAGGGCCAAGCCCACCTCCCCTCTCTCTCCCTCCCTCTCTCCCGCACGGCCCACGAGTGCCCACGTGAGGCATCCTCCCGCCGCTGCACGCCCATGGCAGGGGAAATCCCCTAGCCGCGCCGCCGCCTATTTCGGCCATCCCATTGCTCCCTTCAAAAATTGATAGAGGGGAAAGTCTCCTATTGATCCCGCAATCCCGTTTTTCCCTTCCATCGCTTCAATCCGTGTCCGAAATCATCGGGATTTATTCCCCTTTCCTCCCCTCTCTCTCTCTGTCAATTCTGGCGATACATTCGGCCATCAAATCCACGCGTGTACTTCGACGTCCGTGCCTATAAAAGGCAGGGAGAGCTTCCTCTCGTCCTCCTTTGCCTCGTCCCACAAAAACCCTAGCTCGTCGCCGCCTCCATCCATCTCCTCCAAGAGCCACCCTTTCCACTCCCACGTCGTTGGTGTGCCACCTATTGCAGCCATCGCACCCCTCAGCTTCGTCTTGGCCTCCTCTACCCCGACATCCCATTCTTGCTGCCCGAAGACCTCGGGATCGCCACCGACACCGTCAACCAGGGAAGTGCTGCCGCTGGGTCGCCTGCAGTCGCCAACGGCGTTCCGCCCAAGCACTGACCGTCGACGTCGTCGCCACCCTAGGATCCGTCTCGTCTCCCTCGCCCTCAGCCGCGCCACACAGTCGAAACACCGCTATCTGCGTCAAGCCAAAGGACTCCTCCACTGTCGCCCTACTCTCGTCGAGGAGGGGCGGGCCCAGGATTTTAAACTTGGGTATTCAAAAAGTAGAGGGGTAAAAAAAATATCGTCAAATAGGTTCATTAGCCGCTAATTGAGCTTTTAAAATAGAAAATAAAGATGGAAGGAGAGAATTAGAACTGCAAAATTGTAAATTGGGCTTTTTTTTGGTTGAATATACCCTGTTTTCATATATTCATTACATATGCATATATATTATATACTTTCTATGCCTATTTTTTTCATAAAAATCTTGAGTCGTCGAGCCGACAGCCGCCGTCGTCTCCTCTCTGTTGCTCACTGTCGTTGCACTCGGTGAGCATCCTCCTCCGCCACCCTCTTCCCGTCCTTGGGCCACCGTTGTGCCCGCCGCCATGACCACCGCCTCTGGCGAGCACGCACGAGAGCCATTGGATGGCATACCCATGAGGCTGCCAAGTGGGGCTCGCGTGCCCGACTGCCTTGTGTGGCTGCGCGTGGTGTCCACACGTCTGTCCAGTGGGGTCTGCCTGACGGCGCCAACCCCTGTTCCTCTCTCTCTGTTAGGGTTAAAAAGGAATTTGTTCCTTAAAAAAAGAATTCAAGAAATTACTAAAAGCACTAAACAACATTTAATATTCAAATGGCTACATCTTGGTCGTTTGAACTCGTATTTTACCCGTTCAAGTCTCTAATTTTTCGTTATAACTCAGAGAATGCATTTATGTGCTTTTTATGTTCTGGCTTTGGGTTTTGTTTCGCTGTTTAGCTTAGTTAGTGCTTTTCATGTAGTTTTCTGCTGTTCGAAGGTCATTCGTTGCGGAAGGTTATGTTCGTCGAAGGATTGTTCGAAGACTGTGTTGTCCATGCAGGCAAGTCATACCCTTTGAGCATAATTGGACCCATTTTACAAATGCTATTTTGTTTACGATTACACTTGCATATGCTTTATTAAAATTCCACACATGTAACTGTTTTATTTAGCTACAAATGTATTATGCCTATTCATCCTTATTTACTATATGGCCTTGTTTACTAGTACTCTATTTGATGGTATAGTTAGTATCATAGGTCCTGCTTAGCCCGCTTAGTTCTCAATTAGTACTTTTCATAAATGAGAGTAGTGTCTAATGTAACTAAAATGATGATGGGGTTTGTCGGTTCGGCTGTTTTGCTGATGGTGAGAAAAGGGGATTGTTTTGAAACTAAAACCTGTTTTAAATAATGGAACCCACATGCTTGCTAGAGATTTGGGGTATGTCGTGCCTGGGCGGGTTAAGGACCGGTCCGCTAGTCTCTATGCAAAGCCTTTAACGTGCAACCACATGTCTCATGGGAAGACCTAGTCTGGACTGTAGTTCGAATCCAAGGAGGGTCCCTCTGGTCGGGACTTGGTTTAAGGTCTATCCCAAATGACTAGAAGGCCTATGTCTGCCCGTGGCATCGGCCTGACTATGTCAACCGTGGTAACGATTCGGACTGGAGTGTTTTGCGGGGCCGCTACCTTGGGGCGGGTAATAGAAAGGACTTCGGCATGAGCTTCATTCGTGTACCTTCTAGTATTGCGACATTTGTTCTGTAGGATCAGATAAGGGATATCCTCAATACCCAGAAGCATGGAGTACATGGGGAAGGCATACCTGCACGAATACGGGAGAAGATGAAGGCATACAAGGAAAGTACCAAGACAAAACGGAAGGAGTCCGTGTACTAAGAGACCTAGTTGGAGTCCTACTCGTGGGAGACAAAGACTTTCCTAACCGTACAGGGCTCATAGTCCGAGTTCTACCCGAAAACTATAGGTAACCCACGGTATAAAAGGATGTCTACCCCCCACGGGTTGGAGAGAGATCAATCCAACTAAACTAGTTACTTCCGTTGTTTAGCCACCAAAGCCGCCGAGATTATAGTCGACTTCCTCGACTAGGTTCTCGTCAGATCCCCTGTTCTGCATATATATTATACTCTGCACTCGGGGTT
This sequence comes from Leersia perrieri, assembly GCA_000325765.3. Classification (NCBI taxonomy): domain Eukaryota; kingdom Viridiplantae; phylum Streptophyta; class Magnoliopsida; order Poales; family Poaceae; genus Leersia; species Leersia perrieri. The sequence goes on along the minus strand of CM002478.1, from coordinate 10,450,664 downwards.
TTTTCCACTGATAATCCCATATAAACTGGACGTAGGGCTATTACATTCTCGGGGCCTAAACTAGTATAAAAATTCTTGCTTTAGTTCTGTGATGATGTCGTACTATATAAGTCATTACGCCAACATTTCTCCGTTATCTACATATCCGGTCTGCAGATACCAACGTTGACAGACATGCTGAGCACCGGTCTTATGGTTAGTTTTGTGTTTCTGAAAACCCTGGATTGGTGGGGAAACTAGATAGGGATTGGTGGAAAAGCCTGGTCGTATACCAGCAAAACTCTAGGTTTGCAGGGGCACGCAACCGAGTTGTGGATTTCAGCAAAACTATAGGTTTGCAGGGGCACGCAACCTAGTGGTAGATTTGAGGAATATATGATCTCTTCGATAGAATTCATGTTTTAAACTTAGGTTTGACTTAAAATGTGTTTCAACTGCTGCTTTTAGCCAAATAGCCCTATAAGCCTTCATCCTTTGGAACCCTGTGCGTTCTATACTGCATTTCCCGTATGGCTTGGTGAGTATTTCCGAGTACTCACTCTTGCGTGATTCTCCTCTCTAGCAAGTGAAGCTTAGAAGCAGTAGAAGCTTAGAAGGTGTCGTCCTGAAGGTGAAGCAGTGGCTTATACCCCAGTTGACTGTATGTGAAGATGGAGCTATTGTCCGCTTAGTCTGCTGTAGTTTTATTGTTTATCTTTTATTGTTAGCCTTTAAATGCCTTTGTAATAAATGCAAGGGAAATATTATCGATTATTAATAAAGATGTGTCTTTTGTACCATTTTGTGTACCCTGCCTTATCCTAGTACACGGATTAATACACTAGCATTATAGGAAAACAGGTAGTATTTTTCTAGGGTGTGACAGCACATAATTGTTGTATTGGACAAACTTAGACGCCTACCACCGTTACATGTCAAGAGGTAGCTCCTCTAGGCAACCCTATTACTGCTACGGGTACATAGACTCCACCCATACTACACCGGCCTACTAAAGTGCGGATTCAAACGTCGAACAACTTAATAAGTTATGGCTACCCCACAATAGCACATGTGAATCACACTAATATTCATAAGTAAATGATTTTTTCGGTCCCTAACCGACTCAGGAGAACAGCCCCCCTATCGGTACACAACTAACACATATGTGCACGACATTGCCGCCCAAGTCTAAAATCTCAGTTTTCAACATTTTACTACACATTTAGCCACATTTTTCATCTCTGTTCAGAAATACAAAAGTAGGTAAAATAAGGTTCAAAAGATCACCATGTATAGATTTCACCCCATCTAAGCACGGCTAAGCATAGTGACTCATGATATACCATCCAAAAAATCCCCAAGTATTTCTAAGGTAATGATCAGGTCATTTTCAGCTCTGGACAGGTTATGCAAAGTACAAATTTTAGCCTAACACTTGTGAACAAGTTTTATTACCATAAATCATACGCTACGCATGCATATTTATAAAGCAAGCAGTTCATTCCTCGAAAATTGGTACAACATGGTCAATGGTTTTTCCTGGGAGGAGAGGAAAACTTGCCTTGCTCAGGTTCTCCCTCTGGGTCGGTGAACTTGGCGATCTACTCGACGTACTCGGGTTCACTCTCTACAATACCGTATTTCGATGAATAAGCGAATGCATAAAACTCCGGCATGATCTAAAATTCTCAAAACTTTTACAGTAAGTAGAACATGAATTTAGATGATGCTCAGTGTTAGTTTTCAGATTTTATCGATTTTTAACCCCAAGTTATGAATTTTACAATTCTCTGTTTGACTTGGTCATTTTCCTAAGTGTAAATCCAAGCTTACATTTGAAATGTGTTTTGAACAAAACTTCACATTACAAAGTTATTAGGCTCAGTGGGTAGGGTCCAGTTATAATTATTTCACAATTTTTAGAGTTAAGGTTCTTCAGAAATGAATTTAAAAAGTTCCATACATGTGAACATAGCCCATTGTTTCCTTCCCAGATTTTTTATCAAGGTTCCCAGTACAGAACACACCACTTCATTTACTCATGGGCATTTGACTCCTATTCGCACACGACTCAATCGGCTTAACATATGCGATCATTACATAAAAGGAAACTAACTCCTAACTTTACAAACTAGGACTGATAACATACAGATAAAAAAACAACGAACTTTCCTAATCTAGATACAATCGGACTTTGAATCCGGTACGGCTTATTGCAGCCCAGCGTGGCCCATGATTCTATCAAAACATGTTGACTCGGTCTTCATCAGCTTACCACCTCTCGGCTTGATTCCCGCCACTACCAGATTTCTACCCTATTGCCATAGAGATCATCGCAACAACACAAATTTAGTTGCAATAGGTAGGTGTTATTGCTACTATTTTTCGAAATGGTTGTAATATGGGGACAATATTACCACAAGTATGTTTTGTTGTGATAATCTTAAATTTCGTTGCAATAGATAGTTGCTATTGCCACCATCACGTGAAATGGTTACAATAAGTGAACAATATTTCAACGAATATCTTGCCTTGCGATAGTCTTAATTTTTGTTGCAATAGTTAGATTTTATTGCCACCATTGTAAGAAACTGTTGCGATATGCGATCTGTATTGCCATGAATGTTTTCTATTGTGATAATCCTTCTTTTTTAGTTGCAATATGTAGTTGTTATTGCCACCATTTTTTGAAATGGTTGCGATATGTCGACAATACTGCCACAAATTTTTCTGGTTGTGATAATCTTGAATTTCGTTGCAATACTCATGTATAGTTGAAAGAATAGTATGGGAAAAATTTATCAATATGAGGTTATAGCCCAGCGGTAAGATTGTTGTTTGGAGAGATGAAGGTCTTGGGTTCAAACCCCATAGTATACAAGATTATAGAATTATCAAAAAAAAATGTAGATGCATGGCTGGTGATGTGACAATGTTGATAACGGTCTAAAAAATTTTAAATTTTTTTTGGATTTTATTTGAATTTTTTATACATCACGCATATGCCTCATTTGGGGGTAAATCCGTTGTAAGTGATGTCTAATGCAACGCTTATGTCGTGGCAAGACATACTATTGCCACGACATCGGCCGTTGCAACTAGTATAAAATGCAACGCATCGTTCCATGGCAATAACTATATCTATTGCAACAAAGTATAAAAGTCGTTGTCTAAAGTTTAGACCACGCAAGTACTTGCCACGGCTCCCAACGACCACAAATCATGGCAATTGATAGTTATTGCCACTATTTTGGCCCTATTGCCATATTTTTTTACCGATGCGAAAGGCCAAAAATCTAGTAGCGCGTTCTTTGACCATGACACTATTCAACCGATGTAGGTTCCCGATCCCGATCAGATCTCTTCAATCGGCTTCTGAGCCGATCCAAATTCTGGTGTCAACACAACTTGAAGTAGAAATGACACTTGTGCCCCTGGTAAACGCCATCAGCATCCAATGAGAAGGTGACACGTCAAAGGTCGGTGCGGTCGGAACCGACTCTAGTTCGGCCAAACAACTTTGGCGGCCAATCGATCTTAGCCTCTTCTAGTGCCTGATAGGTGGACCCTTATGGCGGTTAACAGTTGCCACGTTCGGCTGGTAATCCTGTTAGCCGGCCCTCTCATCCACAAGCTTGCCTGGGGATGAGGTTTTCTCCCTATTATCTTCTCCATTTTATATATTTTTCCTACAAGCAAATATTCTCTAAGTACAAGTGGAAACAGATTATTCTGAAATAAAGTGCCGTGGATAGTTAAATTGACGGTCAAAATGTTCCTACAACGACCATCAATAAAATCCCCCAAGCTTGACTAAAGCAGAAAGTAATCCACACCCAAGACCGAGCTCGTGCAAAGTGTATGGAAGATGAGGTGGAAATGGATGTAGAATTTATTTGGCAACTTTTTGTATGATAAAGTCTTCCTCCTTTGAAAGCCTTTTTGTGAGGAAGTATTTTTGTGGCCACTCTTGCTTTATTTGGAAAATATTTTTGGAAGAGTTTTCACTCTTGAATTTTGGCAGCGGGCCTCTCTCCTCTATTTTGGTTTTTGGGATATTAGAGTAAGAGCATATTTTTGTGGAGCTTTATTTGGTGGAATGGATATGGTGGATGGAATGGAATGGATGTTGTTTCCAGTGTAGAAGTCAAGCATGTGCAAGTGGGTGTTTGATCTCGATCACAGGACATGAAGAACATCTACACAAATCATCAAATTTGACAAAGTTCAATGGAAGTACAAGTAACCAAAATATGTAGGGTTTTAGCATGAAAATCATTATTGGCTCTAGTGGGTATTTATATCAAATGAGGAACTTTTTATTTTTAACATTTTGAAAAAGAAATCATCTGGAATTCAAGTCAAACTTTGAACAGGGTCATAGCACTCTACTTGTCATATAATATCTCACAACAACCTAGACTTAGCTCTAGTTAGTTACTAAAACATTTACCACAAGTTAGGCATGGAACGACTTTCTTACTTATAGTCTAGATTATCCTACTATGAACCCATATGTAGTGAGGTGCTCTATTTATAGGCTTCAAATGGTGGCAACTCAAAGTGGAAATGACGTTTGTGCCCTTGGTAACCACCATCAGCATCCAATGAGAAGGCGACACATAAAATGTCGGTGCCGTCGGTGCCGACTCTGGTTCGGCCGAACCAGGTGATTCGGCCAAACCACTCTGGCGGCCAACCGACCTCAGCCTCTTCTAGTGCCTAACAGGTGGGCCCTTATGGCGGTTAGCAGTTACCACGTCGGTTGCTTCGGCTGGTAATCCTGTTAGTGGGCCCTCTCATCCATTTTGTATATTTTTCATAGAAGCACATATTCTCCAAGTCCAAGTGGAAATATATTATTCTGAAATAAATATACATTGCAAGCATATCCTATTCTCCTTTATTTTAGTTAAAATGACGGTCGAAATGTTGCTATAACAACAATCAACAATGATACGCCTAGAGTGCATAAGGGAGAAAATTCATTGAGATGTATCGTTGCTATGAGAATACTAAAATATTATGTTGTGACATGTTCCATGTGGTGAAACTTCGACTCATGTGTTGGGCAACATCACGTATCATGGGTAAATCGTACATCCACTGCACTTTGAGTAAATCAATCTATTTGAATAGACGTGCTCATAGATAAAGGAGCACAACGACATGTATTACTCTTGACTAGCAAACTTGACTAAGATGATGGGAGATGGGATATGCACTGCCTTTGACGACTTCTCAGGGAATGAGAAGGGGCTGTCAAATGGAATTGATAATCATTTGGAATAAAACTTGATACGAGTCCTCTGTAGGCCTTAGGCTTTGAAACCCTATTTGAGTAAAATTTTAGCAATTGAAATGCCAAGCCTACCTTTGATATTACCTTTGCATAATGCATCTTGGTGGTGGTGATGACTTGGTGGGTACAGTGGTACTCACCCTTGCTTAATTAATATGAGAGGATGTTGGTCATGATGATCCGTACGTCGACACTAGAGTTGAGGAGGGCTGCACCTAATAAGTTTAGCTCAGTCGTCGCTTGTGGTTTAGGCCTTATGCTAGCTACTTCCACTGTTTTGCTTAATCTGCTCTTGCTTGTACCCGAAGCCCTATGGCTCTAAGTACTCTTCCATAATGGTGTACATGTAATAATTCGTGAGACTTATGTGTATGAGCAATTTGATACTATCAACTTTTGTATTCGTGTGTACCAATTACTAATCCAGGGATTGGAATGGTAAAACATGAAGGTTTCCGGATTCCAAGTCCAGGGGCCGACAGAAGGCCCCCCAAGTCTACTACTTCATCGATTACCATGTATCTCATGAGCCCGTTGTATTTTAGCCATTTGTGTACTTCGTGTTGGTTGGTGTTGACGATCATTATCGACCATTTTCCACTGTCAATATTACTAAAATAAAGGAGAACTAGCTATGCTTGCAAGACATATTTATTTTAGAATAAACTATTTCCACTTGTACTTGCCAATATTTGCTTGTAGGGAAAATAATATAAAATGGAGGAGATAATGTGAAGAAACCTCACTCCCAAGCAAGCTTGTGGATGAGAGTGCCACCTGGCATGGATAACTGTCGAAGTAACCGTCATTGTACCTCAAACCATCAAGGGGACCCACCTGTCAGAGACCTGGAGGAAGATGGAGTCGGTGGGAGGCCACCCTGATTCGGCCGAACCAGTCTAGTGGCCGATCCCACCGACCTTCCACATGGATGCTATGTATTGCTTCCTGAAGTCGATTTCCGAGGGGCATGATGGTCATTACCAGTTCCAGCTGCCGCCATTGAGAGCATATTTAAGAAGCACCTCACTTACTCTCCAACAGACACCAAAGCAAAGCTCCAAGCTACTCTCTTAAGTTTTGTATTAGTATAGTACTAGTGCAATAGAATTAGTATAGTTTCAAGCCCTGCGGAGGCTTTGGGAATTTGATAAAGTTTAATAGCTTTTCCTTCTTTCTGTAAGACATTCCGATATTCAATATAATAGTCTTCTTTATACAAGTCTGGTATTTTATTCCAATCATATATCATGAATGCCATGCTTAGTTTATGCTTAATTAGTATAATTCATTGGACACATCTTGTTGGATTTGCATTGATGCTGGTATAGTGTCTAATAACTGGGTTTATAATCTGCTTAGACTAGTCCAAAAGATATGGGTTTGGGACTTAGTTGCTCTATTACAAAAGCATAGTAGTAGAGTAGTGAGTAGTAGCATAAGCATGGGGCTTAGGCTATAGCTTACCGCTATACTCTGGGTGATTTGCAGGCCGCTGAAAGTGACAGCTCAGTACGGGAGTCCCCCTGCAGTCTGTTTAGCTACATGTAATTTCCTGGGGTTGGATAGACCTCCGTATCTAACTTCAGTTGGCTAGCTATGACAAATTGTCATAAGGAACTCGACAATCCGGGGTAGTCATGCGATGCATCGGGAAGATGTAGCTAAGGTTATGCTTAGCTACATTGCATTGTAGAGGGGTCAGGCCACATGATAAATACTAGTTAGTATAGATTAACACTTGGATACTAGAAGCATAGGATGAAACATAACTAATCTATTTACACTTAGTCGAATTTAGGTGTATAGTAGTAGCTGAGGTTAAGCTTGTGTGTCAACCTACCAACAATATTATTATTTACCCCTGCATAGACTATGACACATGCAAGTATATGTAATTTATTGGTATAGTTTCATTCTTATAAATCTTCTCTTGGGATTAAATACGATACCTTTGAATACTATCGGGTGAAATGTTACAATGGTATATCCGTGCGCTTGCGGGTGTATTTCTGTAAACCATACATTACCATTGATATTTCGGATCACCGTCACTGGGAATTATATTTCTAGTAATAACGTTAAGAAATACCAACAAGCATTTCTGGTGCCGTTGCTAGGGAAGATTTTAAGAAAGAAACTATTGTCAATATTTTATATGTACCTCTGTATGGGTTATCGTCCTTTGTGGGCTAACCATGGTTGCTTTCTCTGTTTATGTGAAAGAAGGGTAGTGCTTGATTGGTTTCAACCTACTAGAGAACTTCCACGACAATCCAAAATTTTTTGTTCGGAGCGTCAAACCAAGGGTCGTTCTGCCCCAGAAAACTCTCTGACAAGGAACCAGTCCTTTCAGCGCCAGTATCATTTGCAATGGCTGAGAAGACACTTCTTGAGTATGCCGCTCCCTCCACTGACAACGTGTCGACTGGGCCAAAAGTCAACGTTGGGGATGGTGACTTCGATCTGAAGACCAGCCTCATCACCAAGGCGCAGGATAGCCCATTCTCTGGCAAGCCAAACGAGGATGCAAGTGCTCATCTCCAATAGTTTCTAGAGATCTGCAACACGTACAAGGTGAAGAGAGTCAGAGCGGACACCATCAGACTCCGCTTGTTTCCGTTTTCCCTTCTCCGGAAGGTGAAGCAGTGGTTCTACGCCAATCGTACTACTATCAACACCTGGGACAGATGTTCCACTACATTCTTGACAAAATTCTTCTCGATAGGCAGGACTAATGCCTTTCGCGGGAGGATTTCAAGCTTCCAGCAATTGAAGGACGAGTCGATACCAGAAGCCTAGGAGCGACTACAAGAGTACGTCATCACCTGTCCTCACCACGGGATGGACGAGTGGCTGATTCTGCAGAGCTTCTACAATGGAATTGCCCCGTCATCCTGCGACCACCTGGACGAGGCAGCTGGAGGAGCCTTCGTCTCCAAAATCGTTCGTGTGGCTATGGACTTGATGTAGAAGATGGTCTACAACATGGGCTGGAGTGATGAATGCCGTCAGGCCCATCAGCGAGGAAGGCACACCGTCAAGGAGACGGACCTGCTCACTGCCAAAATTGACCTTTTGATGAAGAAGTTTGAGGACCAGGAGAGAAGACCTCAAGGCACCGTCAACGCCCTAGACTCGCACATGACGTGCGAGACCTATGTCAACACGGGTCATTTCGGGAATGACTTTCCCGAGACCCGTGCAGAGGCGATGTACATGGGTGGAAACAACTTCCGTCCACAAGGAGGCCAGGCATGGAATCAACCACGACCCCACTACCAAGGAGGGAACAACTACAACAACAACATCGGGCAAGGTAACTTACCCAATCCCACCTCCTGAAGAGATGTTGTCTATGGCCATTGGCTGCCACAGATAAGATATTAGAAAACATAAATATCAAGCTAGATGGTTTCCAGTGTGCTTTCCAGAACCAGCTTAGCTTCAGCTGGATTAACTTGGAGCTTTAGTGCCTATTAATCAGGTAGGAAAGATTATTGGGCAACCAGAATCTTCTATTGAAAATGTTAAGGCGATCACCACGAGGAGAGGTAAGTCCACTCGTGATGTGCCATGTCCTGACCATGTAGGTACAACCAGCAGCAGCACCAAGGAAGCGACAACATCTACACCTGTTGTTGAGAATGCAGCTGAACCCATGAAGCCAACGTCGGAGGAATACTCCGACACCACACTACTGTTGTTTCCACAGAGACGCAGGAAACCCTCAGTTGACGAGCAATTTGCTTGTTTCTTGGAGGTCATCCAGAAGATCCACATCAATGTGCCTCTGCTGTACACCATGCAGGTGCCAACCTATGCAAGGTACCTGAAGGATATTCTCAACAACAAGAGGCCACTGCCAACCATTGAGGTAGTGAAGCTGACGAAGGAGTGCAGCAATGCCATACTCCACGGTCTCCTGGAAAAGAAGAAAGATCTGGGATCTCTCACGATCACCTGCTCGATTGGGATTCAACAGTTCGACCAAGCTCTTTGTGACCTAGGAGCCAGCAATAGCGTCATGCTCAAGGGAGTCTTCGACAAGCTCAACTTCACGATGATGTCCCTGACTCCAATGCGGCTCCAACTGGCAGACTCGTCTATCCGCTACCCAGCAGGCATAGACGAGGACGTGCCAGAAAAAATTTGGGATTTCTTCATCTCGGTGGACTTCATGGTACTGGACATGGAGGCGGACAAGGACACACCTGCAATTTTGGGACGTCTGTTCCTCAGCATCACCGAGGCCACAATCAATGTGGGGGCTGGAAGCATCCGGTTCCACATCAATGGGAAGGAGCAATGAACACGTGGAGGTACAGTCTTGCCGTCAGACCAGAAACGATGTCGCGCTCGCCAAAAGGTAATTTAGTATGTATCCATGTTTAATTTTTGCATGAACTCATGTTTACTTACCCACCAAAAAATTTGAAAAAAACAATTTTTTCACAAAAATATTTTCTTTAGGTTTTCATGGACAAAAATACTAAGAAATAATTTGCAAAGAAAATTTTGAGCAATAAATGGCCATTGCACAGCCTGGGCCCACATTTCTGGCCGTTGGACCCCAAAGGCTAAAACTGGGGCCAGGTGGGCCCACCAGTGGTTCGGCTGAACCGGCCAGGCAACGGTTACCTACCAATTTTGGCAACGCAACGGCTAGTGGGACCTACATCCCGAATCTACCTATTCTGCCTTTGCCTATATAAGCCATTAGGCTGGAGGGGGAGTCCACACAATTTCAACACATTTCAATCCCTGTCAAGCTTCCAGTTTGCTCCAAAGTTTCATCTCCACATTTGCAAAGATTTTTCATTAGTTGTTGTCCACCACATTCCATTCCACATTGCATTTTCACTGCATATACAAGTTGTATACACTCAGCGGGTAGAAATCATGCTAGCTTTACCCCTGCCCAAGTGCTGCCGATTTCATTTGCGCAGGATGAAGGGCCGACTCACTCGCTTGCTCAAGCGAGGGTCTAGCTCTCGTTCACGTCATCCCCAAGAAGAGGCGAGCAAAGACTCGTTTGCGGACACTCACATGGAGGATGCCGAAAGCGTTTGGCAGTTGCTGAGTGACAATGACCTCGACATCTCTAGGGCATGTGAGCGACAAGCCTACAGGAAGCTACGGGATTGGGAGTTCGCTCATACCTGAGCCTACGACCCAAATCTGCTAGTAAGAACAGGTATGGATACCGACTTTCCCACTGTTTGGCGAGCTGTAGGATGGCAGGAATTTGTTGTAGTAGATGAGCCTGGCTCTTGCTTGCTTACTATTCAGTTCCTGTGCACTCTGAGAGAGATTGAGGAAGGGATTACCTTTCGGCTCTTTTGTAAGGAGCACTTCCTTACGTGGAGGCAGTTAGGTACGCTTCTCCTCTTCCATGATTGCTGCAAAACGGATTTTCAAAACGAAGTTTTGGGGCGACATCTTGATTGGAGCTATCTACACTAAGCCTAGAAACAATGATATCCATAACCCCACACTTAGGCTGATGCACAAATGGATTGCCATGACCATGTTCCCTAGGAATGAAGTTGCTATCATGTATGTCGTAGTTAACAAGATAAAATTTGCTCTTGTGCAATGCAAGATTAGGCAATGCTTAGAGAACTTGAAGTTTTCTACGGCAGTGAAGTGCACTACATTGATTAGTCGTATAGCAAAAGGGCTTAGGCTGATTGAGGGAAGACAAATTGCCTACATCTCCGAGCCCCGTACCTATATTGATGAGTCATACTTAGTGCATGGCCACACCCTCAAAAGGGGTCGAGAGACTCTCTTGTGTTTTTCTTTCCCAGTTGTACAAATGTAATCCCGTTACCTAACCTGGGGTATCATTTCTACAACTGTGTTGAGCTAACCATTCGCCTACAGACTTTGGGAGAAGCCGTTGTAGGTTCAGCACACAGGAGTACCCGACGGGAGGCGCATGATGAGTACCAGGGATCCACCTTGACTACACCCATCCAACCAAAAAACAACTAGGAAGCTACCAGAGACGCACCTGGCTGGTTCGAGCCAACTCCCCGGTACAACAACTCAGCATGCCCAAGCGTCAGCGATGGCCAGTGGCGGAGGGCCCGGGAGACACAAAGGAGTCTTTCGTTCGTCCGATTCTAGTGGCATGCCACCATCATTTTGGGTATGGCGCTCCACCTCCTCTCCCAGGCATTTGGGAGAACTTACCCAAAGAATGGATGCTCTAGAACTCTAGACGAGCGACATCAATCACAACCTGAAGGAGCACATGTACAATCACAGGAATGGCAACAGAGCGCTGATGAACGCTTCAACAACCTCCAACACATGATGCAGCAGCAGCACGGCGACCTGCAGGCTTATTTTCGTTTCCAGAAGTACAACCCATACTAGGATCCCTGAGTGAAAAGCAAGCTTGGGGGGAGAGGCCTCTCCACCCTAAGGTAACTTGCATCACTCATATTTGCTTTCATCACTTGCATGTTTGCTTTCGCAATGCATTGAGAAAAAATGAAAATAACATAAAAATTTGCAAAACAGAAAATACAAAAAATATAGGTTAGGTTTCCTTATGCTAGGCAAGACAACCTAGTTCTCCTCGTTGAGATGATGAATAGTTGCTCTGTCTATATGTCTCATATATATGGGTTGATAGTAGAGTGTCTTTCTCTTGCTTTAAAACAAGGTAGCCAGATTCTACCTAAAACCTGGAACTAAATAGGGTTAGTGGTAGCTTCATGTGAGTCTAGGCTATCGTGAGATATGATATAGTGAACTAGTGTTGCCATGAGCTTGTTCCAAATTTCAACTTTGAGTTCCGGAAGAATTTCTTTCCAAAATAAAATAAAAAGAGTTCCTCATTTGATTTGATCACCCACCAGAGCCAAAAATGATAGGCATAGAAAAACCTTATACATTTTGGTTACTTGCACTTCCATTGAACTTTGTCAAACTATGTGACTTGTGTAGATACTTTCCATGCTGGATCAAGATCAATACCCACTTCTACACCGGAAGCAGCATTCCATCAACCATTTCCATTCCACCAAATAAAGCTCCGCAAAAATATGCTCTTACTCCAATAGCCAAAAATCCAAAATAGAGGAGAGAGGCCCATTGCAAAAATCAAGAGTGACGAGCTCTTCCAAAAATATTTCCCAATAAAACAATGTTGGCGACAAATACTTCCTCACAAAAAGTCTTTCAAAGGAGGAGAGTCAAACAACAAAAAGGAGCCAAAAATAAATTCCACATTCATTTCCACTTCCACACACATTCCATACACCCCACAATCTTGATCTTGAGTATGGGTAGTTATCTACTTTAGTCTTAGTTTTTGACTTAGTAATTAATGTGAATGCAAGTATGCCCACTTTGATCCATACCAAGCTCCACATATAAACCTTTAGTGTAGGATTCAAAGAGGCAATCTCTTGGTGAGGAACTAGACACTTAAAAAACACTTGAGTGCCGAGAGAATCAGTTGAGAAACTTGTTTTTCTTTTCAAAAATATTAAAAACTCCGGAAAAAAAGTTGGACTAGGAATAGGTGAATGGTGCACTATGAACTGTTTTGTACCTCAACAGCCCAAGACAAGGAGAAGAGATATGCTACACTATGACCAACAGGGAAAGGTATGGCTTGTAACTTGTTTAAGCTTCAGAGAAAATATTCTACCATGCACCTGTAGATCTGAGATATATGACATTGTAACTACTCCTGATCAACAACCAAGTTTTGTTTCCTTTTGTCCTTTACTCAGGATGAGCAAAGGTTCAAGCTTGGGGGGTTTTGTTGATGGTCGTTATCAACCACTTTTGACCGTCAATATTATTAAAATAAAGGAGAACTGGCTATGCTTGCAATGCATATTTATTTTAGAACAAACCATTTCTACTTGTACTTGCCAATATTTGTTTGTAGGGAAAATAATATAAAATGGAGGAGATAATGTGAAGAAATCTGATGTTGACACCAGAATTTGGAATGGCTCAAAAGCTGATGAACAGATGTGGCCTGCATCATATCGGGAAGAAAAGGATCAAGCCGATGAGGGCAAGATGCCGATGAAGACCAAGTCAACATGCAGGCATGGACCGCGTTGGGCTATATCGGGCTTGAACTCTGATTGTATCTAGGTTAGGGAGGTTTGTTAGTTTTTTTGTTTGCAAGTCATCTGTCACAGCCCAAAAAATCGTTAATTAAATAAATCGTTTGTTTAATGCATTTTTGAGAATAATTTAAAATACAAAAGAAAGATTAGGTTAAAATCTATGGAAAATTTCAACATAAACATGGCCAAGATAAAATTTATTTAAATACTTTGAGTGCTCAAGTATTTTCTAGATTTTTCTGGGATTTATTTTAGTCTTAGAAGTATTTTTAATCAATGAAACTTCATTTCAGGAATTATTTAAATAAAAAATGTTTTAAAAGTCCTCCAAGTCTTTCGGGCTAGGCCGTTTCCAGCCCGTTTCCCTCTCTCTTTCTCCCTGGTGGCCCAGTCCCTTTCTCCTTCTCCCTCTGTTCCTTTTCCAGTTGGGCTAAGGCCCAACATCCTGCTTACCACCCCGCCACCCGTTTGGGCCGACCCAGTTCAGGCGGCCGAGACGCACGCGTGATGCATGTGCGCCATGTCGTCGTCTTCCTCCTCTGGATCAACTTCTTCCACGAGTTGAGCTGAAGCTTGGTCGAGTGCCTATGGAGTGGAGCTGAAGCCACGCTAGTCCATTTTTTCGCTACGAAGAATTTTCTGTTTTAGAGGTCCTATCCACCTCTGTAATAAATATTGTAATACGATGTTGATTAAATCCAATAAAGTACTTTGTTTATCAATATTGTCTTTTTTCTGTGCCTCGGCTGATTCCTGGACTAGGATTAACACACATTATAAGCGTGCGGAATTTCGGATAGAAATTCCGGGCGTGACATCATCAGAGTCCTGGTTTGTAAAAGTTAGGAGTCAGTTTCCTTTTTGGTAACGAATGCATGTGTTAAGCCGGTCAAGTCGTGTACAAGTAGAAGTCGAATACCCATGGGTATAAATATAGTAACCCGGGTACTGTAATAGAGATCACCTTTTCAACAAAACAACTTCGGCGCATCGCCACCCTAGCTTCTGCTAGGTTTTCAACGAGACTGTGCTTTCGGGTCGTGCTGCATCGATTTGGTTCGAACTACGACAACAATTATAGATTGGCCATCGGTACTTTCTCCCTTAGGTTTGATATGTTCGATTGTTGATCTATACGTCGCGTATCATATATATCACCAGATTCTAGATCAACCATGATATATTTGCATCGGTCCATCTTGATTAGGATTTTCTTGGTTAGGTCCAATATTCTAATTAAGATGCTAGTTAGAACTTTCTTGGTTAAGTCTGATATTCTAGTTAGGTTGCTACTAGTAATAATATATCAAGGCAATACTCTATACGATGCGATATATCCACCATCATATATACCTTTAATCAATATATCTAGAGTAATTAGCGATAATCTCGGTGCAAGTTGTCATGACCCTGCTCGATCCTTTGGATTGAGGTTAAAACCAATCGGTTTAGGTGTATCGGTTTTAGGCATGCATGATTCTATCGGTGTTTCAGCCGAAAGGTTATCTTCAATTTAGTTTCATATCATAAGCTCCATCGGCTCATTCCTATTTAATATAGCTGATGCAGATTTATTGGACTTGACAGCTGATCACAAAACTATTGCTATTGGCTACCCGCCATCGGCCCAGTGGCCGACGACACTTGGCATCTAACTTTAGTTTTCCTATTCTCTTTGATTGCAGGATCAAATGAACAGGCACGCCCTGAACCGATTTTTAGGACTTGCACTAGAGTTAAGCAGATCTCTTAGGCCTTCGGTGTGAAACACGTGTATGACTAAAAAGTTCATAATGGATGGAGACGACCCAGTTATCCTAGTAACAATCGACAAGTTGTCTGATGCGCAACTTGCTGAACTTAATCAAATGACGGATGCGTATCAGGCATTATGCTTGGAGTCATATTGGACGACTCAAAGTGGTGTGATTAAAAAGACTGATTTCCCAAGAGTGGTTGTAGGGGAGCTGTCAGGTCAAGTAGCAAGAGATGAAGACACACGCAAAATTGAAGAAGTAATTAGCAGACAAATTAATCATGCTCTGGTAAATCAATCCAAGGTGTTTGCTAATTCTATAGTTGATGTGTTGCAAAAGACGATGGAAGGATTCCCAAGGCCAGGAGGACCAGTATATTTTCCTAGGGACCCAGTTTATGATCGGATGAATGCTAGATTTAGGGAAACAACAGAGAATCATATTCCAAGAGTTCTTATTGGCAACCTTCCACATCCGGGAACACCACAAGGACATCCAACATATTACTGGTGTTATCGAACAGCACATGGACAGCCAGAGAACGATCGGTATCAACGACGCACAGATCAATATCAAGCAAACCCGTTTCAGAATGATCAGCAAGGAAATCTCAATTATTATCCAAATCCTACCGAAGACATGGCCGATAAAATTGCAGAAGTTACGAAGGAGCAATTTGGTTTAAAACCCAAAGAAAAGACGTAACTGTATCGGCCACCATATCCAGATTGGTTTGATCGGGTACCATTGCCAGCCAGATATAAGGTACCAGAGTTTTCAAAATTCTCTAGTCAAGAGAATATTTCAACCATAGAACATATCAACCGATTTCTGGCGCAATGTGTTGAAGCATCGGCTGATGAAGCTCTCAGAGTTAGATGCTTTCCATCATGATTATCTAGATCGGCTTTCACATGGTTTTCCTCTTTGGCTCCAAATTCTATTCGAGGATGGGCCGATCTAGAGAAACAAATTCATAGATATTTCTACTCTGGAACGCAAGAGATGAAATTTACTGATTTAACAGCTATGAAGATTGCAGATTATATTCAGAGATTTTGTGATGTTCGCAGCCGATGTTACATTTTACATTTAGATGATGCTCAGATGGCTGATTTGGCATTTCAAGGGTTGATAAGTCCGATCAATGAAAAAAATTTATCGCAAGAATTTGAGAGCTTATCACAATTGGTGCAACGAATATCGGCCCATGAAAGCCGATTCCAAGAGGCACAGAAGGATAAATTTATAGCTAGAAGAGTAGCTTATCAATATTACTTCAGTGCTGAGTTAGCTGGGGAGATCGGATTGGCTGAGTTAGCAACCAAAAATAGAAAAGTCATTACTTGCCCGTGAGTTAAGAGATCCAATCGGGAAGAACATTATGATTTTGGTATAAACAAAGCCGATAAGATTTTTCACCTATTATTACAAGAGAAGCAATTACAATTGACACCTGGTCATGTTATCCCATCGGCTGAAGAGATGAAGAAAAGGAAATATTGCAAGTGGTACAATTCAGGAAAAAATCATACAAATGAGTGCAAAATATTTCGTCAGCAATATAATCGACTGTTGAACAAGGAAGGATCAAATTTGATCTAGAAAAGAAGCCGATGAAGATTGATGGACATCCATTTGCATTAAATATGGTACATGGGGGGCATCAGGAAGAAGATTTGTCTCTCAAGAACCTAGAATCAGTTCCCAAGCATTGATCAAGAAATATCAGAGGCAGTATGAGGAAGCATCATGTTCTTATTATAAGAATGAAGAACCCGATTACAATCCTCATTGGGACTGTGAATTTTTCAGGTATTGCTGGAATAATTGAATTAGACTATCATCGGCTGAAAATTGTCCTGAGGGTAATCAACAAAAGCAAATGAATCAAAGACCATCGGATAGACAAACCAAGAGAATATTGGTCCATCAACGATTGAGTCTTGTTAATGATGAACCAATAGAGCGTGAAGGATAATGGTGCCCTAGTGGAATTTTCACTAGAAATCAAAAGCGAAGAGTTCATAGGTTAAGGAATCGTGAGCAAATCAGGGAATGATACGCAAATAAACCTAGGGCAACCAGAAAAGAGTGGCGCGTTAAAGTAAAGCCTGATGAAGAATCAAGTAACAAAGCCGGTGTCCAGATGGTGTTTTTCTTACTAGCGGAGTTTAAGGCATTGAGATCGGAATCAGATGAAGAATTGGAAGAATAATCGGTACAATTATGTTTAGAGCCACAACAGGTTATTTTTGAAAAGCCTGAAGATGATTTACATCGGCATTTGAGACCATTATATATTAGAGGACTTGACAATGAGAAGCCGATGGTCAAGATGTTGATTAATGATGAAGCTGTGGTTGCTCTAACGGGAGCCATGACAGAAGAAGAGGGCAAGTTGGGACAAGGTTTTATGTCGGTCGATAAATTGCAAGAAGTTGATATTGGATTAGGGGATAAATCAAGGCCGACATACATCAGCGTTGCATTACCAAAAGATTACCAAAAGGACTAGTGTCATTATTGAAAGAATACAAAGATATTTTTGCCTCAGAGTATTATGAAATGCTAGGACTGAGCCGATCAATTGTGGAACATCGGTTGTCGATTAAGTCAGGGTATCGTCCTTACAAACAACCTCCTACACGATTTAAGTTGGAACTACATGAACCAATTAAGGAAGAAATCACAAGATTGTATGAAGCTAGTTTTATTAGGCCTTGTCAATATGCTGAGTGGGTTTCAAATGTGGTGCCCATCTTCAAGAAAAATGGAAAGATGAGGGTTTGCATTGATTTCAGAGATTTAAATAAGGCAACACCAAAAGATGAGTATCCAATGCAAGTAGCCGATGTCCTTGTTAATGCAACATCAGAGCATAAGATTATAAGTTTTATGGATGGAAATGCGGGGGTATAATCAAATTTTTATGGCCGAAGAAGATATTCACAAAACTGCTTTCAGATGTCCTAGTGCTGTCGGCTTATATGAGTGGATTGTTATGACATTTGGGTTAAAGAGTGTTGGTGCTACGTATCAAACAGCTATGAATTATATATGTCATGATTTAATCGGTCCATTGGTGGAGATTTATATTGATGATGTCATAGTAAAGTCAAGGGGCGATCCAGAGCATTTAGCCATTTTGAGACGGGTAATTGAGAAGACTAGGAAGTATGGACTTAAGATGAATCCTAATAAGTGTGCATTTCGTGTATTGGGTGGACAATTTCTAGGTTTCTTGGTGCATGAGAGGGATTGAAATTAGTCAGAGAAGTATCAAGGCAATTAAAGATACTGATCCACCAACAAATAAAGAAGAGTTACAATCATTGTTAGGAAAGATCAATTCTATTATGAGGTTTATTTCAAATTTATCGGGTAGGATTGAACCTTGGACTCCATTGTTGAAAATGAAAAATAAGAGCGATTCCTTTGGGGGGCAAGCATCAGAAAGTTTTTGATGAGATCAAAGATTATCTTCTTTCTCTGCCGGTGTTGGTACCACCAAGAGAAAATATTCCGTTCAAATTGTATTTGTCAGCTGCAGAAACTTCAATCAGGTCGATATTGATTCAGGAATTTGAAGGGAAGGAAAGAGTGATATTTTAGTTGAGCCGATGGTTGAATGATCCACGGACTCGATATTCATTGGTGGAGAAGTGATGTTTATGTCTATACTTTTCATGCACCAAGTTGAGGCGCTATCTTTTAAATAATGAGTGTTCCGTGGTGTGCGTAGCCGTTGTGACCAAATATATGTTATCGGCTCCTATACTGAAAGGGCGGTTTGGAAAATGGATATTTGCACTATCAAAATTTGATTTGAAATACGAACCACCTCTAGCATTCAAAGCTCAAGCTATAGCTGATTTTATAGTACAACATAGAGGCAAATTGATCGAGTATGTTGAACCAATTCCTTGGACTTCGTTTTTCGATGGATCGGTTTGCTGACATGGATGTAGGATCGGTTTGGTTATTATTTCGCCTCGGGGGGCAAGTTTTGAGTTCGCCTTTTCTATTAAGCCTTATCATACAAATAATCAAGCTGAGTATGAAACGTTTTGAAGGGATTAGACTTGTTAAAGGAAGTAGAAGCTGATGCTATTGAGATCATGGGAGATTCATTATTGGTTATGAAGCAATTATCTGGGGATTTTGAATACAGAGATGATGAATTGAGAATATATCATGAGAAATGTAAAGAGTTGATAAGCAAGTTTAAGATTATCACATTGATACATATTCCCAGAGAACAAAATGTTGAAGCTAATGGTTTGGCACAAGATTCATCGGGTTTCAAATTGATCGGTAATGAGGATGTTGAGGTTGAAAAGCCTATTATGGAGGAGGTTATGGCAACAATAGATGAGGGTGATTAGAGATATGGGATTTACAATTATTTGAGGAATCCATCACAATCGGCTTCCAGGAAGTTGAAATATCATGCCTTGAAATACGTTTTACTGGATGATGATTGATGGTGTTCTTTTGAGATGTATCAGCCTAGAAGAGGGAAAGGTTGTGATGTGCGAAGTGCATGAAGGAAGTTGTGGGACACATCAATCACGTTTCAAGATGAAGTGGTTATTGAGGAGAGCAGGGTATTTTTGCCCTACAATGTTAGAAGATTGTTTCAGGTATTACAAAGGATGCCAAGATTGCCAAAGGTTCGGAGCAATCCAACAAGCACCTGCATCGGCTATGAATCCAATTACCAAGCCATGGCCATCTCGAGGATGGGGAACAAATATGATCGGTCAAATTTATCCGACATCAAGTAAAGGGCATAAGTTTATTCCGGTTGCAACCGATTATTTCACCAAGTGTGTGGACATCCCGAGTATTATACCATCCAGTGTCCAACGCGACCACCACATACTTCTTGGAGGAGTGGGATCCATACACGCATAAATAGCCACTCGTCCTTAATGTGTCCATGATCACGGTTGACACCTTCTGTTATAATAACCAAAATGCCGAGTAGTGAGCGCAGGCGATAACCATAAGACCACTTGCCAGTCTACTCCGTCATATGCGCGTCAACCACGCAAAGGCGGCGACCAAAAAACAAGGCATACCCGAGTGATTCGAACCAAAGCGTGATCCCCGATTATCCCAAGCGATCAAAACCTGTTACTCATGCTTAGCTAGACCCCAGGAATGCGACTTGCCTCGCACTTTCATCGCAAGCAATCAATAAGCATAGCAAGTACCAAATCGTGGATAACAAGTAGCGAGGTACATGACACGACATAGGGTCCGAGGTCCCAACATACATCACATAAAAGTAGTAGCAGCGGAAGACTTAAAGAAGTTCAAAAGCAAAAGACAAAACCGGTGGCGCCATAAACCCACAAGGGCAAACCAACCCGGAAAGAGCCAAGCTGCAAAGGGAGATCACTCAATTCCATCGCCGCTCGTGGGACAAAAATGACCACACAAGAAACACAACTCGACCTCGGGATCCTCTCCTGAAAACAGCAGCGACGAGTTAAGTACAAGATTGTACTCGCAAGTCTTACCCAAAAATATATACATAAAGGGGAGAGAGGAGTATGCAAGCCTTACCTTAACTCAAGCTATCTAGGTTTAACATTTGCATAAAGCCAATTTTACCAAGCAAATAACAAGTAAAACGGTGAAGGAATATTCAATCTAGAATCATTTTAATTTATGGACAGCAAGTATATAATTCTGAAATGTATAAGGAAAAGATCCCAAATGACGCTCCCATCAACAACCATGGACTCCCAACGTCCGTACCAATATGGCACAACAGGCCAACATCACCATAAAACATAAACCCATCCATATTAATCCACATTTGACGCTAACATAACTGACTAACACATCAAGCAATGTCCATAACCAAGGACACGGCTATTCAAATAGATTATACTCTGATCAGAGGTGTACAACTGGACCCACACGGAATTAACAAGGATCAAAAGCTACACACCCCGTCGAGTGCGATACGCGAGTGATACATGTTCATTACATGTTTTTCCTAATCCCACCCCAACCACTTATACCACGCCGGGGTTCCCAACGACTCAGTCATATGCGTGTGTGGTGTGACCAAGGCGGGCGCGCCATGCAGGAGGCACCCCCGGCAAACATAGGCACCCGAGGTCCTCCAATAGGCTAACTGCCCTCACGTCTCTCCAATGTGGTATAAATCATCATAGTGGAACTAGTAGAACAAGCCGGATCCCATATACGGTATGTGGTAAGTCCATATGGTGCTTGATTAGACGTCAAAATGTTCGGTCCTTAATGACCCGGACGAGGCTAATTGAATCAGGGGAACCAACCTCCCATCATTGCCCTATCACCCGTCCACGTCCATCATATTTCATCAACCATTATTTAGTGTAAGTGCTCAAGTTTTAAGCCCAAAACCACAAGTTGTTTATATACCACATTTAAAAGCACTGTCCATCCATGTAGTTCTAATGGCACTAAGCATGGCTAAGCATGAATGAAGTAAACATCCCAGCCATCCCCAACGGTATTAATAAGATATAGGAACATGCAATACAACAGGAACTAAATGCATGTATAAGTTCTACCCATCCACCCAAATTAAACCGATAATATTAATAACTAGACAACGCATGCATATATATATGTATAGATTGCAAACAAAACATTTTAGAGAAAGTATTAGGTTCTATATGCTTAGGTGTTTGCCTTTCTGCTGGGGGTAGTCACTATCCTCTTCTGGATATGGCTCGTTACTCTCCGGAATCTCCGAATCTATCGAACAGAAGCAATATGCGAATAAGAGCCAAATAAACATGCGTATGCAAAATGATCAGTAAATTATGAAATAAATACAGTGCGTAGGGCATATTTAACTTGAATTTAGATGAAAGAATCACTAGATTATCACTTATGGTTTAGGATATATGAAAAAGACAAGCTCTCGGGTCATATAATGGCAGTTCTGTAATTAATCAAGTATCTTTTTAGTACAATGCAAACAACAAGCATTTCAAATCAAGATTTTACAAGTATGATTATTTTTAGTGGGATGTACATCACTCTCAGGTCCTAAGAAAAATTAGTTCACAGTTATATGTGTTGTATATTTTTTTTATGGATTTTACAATTGAAATCATAGGGAAGGCAAGTAAATTAATAAACATGATTTAAGAGGTAGTTTTGTCAAAAACATTTTCACAGCAGTGAAGAGCACTAAAACACAAGCTCAACAAAATTGGTCTCACAATTTTATAATTTACCAACAATTTCTTATGCCATTTACAAGATTTAGTCTATTAAAAGGATACATATAGCCATTTTTATTTTTTTACAGTTCAAAACAGTACAAAAGTGGGTCATTTTTATCGTTCAACATTGTAGATCACATTTTAAAGAATTCATAGAAATTTGGTTCACTAATTTTCGAGCTCTCATGAAGAAGATATGCCTTTTATAAGTGCGCTGCCACTGGCGTTCTTGCCGGCGGCGACGGCGAACGGCGGGACGGATCGAGTCTCGGCACAAAGGGGAAATGGAGAGGAGGACACGACTGATCCATTGGTAGTTGAATCGACACCGGAGATGGCCAGAGCATCGCCGGCGATGACGATGAGCTGTGGCCGGAGATCGGCCGGCGCTGCATGCGTGATTTGAGCCTCGATCCGCGTGGGATTGAGCCTGGAATAGCCGTAGGGAGCTGAGGGGAGTCTCACCGTGTGCAGAGCTCCGGCGATGGCAACGGCTAACCGGCACTGCATGCGTGTAAGGGTTAGGGCCTGCATCTGCTAGAGGGGATCACGTAGACGGTGTAGGCGATAGGAATCGCCGCATGACTCACCGGAGAAGCAGATCGGGACGGCGGTGCTTGGTCGACGGCGGAAGGACGACGGCGGCGTCGATCTACTCCGTCGGGGCACTGCTGGGAACGAAGTCAGCGGTTGTGGACTCGTGAGGGGAAGGCGGATCTGTTTGCACGGTCTCGCGGGAGGAGGTGGACAGAGACGACTGATGTGGACTAGGGTTCCCGATCTTCCGAAAGGTTCTGATAACCAACGATTTGGCGGAGTCACAACACACGTCGATCCGGCTTCTTGAGCCCCGCAATCGCAGCACCACGTCTCCTCTGGTTACCACCCGTGCCGGAACACAGATGGCCTCGCCGAGAAGGCTAATCCCTGTTTGCGAATCAAAGAACACAAACAAGAACGAGATAGAAAGCAACCAAAATTGCAGATGAATGATTAAGCTCACGAGTTGGGGTCTTACAAACCGATCAAGCGGCGAAACTGTTCTTAACAGAAATAATCTAAGCAAAACCCAACCCTAACCTAGGCGACAGCTACTGATATATATAGGTTAGCATCGCGCAAGACCCCTAAACGCGTCCCTATTGGACTCGGACACGATACATGGGCCAAAAGGCCCAAACACGGTGACGCAGCACCGGAACAGATTCTGGACATCAAATTGTTCGGACGATTCCTATTGACTCGGAAGGAATTAGGATGTGGGACCAGAACCATTGCAAAGGTTATCTTCTTAGCTTTCCTACCATATAAATAACGCCTCAATCCGAGCATGCATACGGCCGGGACGCCCGTTTTAGTGCACACTGGTCCTGGACTCCGAACCGTGGCCGAACTCGAATTGGTTTGGGCCTCCACCTTGACTTGGACGTCCTTGATGATCCTCCACGCCTCCAAGCATCCCTCGAAATGACTCCATGCCCTCTCCATGATTCCTAATCATAATACAATCATTAAGTAGCAATCTATTCTCCAAATCATACAAAGAAGAACATAGGAACGAGCTCACCTCTAAATTTAATTGTCACGCGTGAGCTCTGGTGATTGGACCTTGAATATCCAATGGAGGTGTATTGTGTGCATCGGTTAGAGTGATGTCCTCATCATCCTCCCCCTCTTGAAGTTAAGTTGTCCTCGACTCAAACGCGTCGTACTCTCCCAAGTAAGGCTTCAAATCTGAAATATTAAAAGTAGGACTAACCCCGAACTCGGGAGGCAACTCATTTATATGCATTGTCATTAATCTTCTCAATTATTTTAAAAGGACCATCAGCCCTAGGCATTAACTTAGACTTTCTCAAATCTGGAAAATGCTCCTTTCTCAAGTGCAACCACACTAAATCATCCACTTCAAGTTTTACTTCTCTTTTTCCTTTACTACCAGCAACTCTATACTTTTCAGTCATCTTTTCAATGTTGCGCTTAGTAGTTTCATCCATTTTCAAAATAAACTCAGCATGTTCTTTAGCATCGCTATGAATTCTCTCACTGGTAGGCAAAGGTAGAATATCAATAGGAGCACGAGGGTTGAAACCATACACTACCTGGAACGGACTAACCTTAGTAGTAGAATGTGTTGTCCGATTGTATGCAAACTCCACGTGAGGCAAACATTCTTCCCACATCTTCAAATTCTTCTTCAACACAGCCC
>CM002478.1:10353573-10425965 GCA_000325765.3 Leersia perrieri | reverse complement strand
ACAACACCGTCTAAAGCTAAACCAGTGCACCAAATGATAGCAAAATCTTTAAATTCACTAGTGGCTTGTCTAACTCTATGTTGTTCAGGCACAAGATGAGAACTAAACTTTTGTTCTACTGTCATCTCCTAATCAAGATATCCCTCAGCATCATAATGGCCCAAAAAAGATGGTATTGTAAATTTTACCTTAGCGTAAGGATCATCGTGAACACGATTATCGTCATTACCATGGTGATGTCGTCCACCACCCATCCCCGTGGTGTTAGTACGAAGATGACGTCGAAGTCGTGCTTGCCGTGTAGCTGCTTCATCCACATTACCTTGGGCGTCATACACAACGTCTTCATCCTCATTGGTTGGTTGACGAGTTTCCAACGCAACAACCCTGTCGGTTAGCGTGGATACACGTTTGTCCACCCTCTCTATGATTTCGCCAAGCTTCATTTGGACGATCACAACGGTGATGGCCTTGGTGACCATCTGTTTCATCTCTGCTTGCAGCTTGTCAAGAGCAACTTGTAGTTGCTCCTGACCCACACACTCGTTGAAGTCCTTAGGAGTAGTACTTCCTTCTTCACCTGTCATTATAGACAATAAAACAGGAACAAATAGTGAAGGTTATCCCTAATAATGTACTACACAGGTGTAGTGTAGTGGTGCTTCTCACAACTCTCAGAAATATGGAGCTCCTTTCCAAGCTCTTATAAGGTTCTTACCAGCAAACAAAGGATACCAGGAAGACGTAGTCAGCGATTGCAAGGATCAAGAACCTGTGTTGCTATGTAGAGCTAGGAAGGCCAAAAATATGTGAGTGGTACACAATTCAATAACAGATAGTAATGTTGAATAAATGGCCTAAGCACAAGAAGTAGTCGTTGGAAGAGACATGTTCCTAGAACTAGTCTATCAAGCAAGAGTGGAAACAAAGGAAATAGGCTCTCTCACAAGTCTCTCAGCAAAGGAACACCTCTGAAAGTTATACTCAGCAAACCACAAGAGTAGGCAGTAAACAAGTGCTCCCAATTCTTTTTTTTCAATATTTTTTTCACTTTTTTTATTATTATTTTTTCTTTTTTCTATATTTTACTCACAACCAGGAAAGCACCAAAAACAAGCTCGGAAAGTTAGAGCTCAGTCCAACATAAGATGTGGTATATGGAATTTTCTCAAGTAGGTGCAAAGTTGTGGTACAAACATTTGAGGGCGAAAACTCAATCTTCTAAAAAGAATTTCACAACAAAAAATTCGTCAAACTCAACGTAGTGGGGAAGAAGCGAATGCAAAATTTTCTATAGGTGTCCGAAAAGCTAAAATTTGCCCCAATCGGAGTCCGTATGCAAAAGTTATGGCTGTTTTACCGAAGACTCACGAATTAGGGTTTCGCGGCCCGGTTTCCTGGAATCACGGACAGTTTGCAAATAGGTTTAGCAAGCGGCTAACAAGTGGGCTAGCGGAAGTAGGGCGATTAACACAAGGCAGCTTGTGACCTATCTAATCAGGCTTGCGACAGCGAGTTATTAACACAAGGCGGCTAGCAAATCCGAAACCGAGTAGAATTCGATCTCTCAAGGAAGGCTCTCGCACAACACGACACACAAAAATAGAACAAAAATGCGACTCTAAACCAGCAACCACAAACTCGACTAGGACACAAATTCAGCACTACAGACTCTAAAATCAAATTATGCAAAGGCTAAATACGGTCTAGGTTAAGGGATAACTATCAACTAACTTTTTGTGCTTTCTGTGGACTCTAGGATGCAAACGAAAATAAAACTAGGGTAAAGATACTGAGCGAACCTAACGGTGAACCTAGAGCTCTAATACCAACTGATGTGGACTAGGGTTCCCGATCTTCCGAAAGGTTCTGATAACCAACGATTTTTGCGGAGTCGCAACACACGTCGATCCGGCTTTTTGAGCCCCGCAATCACAACACCACGTCTCCTCTGGTTGCCACCCGTGCCGGAACACAGATGGCCTTGCCGAGAAGGCTAATTCCTGTTTGCGAATCAAAGAACACAAACAAGAACTAGAAAGAAAACAACCAAAATTGCAGATGAATGATTAAGCTCACGAGTTGGGGTCTTACAAACCGATCAAGCGGCGAAACTGTTCTTGACAGAAATAATCTAAGCAAAACCCAACCCTAACCTAGGCGATGATGGATACTGATATATATAGGTTAGGGTCGCGCAAGACCCCCTAGACGCGACCCTATTGGACTCAAACACAATACATGACCCAAAAGGCCCAAAGACGGTGACGCAGCACCGGAACAGATTCTGGACGTCAAATTGTTCGGACGATTCCTGTTGACTCGGAAGGAATTTGGATGTGGGACCAGAACCATTAGAAAGATTATGTTCATAGATTTCCAACCATATAAAGAACACCTCAATCTGAGCACGTATGCGACCGGGGCGCCCGTTTTAGTGCAGACTGGTCCTGGACTCTGAACCGTGGCCGAAGTCAAATTGGTTTGGGCCTCGACCTTGACTTGGACGTCCTTGATGATCCTCCATGACTCGAAACATCCCTCCAAATGACTCCATGCCCTCTGCAAGGTTCCTAATCATAATACAATCATTAAGTAGCAATCTATTCTCCAAATTATACAAAGAAGAACATAGGAAAGAGCTCACCTCTAAATTTAATTGTCGCGCGCGAGCTCTTGTGATTGGACCTTGAATATCTAATGTAGGTGTATTGTGTGCATCGGATAGAGTGATGTCCTCATCAACGGCGGCTCGACGGCCGGTGGCCCGGTGGCGACGGCATGACGGCCCGTCGGTTCACGAACCCGAGGCGCTAGTTCATCGTCGCATTCCCGACGATTCCATGCACCAAATGCGACCATATTTGGAGGGTAGTTAGGGAACAAAGAGCGACACAATATTCTATAGATCAACGACGACGACGACGACCTGAGCCACGGCGTTGACGAGGAGACCTCGGCGGCTAGCGAGGAAATAGGGGAGAAAGAGGGCGGTGTGAGGGGTGTTTCTCTGGTGTTTCTTGCTCTGATGGAGAGTAGAGAGAATGAGAGAGTGGTTCAAATGGCTTGGTAAGGAAGGGAGAGTGAAGGAGGGGAAGATGACACCTCTCACTCTTGCTTGCATGCTCTCCAAGTGGCAAAATCTGCCTCTCTTGTGTCCTGGGAGTGGGAGGGGGTTTGGGTCACTGCCATGTGGGCCCTGGGTCACTGGTGGGACCCACATGCCATAGAGAGAGAGGTTAGAGAGGAAAGGACAAAAAGAAGGGACAAAAACTAATTTATTCTCTCACCCACTCATGATCTGAAAATTCGAAATGGTTAGGAGAGGATTCAAAATATGGCCTCTGGACTGGAAATATGTTTTGGAACATGCTTTTCAAACCCAACTGGTTTCAATAAAAAATGTTAAGCCAATCAAATCTAGCGAAAAGGTTAAATCGGTTAATCTGAAAGTTAGTTTGATTTTTTAGGAGGTCTAAACAGAGAGTAAAAATTTCACAAAATTTATTTTTGTTGATGATAAATAAACTAATATTTGAATAAAACATTAAACATCTGCACTTGTGTTCCAGTTATTAATCATTTGGAAGTTGTTTTGATTTTACCGATTAGAGTTGAGTTTTGTTATCACAAGTGTGCAATTTGAAATCAAATAATTATGCAAACTAAAAGACAAAAAAATATGCTTCTAAATACCTGGTTATGAACCTAGGGCTGTTACAGCTCTCCCCCCTTAAAAACAATCTCATCCCCGAGATTGCGACGCGTTGGTGAAGAAGGAAAGGTAGTTATTTCGGAGATGATTTTCACGTTCCCATGTGGCTTCATCCTCGGTGTGATTACTCCACTGAATTTTGAGGAATGGGATGGAGCGATTGCGAGTGACACGCTCCATTTGGTCGAGGATGCGAATCGGATACTCACTATAAGAGAGATCGGGTTGTAGGTCAAGATTTTCAACCTTGGTTTCTTTGGTCGGAACTCGGAGGCATTGCTTCAGTTGTGAGACATGATAAACATTGTGAAAATCTGAGAGTGATGGTGGAAGGTCTAGCTTGTAAGCAACGGCTCCTCGCTTAGCAAGAATGCGAAAAGGACCGATATAACGAGGTGCCAATTTTCCTTTCACTCCAATCCGGTGTGTGCACTTGAATGGAGTGACTTTGAGATATACATGGTCACCAACATTGAAAGCAAGCTCACGTCGACGACGGTCGGCATAGCTCTTTTGCCTAGATTGAGCAGTTTGCAAGCGTTCCCGAATTGTTCACACTTGTTCTTCGGCTTCCTTGACCAAGTCCGGACCAAAGAACGGTCTCTCCCGAACTCGGACCAGTTGAGAGGGGTTCTACACCTTCTTCCATACAAGGCTTCAAAAGGAGACATTTAAAGGTTAGCTTGATAGCTATTGTGTTAGGAAAATTCGGCATACGGGAGACATTTTTCCCACTTTGCTCCATAATCTAGAACACAAGCACTCAACATATCTTCCAAGATTTGGTTTACTCTTTCAGTTTGGCCTCCGGTTTGTGGGTGGTATGCGGTGCTAAAGGGGAGTTTGGTTCCCATAGCCTTGTGTAAACACTTCCAAAAATGAGAGGTGAATTGAGGTCCACGGTCCGAAATAATTTTTGTGCGCACACCATGGAGACAAACAATATGAGAAAGGTAGAGCTCGGCCAACTTGCTTACTTGGTCAGTGGTTTTAACCGGGAGGAAATGAGCGGATTTGGTCAAACGATCGACAATTACCCAAATCGAGTTGTTCCCTTTTTGTGATGTGGGTAGGCCGGTGATAAAATCCATTCCAACTTCTTCCCACTTCCAAACGGGAATAGGGAGTGATTGGAGAGTGCCCGCTGGTCTTAGGTGTTCGGCTTTCACCCTTTGGCAAGTGTCGGATTCGGCAACATACCGTACAACTTCCCGCTTTATACGGGTCCACCATAATTTTTGTTTGAGATCTTGGTACATTTTGGTGCTACCCGGATGGATAGAGAAGGGAGTGTTGTGCGCTTCACTAAGGATTAGCTGACGCAATTTGTGGTTCCTTGGTACTACCAATCTTTTCCCAAACCATATCACACCATCCGAGTCTTCGGAAAAACACTTGGATGCAGCAAGTGAGATTTTGGCACGAATATGCGCCATCCCCTTGTCATTCTTTTGAGCTTCTTTGATCTGGTCATAGAGGGTAGTTTTCACTTCTAGGGCAGCAAGAAAACCATGTGGTACCATTTCTAACTCAATTTTCTGAATTTCCGAACATAAGGTCTCCGATCGGGGTTTTACCGACAAGCAATTGCATTGCGGTTTTCAGCTCAACGCATCGGCAACAACATTGGCCTTCCCCAGGTGATAATGTAGACCCATGTCGTAATCTTTAATGAGTTATAACCACCTTCTTTGCCTTAGGTTCAGATCTGATTGGGAGAAGATATATTTCAAGCTTTTGTGGTCGGTGTAGATTTCACAACGGTTACCGATGAGATAGTGCCGCCAAATTTTTAGAGCATGAACAACAGAGGCTAATTCAAGGTCATGAGTCAGGTAATTTACTTCATGAGGTCTCAATTGACGAGATGCATAAGCCACAACTCGGCCTTCTTGCATAAGAACACAACCGAGTCCTTGACGAGAGGCATCGCAATAGATATCAAAGCTTTTATGGATGTTGGGTAGAACAAGAACGGGAGCGGTAGTTAACTTTTCTTTCAAAGTTTGGAAACTTGCTTCACACTCTGCTGACCATACATACTTCTCATTTTTCTTTTGTAATTGGGTCATGGGTTTAGCAATTTTGGAGAAATTCTCGATAAACCGACGGTAGTAGCAGGCTAGACCAAGAAAACTCCGGATGTCGGATGGATTTTTGGGTTGTCCCCAATCTAACACCTTTTTAACATTGCTTGGATCTACAGCAACTCCACCTTCGGATAATACATGACCAAGAAATCCAACTTTTTTCAACCAAAACTCACATTTGCTAAATTTGGCATACAAGCGGTGTTCGCGTAATTTTTCCAACACAAGACGGAGGTGCTTTTCATGTTCTTCTTCAGATTTGGAATAGATGAGGATGTCATCAATAAAAATGACCACAAACTCATCAAGATACTGCATGAAAACCGACTTCATCAAGCTCATGAGATACTCCATGAAAACCGACTTCATCAAGCTCATGAAGTACGCCGGTGCATTGGTTAAACCGAAGGACATGACGGTGTACTCATATAGACCATAAGGGGTAGAGAAGGCTGTTTTTGGAATGTCCTCCGATCTGATTTTTATTTGATGGTAGCCCAATCTGAGATCAATTTTGGAGAACACCTGAGCGCCGGTGAGTTGGTCAAAAAGATCATCAATTCGGGGCAATGGGTATTTGTTCTTGACAGTCACTTCATTCAATGGGCGATAATCAACACACATCCGCAAGCTAAGATCCTTCTTCAGCCGGACATCCCCAATGTGAGGAGCTCGGCCTAATGAAACCTTTTGCTTGCAGCTCCGTGAGTTGCTTTTTCAGTTCTTCTAACTCATTTGGAGGCATACGGTATGGTCTTTTTGAGATTGGAGCCATTCCGGGCAGCAAGTCTATAACAAACTCAACTTCCCGATCCGGCGGTATTCCCGGTAGTTCCTTGCGAAAGACATCGGGGTACTCACACACCACTGGTACAGCAGCTATGTCAATGGTTTTGGAAACCGAAAGAGCATGGAGTTGTGGGGAATGATCATCAAGAGCAAGAGAAATAGGTTCGCCAGTATTGTTTTTGAGTGTAATGAGACGATGGCCACAATCGATAACACCATGATTTTTGTGCAGCCAATCCATACCTAAGATGACATCTAAGCCCTTTGTGTGGAGGATGATAAGATTGGCGGTGAATTCTACCCCTTTTATAGCTATCTTTGTGTCCCGACTAATAAATTCAGCT
Organism: Leersia perrieri; assembly: GCA_000325765.3. Taxonomy (NCBI): domain Eukaryota; kingdom Viridiplantae; phylum Streptophyta; class Magnoliopsida; order Poales; family Poaceae; genus Leersia; species Leersia perrieri. Next base: position 10,419,027 of record CM002478.1, on the reverse strand, counting down.
CTCATCTCCGAACCGGGTGATGTAACAATTAATGGTGAGTGTAATCTACTAATGGCAAGTTCATGGTCTGAAGCAAAACTTTTGGTGACAAAAGAATGTGTAGCTCCGGAATCAAATAATACGGTGGCAGGATGAGAGTGGACAAGTAGCGTACCGACTAGAACATCCGGTGCATCATTCGCCTCCTCGGCGGTGACGTGATTCACCTGGCACCTCCTCTTATTTTGCTGACCCTGAGGTGCTGCCCTGGGAGGTGGATTGGGACGTGTTGCTGCTGGTCTTGGCCCTTGGACTTGTGCACGGTGAGGGTACGGACATTGGTTGAGGTAGTGGCATGCTTGCCCGCAATTCAAGCAGTTGTTGGTGCGAACGGGCGGACGAACAGCTTGCTGATTTCCGCCCACAGGAGGCGCGACACGCTTCTGAGGAGGGCGTGGCACGAATCCTTGCTGACGAGGAGGTGTTGGAGCTTGAGGACACAGAGAGGGTGGCTGCCAACCACAGGGTTTTTGCGAACCACCCGCGGCTGAAAACTGCGCAGCCCTCTTGTGCTTGCACTCGTTCTTGAGGTTCTTCATCTTGCTTTCCACAACCACGGACCTACTGACGAGGTCCTGGAAGTCCGTGAAAGAATGTGCAGCAAGCTCTAGTTGCATCTCCGCTGACAACCCGTCCATAAACCGATTTTGCTTGCGAGCATCGGTATTGACGTCGTCGGGAGCATAACGAGCTAAGTGGTTGAACTCGTGGAGATATTCCATGATGGTCTTCTTGTCTTGAGTGAGAGCTAGGAACTCGCGTCGCTTGAGGCCCATGATACACCTCGGAACATGAGCGGCACGAAAGGCATCGCGAAACTCGGTCCAAGTGACGACGTGACCGGTGGGTTGCATGGCGAGGAAATTATCCCACACCAATCACCGGCTGCGCCATGGAGTTGTTCAGACACCAAGCTGACCTTGTCGGCGTCGGGGCAGCGAATAAGAGCAAGCTTCCGCTCAATGGTGCGAAGACAATCATCGGCGTCGAGCGGATCATCGGAACGAGAGAACACCGGAGGTTGAGCTCGCTGAAATTCAGCAAATCCCCCGGGGGCATGATTCCCACCACTACCGCCCACACCTTGAGCAATGTGGGTGGCAGTAGTAGCCGTACTAGCAGCGATTTGTTGGAGGACCGCGTTCTGGGTCTCGCGGTTGCGTTCCAGGGCCAAGAGAACTTCGGCCATGGTGGGAGCAGGAGGTGGGTCCTCTGGAAGGTCGGAGTCATTCGTACGATTGGTACGGCGAGCCATCCTATGGATATGAGATTAAACACAGTTAGTGATAAGGATAACTAATCATCTACAGCGCCCAGAAAGTTTGCACACCCATCTCACAAAGTAAACTAAGTCTAAGTCATGGACTTAATATAAATGCACAATCCAAATGCATGTATAGCTATGTCTAGGTTTGCATAACAAATTTAAATGCACAAATTAATTATATACAAATGCAGAAAGTTACATTAGCATGATATGATGCAGCCAAATAAGAACCAACAAGAACCAAAAGGGCTCATCCTACGCTAAAGCCCGTGCAAGAAGCAATAAACCAATAAACCAATATAGTTTTCCAATTGCGATCAACATAGCGGGCCAAAAGCGTATCAATCGCAAGGAACGGAAAATTCATTTAAACCAACAATAAATAATGGCCCCTACATATATTTGAGTAAACTTTAACGAGTGTCTCTCAGCTGGGAGTACTCTTTTTCGATTTATTTGATTGAATTTTTGAGTTGGTATATTTTACTTCACTCGAAACAAGGTTCTGAAATTTCGCAGGTTACCGAACAGCAGCCACTTACAGATTTTTAGAGGGAGCTACAGAAGTGATAAAATTCTGAAAATTTTCGCATGAGTTCCTGGAGTAGTTTCATAAGTCCAGAAAAATTTTCAGTGAAAAACAGTGACTAATTTTTCCCGTAGAATCTTTTAACTACAGACTGTTCCAACAGTTCCAGATTTTAGCCAATTAATAGTTTGGAGGTCTAAATCAAGTTTATAATTTTTCAAAATTTGTGGGGAGACTAAGATTAGCCTAAGGAACAGAAATGCACCATTTTATCATGATTATTGCATATTTTAGTTGCATTTACAAACTGAAAGTGAAGTTCAATCGCCTCAACTTACCGGGTTACATTAGCCTCAACTTACCGGGTTACATTAGCGGTCTAATAGTTGAATGGGAGAAGTAATAGATTTATTTTGTAACCAAATTGGATCAAGATGAGTGAAAATCTGAGAGCAAGGTGAGGAAGAATTCTAGAAATGGATGAGGAGTAAAAAGATACACACCTCCTAGTTTTCACAAATAACTCAAGTTGAATATTTTGCAAATAATTTTCAAAATTGCCAACTTAGCTCTAGCCTACAGTCAGCATTGCTCTAATACCAACCGCTGTGGACACCCCGAGTATTATACCATTCGGTGTCCAACGCGACCACCACATACTTCTTGGAGGAGTAGGATCCATACACGCATAAATAGCCACTTATCCTCAATGTGTCCATAATCACGGTTGACACCTTTTATAATAACTGGAATGCCGAGTAGTGAGCGCAGGGGATAACCATAAGACCACTTGCCAGTCTACTCCGTCATATGCCCGTCAACCACGCAAAGGCGGCGACCAGATAACAAGGCATACCCCAGTGATTCGAACCAAAGCGCGATCCCTGATTATCCCAAGCGATCAAAACCCGTTACTCATGCTTAGCTAGTCCCCAGGAATGCGTCTAGCCTCGCACTTTCATCACAAGCAATTAATAAGCATAGCAAGTACCAAATCGTGGATAACAAGTAGCGAGGTACATGACACGACATAGGGTCCGAGGTCCCAACATACATCACATAAAAGTAGTAGCAGCGGAAAACTTAAAGAAGTTCAAAAGCAAAAGACAAAACCGGTGGCGCCACAAACCCACAAGGGCAAACCAACCGGGCAAGACTCAAGCTGCAAAGAGAGATCACTCATTTCCATCGCCGCCCACAGGACAGAAATGACCACACACGAAACACAACTCGACCTCGGAATCCTCTCCTGAAAACAGCGGCGTCGGGTTAAGTACAAGATTGTCCTCGCAAGTCTTACCCAAAAATATATACATAAAGGAGAGAGAGGAGTATGCAAGCCATACCTTAACTTAAGCTATCTAGGTTTAACATTTGCATAAAGCCAATTTTATTGAGCAAATAACAAGAAAAATAGTGAAGGAATATTAAATCTAGCATCATTTTAATATATGGACAGCAAGTATATAATTCTGAAATGTATACGCAAAAGAGCCCAAACGACGCTCCCATCAACAACCATGGACTTCCAAAGTCCATACCAACATGGCACAACAGGCCAACATCACCATAAAACATAAACCCATCCATATTAATCCACATTTGATGCAAACATAACTGTCTAACACATCAAGCAATGTCCATAACCAAGGACGCGGCTATTCGAATAGATTATACTCTGATCAGAGGTGTACAACTGGACCCACACGGAATGAACAAGCATCAAAAGGTACACACCCTGTCGAGTGCGATACGCGAGTGATACTAGTTCATTACATATTTTTCCTAATCCACCCCAACCACTTATACCATGCCGGGGTTCCCAACGACTCAGTCATGTGCGTGTGTGGTGTGACCAAGACGGGCGCGCCACGCGGGAGGCACCCCCGGCAAACATAGGCACCCGAGGTCCTCCAAAGGGCTAACTGCCCTCACGTCTCTCCAACATGGTATAAATGATCACAGTAGAACAAGTAGAACAAGCCGGATCCCATATACGGCATGTGGTAAGTACGTAGGGTGCTTATTAGACGTCAAAATATTCGGTCCTTAACGACCCGGACGAGGCTAATTGAATCAGGGGAACCAACCTCCCATCATCGCCCTATCACCCGTACAAGTCCATCATATTTCATCAACCATTATTTAGTGTAAGTGCTCAAGTTTTAAGCCCAAAATCACAAGTTGTTTATATACCACATTTAATAGCACTGTCCATCCATGTAGTTCTAATAGCACTAAGCATGGCTAAGCATGAATGAAGTAAACATCCCAACCATCCCCAACGGTATTAATAAGATATAGGAACAGCAATATAACAGGAACTAAAGGCATGTATAAGTTCTACTCATCCACCCAAAACCGATAATATTAATAACTAGACAACGCATGCATACATATATGTATAGATTGCAAACAAAACATTTTAGAGAAAGCATTAGGTTCTATATGCTTAGGTGTTTGTCTTGCTGCTGAGGGTAGTCACTAAGCATTAGGTTCTATATGCTTAGGTGTTTGCCTTGCTGCTGAGGGTAGTCACTATCCTCCTCTGGATATGGCTCGTTACTCTCTGGAATCTCCAAATGTATCGAAAAGAAGCAATATGCGAATAAAAGCCAAATAAACATGCGTATGCAAAATGATCAATAAATTATGAAATAAAAACAGTGGGTAGGGCATATTTAACTTGAATTTAGGTGAAAGAATCACTAGATTATCACTTATGGTTTAGGATATATGAAAAAGACAAGCTCTCAGGTCATATAATGGCAGTTCTGTAATTAATCAAGTATCTTTTTAGTACAATGCAAACAACAAGCATTTCAAATCAAAATTTTACAAGTATGATTATTTTTAGTGGGATGTACATCACTCTCAGGTCCTAAGAAAAATTAGTTCACAGTTATATGTGTTGTATATTTTTTTTATGGATTTTACAATTGAAATCATAGGGAAGGCAAGTAAATTAATAAACATGATTTAAGAGGTAGTTTTGTCAAAAACATTTTCACAGCAGTGAAGAGCACTAAAACACAAGCTCAACAAAATTAGTCTCACAATTTTATCATTTGCCAACAATTTCTTATGCCATTTACAAGATTTAGTCTATTAAAAGGATACATATAGCCATTTTTATTTTTTTACAGTTCAAAACAGTACAAAAGTGGGTCATTTTTATTGTTCAACATCGTAGATCACATTTTAAAGAATTGATAGAAATTTTGTTCACTAATTTTGGAGCTCTCATGAAGATATGCCTTTTATAAGTGCGCTGCCACTGGCGTTCTTGCCGGCGGCGACGGCGAACGGCGGGACGGATGGGGTCTCGGCACAAAGGGGAAATGGAGAGGAGGACACGACTGATCCATTGGTAGTTGAATCGACGCCGGAGATGGCCGGAGAATCGCCGGCGACGACGACGAGCGGTGGCCGGAGTTCGGCCGGCGCTGCATGCGTGATTTGAGGCTCGATCCGCGTGGGATGAAGCCTGGAATAGCAGTAGGGAGCTAAGGGGAGTCTTACCGTGTACTCGCCGGCGCGGAGAGGCTGCGCAGGGCTCCGGCGACGGCGACGGCTAACCGGCGGAGGCGGATGAAGGGCGACGGCTCACGGCACTGCATGCATGTAAGGGTTAGGGCCTGGATCTGCTAGAGGGGATCACGTAGACGGAGTAGGCGATAGGAATCGCCGGATGGCTCACCGGAGCGGCAGATCAGTACGGTGGCGCTTGGTCGACGGCGGAATGACGACGGCGGCGTCGATCTACTCCGTCGAGGCACTGCTGGGAACTGCATCAGCGGCTGTGGACTCGCGAGGGGAAGGCGGATCTGTTGGCGCGGTCTCGCGGGAGGAGGTGGCCGGAGACGGCGGCTCGACAGCCGGCGGCCCGGCGGCGACGGCGCGCCGGTTCACGAACCCGAGGCGCTAGTTCATCGTCGCGTTCCCGACGATTCCCTGCACCAAATGCGATGATATTTGGAGGGTAGTTAGGGAACAGAGAGGGACACAATATTCTATAGATCAATGACGACGAAGACGACCTGAGCCACGGCGGTGACGGCGAGACCTCGGCGGCTGGCGGGGAAATAGGGGAGAAAGAGGGCGGTGTGAGGGGTGTTTCTCTGGTGTTTCTTGCTCTGATGGAGAGTAGAGAGAATGAGAGAGTGGTTCAAATGGCTTGGTAAGGAAGGGAGAGTGAAGGAGGGGAAGATGACACCTCTCACTCTTGCTTGTATGCTCTCCAAGTGGCAAAATCTGCCTCTTGTGTCGTGGGAGTGGGAGGGGGTTTGGGTCAATGCCATGTGGGCGCTGGGTCGCTGGTGGGACCCACATGTCATAAAGAGAGGTTAGAGAGGAAAGGATAAAAAGAAGGGACAAAAACTAATTTATTCTCTCACCCACTCATGATCTGAAAATTCGAAATGGTTAGGAGAGGATTCAAAATATGGCCTTTGGACTGGAAATATGTTTTGGAACATGCTTTTCAAACCCAACTAGTTCACGAAAAAATGTTAAGCCAATCAAATCTAGCGAAAAGTTTAAATCGGTTAATATGAAAGTTAGTTTGAATCTTTAGGAGGTCTAAACAGAGAGTAAAAATTTCACAAAATTTATATTTGTTGACGATAAATAAACTAATATTTGAATAAAACATTAAACATGTGCACTTGTGTTCAAGTTATTAATCATTTGGAAGTTGTTTTGATTTTACCGATTAGAGTTGATTTTTGTTATCACATGTGAGCAATTTGAAATCAAATAATTATGCAAACTAAAAGACAAAAAAATATGCTTCTAAATACCCGGTTATGAACCTAGGGCTGTTACAAAGTGGGTGGAGGTTGTCCCTTTAAAGAAAGTTACATCAACCGACGCAATCAATTTTATCGAAGAGCATATTATTTATTGATTTGGAATTCCTCAAATTATTACTACTGATCAAGGATCCATTTTGATAGCTGATGAATTTATTCAGTTTGCCGATGGTACGGCGATTAAGTTGTTAAATTATTTATCATATTATGCTCAAGCAAATGGACAGGCAGAGGCATCAAATAAAAGTCTGATAAAATTAGTCAAAAGGAAGATTAGTGAGCAGCCAAGGAAGTGGCATGTTACCCAATCGGAGTCATTACGGGCATATCGGATGTCTTGTCATGAGGCTATCAAAGTACCACCTTATCAATTGATGTATGGGCATTATGCTATATTGCCTTGGGAAACTAACATCGGCTCAAGAAGGATTGAGTTACACGATGATCAGAAAGCCGATGAAGCCGATGAATATTACAGTTTGTTGACCAATGAGTTGGAAGATTTAACCCAAATACGTCTGAAGGCTTTGGAGAAAATTAAGGAAAATAAAGCAAGGGTTGCTAGGCATTATAATAAAAAAATGGTGCCTAAATCGTTTGAAGTTGGAGATTTAGTTTGGAAGTTGATTCTACCGATCGGTTCTAGGGATAATCGGTTCGGCAAGTGGTCTCTTATGTGGGAGGGACCATTTCACATACATCGGAGTGTGCCTAGTAATGCTTATTTGCTCGAAAGTTTGGATGGTGAGGTATTTGGGTGAGCACTCAATGGAAAGTATTTGAAGAAGTATTATGCAAGCGTATGGGTTAATGCTTGATCGGTTGTTTAGCCGATGGAACTATAGCCGATGTACTTGGTTGTACATCACCTTCAGATGGCCGATAGTGCTCTATCGCCCTTAGAACAGAAATATAAGGAATGCGAAGCTTACGGACTTAATGGGATAAATGACAGCTATGCTATTACAAATCGGTTGTGTGACCGATTGAAATTGTTCAAGGTTAACAATGTAGTCGATACTTGAAGCAGTCCAGGAGAATGCATAGTATGAAAAGACGCTGAAAATTTAAGATCAACTACTGATTACAGAAGTTCTTGACGGCTTGAAGACACTGGATACAAATTTGGTCGATTCCATCAATGATGTGCTAATCTTCTTCGTCGGTGCCGGGAGGTGGAACATGGAGATTGTTAAGTTGATGATGAAAATCTCAGAGATTTGGCTTGCATGCTTGGGAGAAGCTCCATTTGATGATACTTTTCAGTCCGATTCCAGCGAACTTCCTCAAGAGAAGCCAGAAGTTCAGCCTCTTGGTTATCTAGTGAAGCGATTTGTTCTTGAATTTTGGAAGGAGCTTTCTTCAGCACATCAATTTTGTGGTCGTCTACTGATGGTTTTCTTCATTGAATACAGCTGGGCCTGTCGACCATTGGCGGAACGACGATCAGATATATGTCGTCGTGCCCTTGCGATTGCGATGGAGTGAGAGTCGATATAAGCGGCTTTATTGAGGTCGTCTATGAAGTGGTCAGGGAGATACTGGAGGATTTCTTCGATGATGTGCATGATCATATACGATTGGTCGATGACCGTGTCTAGAGGTGACTCCAAGAGCCATTCTATTTTGAGGAGTTGTTGTTTGACCGATACTGGTAGAGGAAGGGGCTGGCTTGAAGCTTCGTCATCCCCATGGTATTGAGTGATGTCAAAGGGGAAGAATTTTGCGGGCGCCTAGAAAGTTTGAACATTAAAATGGTAGTGGGAATACTGAGGAGCAATAATGGATAGGAACAAACCTCTATGGACATATGGTCAATGTCTCCGGAATTTGAAGCTGCGACTATTGTTCCTTCGGAGTCCGCTATCATCAAGGTTTCGCCTAAAGACGAGTCAGGCTGAAAGAGAGAAAGGGAAATTAAAATAATTGATAATGATGGAAGAAGAAAGCAAGGAAGAATTTACCAGTGGGGTGTCTATAACAAACGGGCGAAGTTGAGGTGAGCAACGAAAGGATACAAGAAGCGGAAAGAAGAAGATTAAGAGTGGGGATGGTTGTGTATATAGAGAAGTGAGTCTTCTAGGGAAAGGAACTTTGTCTTCCATTGGAAGATTCACGGGAATCGAGGGGCCACCCTCATGTCTGCTGATGGACCAGAGTTTAATGGACTTAAAGGATGCAAATCAAACTTGTTGAAATAAATTCCAAAGCACCTTCCAACTACTTCGGAATCGGAGGGCATGTGTTGACACCAGAATTTGGAACGGCTTAGAAGTCGATGAAAACATGTGGTCTGCATCGGATCGGGAAGAAAAGAATCAGGCCGATGAGGGCAGGATTTTCGATGAAGAGCAAGTCAACATGTAGGCATGGACTGCGTTGGGCTGTATCGGGCTTGAAGTCCAATTGTATCTAGGTTAGGAAGGTTTGTTAGTTTCTTTGTTTGCAAGTCATCAGAGTCCTAGTTTGTAAAAGTTAGGAGTCAGTTTTGTTTTTGGTAACGATCTTATGTGTTAAGCTGATCGGGTCGTGTGTAAGTAGGAGTCGAATACCCATGGGTATAAATATTGTAACCCGGGTACTGTAGTAGAGATAACCTTTTCAACAATACAACTTCGGTGCATCGCCACCATAACTTCTTCTAGGTTTTCGATGAGACTGTGCTTTCGGGATGTGTTGCATCGATTTGGTTCCATATATTCGATTATCGGTATCGGTACTTTCTCGGTTAGGTCTGATATATTCGATTGTTGATCTATACATCACGTATCATATATATCGCCAGATTATCAACCATGATATATTTGCATCGGTTCATCTTGGTTAGGACTTTCTTGGTTAGGTCCAATATTCTAATTAAAATGCTAGTTAGAACTTTCTTTGTTAAGTCTGATATTCTAATTAGGTTGCTACTGGTAATAATATATCAAGGCAGTACTCTATACGACGCGATATATCCATAATCATATATGCCTTTAGTCAATATATCTAGACTAATTAGTGATAATCTCGGTGCAAGCTGTCTCGACCCCGCACGATCCTTCGAACTGAGGTTAAAACCAATCGGTTTAGGTGTATCGGTTTTAGGCATTTATGATTCAATCGGGGTTTCAGCCGATAGGTTATCTTCAATTCAGTTTCATATCATAACCTCCATCGGCTCGTTCCTATTTAATATAGCTGATGCAGATTTATTGGACTTGATAGCCGATCGCAAAACTCTTGCTATCGGCTACCCGCCCAGTGGCCGATGGTACTTGGCATCTAACTTTAATTTTCCTATCTTGTTGATTGCAGGATCAAATCAACTGGCACGCTCTGAACCCAATTTTTAGGACCTGCACTAGAGTTAAGCAGATCTCTCAGGCCTTTGGTGTGAAACACGTGTAACCAAATTTCACGTCAACACCTCACTCTCAAGCAAGCTTGTGGATGAGAGGGCTATTGGTATTTCTTACGTTCACAGAATACATCCGCAAGCGCACGGAATACCGTTGTAGCATTTCACCTTCGCGTGACCCCAAAAGGATATCGAACTTAGGGAACAGGTGTAATTTATCTAAGGCTAAGACTATCCAAGGACAACCACCACTAGTAGCGATAGACTAGACTGGAGAGGACTTTCTATGTGTTTTAATTATCTAGCTAAGTTAAAAGGTAATTTCCTATCTTTTGCTTCGGGCACCGACCCCTGCTGGTCTGCCAGCGTGGTTCTGGCTATAGCTCTATAATGTACCCGAACGTGGAGGATTACTAGGACGGAATTCAGGGTTGTCACCACCTGCCGTCTACCTCTGACAAATCCGTGGGATACACAACAAACAAAGGTAACCTCTAATCTAGACACCACGTCTAAGTTATTAATTACTACTCTAGTACTCCCGAAGGAACTTCCTTCTTAATCCAGAGTCTTAGTACTAGAGCACTTAGTACGAATACTAAACATTGAACCCACAAAGATGGAAATATATCTCACTTAGACTAAGTAATTAAATAACATAAGAAAGAATCTCGAATGCTTACTTTATAGTAGAAGTCTTCTCCAAACCCGGAGCAGTGTAGCGACAGCTCTGGTACTCCTCCAGAACTACTCCTAGATAGCTGCATCCACCGAGGTAGAAGTCAAAGAAGCACCAAACTTTCGGGCACTCCTCTAGAGCTTCCCCTCACTCTCTACCTATTCTAAGCTACATGAGATCCTCTTGTAATTTAGCTCAAGTGTGTTGTGGTCTGTTGTGAAGTGAAGAATGGGGGGTATTTATAGGTGGAGGTGCCTTGGGAGGATAGAGTTTCTTCCAAGCATCCAAAGAGCATCTTCACCCTCCCAGTGACAAGTGTCCAAAGTTATGGCGGTTTCTTCAAGTGGCGGCAACCTGAACCGACATTAGGATGCGATGAGGAAGCGACACATGGAAGATGGCGGCCAGACGAGCCAGAAGTGGTTCGGTCGAACCATGACTAGGCCTGTTAGGACCGGTTTTTGTCCTGGACACTCATTTTGGGCCCCTCAATACCTAGGTAGGTGCTAGTGGCCTTTTTGGAGATGTTTACTTCATTACTTGGGTTTTGGGGCTCCAAAACTCCATAAGTTCACCGGCTCCAAAACTCCATAAGTTCACCGACTCCAAAACTCCATAAATCACCTGCATACAAATATTCACCAACACTTGTGGAAATGATTAGAAATCAATCTTACCACTAGGTTGGATGTTTTATTATATTATTTTATGCAGGCATTGACGACACTAATTTTTTATTTAACAGCTGTCAACAAGGGCCACCTGGCAAGGATAACTGTCGAAGTAACAGTCCTTGCACCTCAAACCATCAAGGGGACCCACCTGTCAGAGACCTGGAGGAAGATGGAGTCGGTTATGGGCAACCCTAGTTTGGCCGAACCAGTCTGGTGGCTGATCCCACCGACCTTCCGTGTGGACGCTCTGGATTGCTTCTTGAAGTCGGTTCCGAGGGGCATGATGGTCATTTCCTGTTCCAGCTGCCGCCATTGAGAGCCTATTTAAGGAGCACCTCACTTACTCTCCAACAGACACCAAAGCGAACCTTCAAGCTAGTTTCTCAAGTTTAGTATTAGTATAGTACTAGTGGAATAGAATTAGTATAGTTCTTTTTTTTCCAGCGGAGGCTTCTTGAATTCGGTAAAGTTTAATAGCTTTTCCTTCTTTCGGCAAGACATTCCGATATTCAATATAATAGTCTTCTTTATGAAGTCTGGTACTTTATTCCAATCATAGAATATGAATGCCATGCTTAGTTTATGTTTAATTAGTATAAGTCATGTGGATACATCTTGTTGGATTTGCATTGATGCTGGTATAGTGTTTAATTACTGGGTTCATAATCTGCTTAGGCTAGTCCAAGAGATATGGGTTCGGGATTTAGTTGATCTATTACCAAAGCTTAGTAGTAGAGTAATAAGGAGTAGCATAAGCATGGGACTTAGGCTATGGCTTACCGCTATTTGGGAGGATATACTCTGGGTGATTTCCAGGCCGTTGAAAGTGACAGCTCAGTATGGGAGTCCCCCCCGGTGGTATGTTCACCTTTATGAAATTTCCTAGGGTTGGATAAGTACCTCCGTATCTAACTTCGGCTGGCTAGCTATGACAGATTGTCGTAAGGAACTCGACAATCCAGGGTAGTCATGCGATGCATTGGGAGGATGTAGCTAAGCTTATGCTTAGCACATTGCACTGTAGACGGGTCAGGCCACATGATAAATACTAGTATAGATTAACACTTGTATTCTAGAAGCATAGGATGGGACATAACTAATCTATTTACACTTAATCTAATTTAGGAGTATAGTAGAGCTGAGGTTAAGCTTGTGTGTCAACCTACTATTGGTATTTCTTATCATCATCGTTGGAAATAGAATTCCAACGACAGTGACTCAAAATAATCAATGGGTAATCTATAGATCACATAATGAATCCGCAAGCACACGCATACACCATTGTAGCGTTTTACCTAGAAGTATTCTGAGGTATCATATTTACTTAATCCCAAGGTATCTAATATTATATCATACACTTGCATACGTTATAGTTCTAATCAGGGGTAAGATAAATATCTTGGGTAGAGTGACACAAGCAAAGGAATATGATATCTTTATAAATAATCCTAATCTATTATGTACTTCTATTGTACAACAACCTAGCCCATACTAACTAATATACAACAGTGTAGTGTACCCTCCTTACAATGCAGCTATAGCAAAGCCTTAACCTAGCTATGCCCTCCCGGTGCTTTGCAAAGTTACATCAGACTGTGGAGTTCCTTACGACAGTCTGTCCTAACCACCCAACCAGAATTAAATGCAGAGGTGCATCTAACCCTACTAATTCTGATGTAGGAATATATACTGCAGGGGCAACACCTGCACTAAGATGTCATCATTAGTGGCCTGCGTTCCCTTCAGAGTATATACACCCAAATAATGGTAAGATCCTGTCTAGACACCATGTCTATGTTATCACTCCCTACTCCAGAGTACCTAAGTTCCAGACTAATAACTTTTGGTTCAACCTAAACAGATTATTAACCCAGTTCTTAGACACTATTCCCGCACAATGCAAATCTCAGATAATGTAACTACACCAAGTATACTAATCATGTATGAACTAAGCATGGCATCCATAATTTAAGACTTAGACTAAAGTACCACAAGTGTATAAAAGAAGAATGATTATATTGAAGTGATGAAATGTAACATACCCACTTTAGTTACCTTAGAAATGGAGAAGGAATGATGTAAATTATGGTGGGAACATTTGCATGGGCATGAGCATGAAGTTCTATGTTGATTTTGATTTTTTTCTTGCATGGATCATACTAGGTTCATATGCATTCCTGCCACTGTTTGAATTTTTAAAATCCACTGGAGTAACCAAAAATTCTGTACAAATTTACACAACACCTTTACGATGTGGAACACCAACTGGAATTTTTCCAGAATTTTTGGAGGAAGTTTGCTAGCTCGAAAAATTACCAGAACCTGGCCATTACAGCTGTGAAAACAGAAATCTGAACCCTACTTTTGAAATTCACGAAATTTTGCTCAAACCTGTTAAGGCCGAACCAATTGGACTAGATTCAAGTGCACCTGATTCTCTGCTCACACAGAAAAATCAAACAAAAATAACCAAGGGAGATCTGGTAAAAACATAATCTCACATGGCCAGATCTGGGCAATGAGATAGATTTTTTCAGCTCTCTCCTTGTTCCCTGTCGCTGACCAGTGGGCCCCAGGCCAGACATGGACCCTACCTGCCAGCCAGCGCACCGATTCGGCGACGCAGCGAGAGCGCGCCAGCACCTGCTTGCCGCCCGGCGAACGCGCGACGCCCGTGCCACTTCCTGGTTGCTGCTCGCTGCCATGCCTCTTTTAAGCTTCCAACCGCTTTGGCCGACATTCCACATCCTAACACGGGTCCCAGTCCTGAACATCGGCAGATATCGCCACCGGGTTGCCGGGAATCACCGCGCCGCAGCAGAGTACGCTGGCGAGCCATCCACCGCGTCGCACGGCCGCTCCGGTGAGAGCCAGTCGCCACGACCACCATAGCCATCTTCATCTCATCCTGTAGGTCCTAGAGAACCTGATCGTCGAATTCTTCCTGTGGAGAGAGCTGCCGGCGACGTACCGCGCCGCCGCCGTCTTCTGCTGGGAGGACAACGCCGTCGATCCACCGGACCAGATCGAGCCAGGCCCAGCCACTTCGCCACCACCTTCACGGCCCCAAAACCCCCTGGAAACCCGAAGGAATCGATCCAAGGAGATGTGACGCCGGAGATCGACTTCGTCTTCTTCCTCTTCGGCCCCTGCCTCCTTTTCTGTCGATCCACTGCTCTGGTGAGCTTCGGCGCGATTCTTTTCAGCCGGACCTACTGTAGGTAGTACTTAACCTCGTGCACCACTCCCCTTTGCAGATCCATGCCTCTAGGACGCTGCCGACATGAACCCGACGACGTACACCGCCGCCGAGCCACCGTCGTCGTCGCCGGAGCGAACCAGGCCACGCCGAGCTGCAGCTGCGCCGGGGTGAGAACCCTGAGCCCCTTAGACATGATTTAGGCACAAAAAGATTCCAGGATCTGATTTCATTTGCGGTTGCCGTGGTCACCCGTGAGCCACCGACGCTGTGCACGCCGCCGGCACCGGCTCCGACCGTTTCTTGCCGCGCGAGGACCAACAATAGATAGGTCTTAGTCGTGGGAGCATTTTTGCTGTTGGCCTTCGCTGCCGCGCCGAAGTTCGTCGACGCCGTCGGGCTCGCGCGCTGGCCTGCGAGCCGAGGAATTTAAAACCCAAGGGGCTAAACTGCAAGATTGTCACAGCTAGTTAAAGTTTAACTCAAAGAAAACCTGAATTTGTAAAATCCATATAAAAATCATCTTAGCTCCATTTTGTGTGAAACAAATTTCTATGGAACGGTTAAAACCTGCACAACTTGAATGTAAAATAAAAACTGGTAAGTCCTGTGCTGAAAACTTGGATAAAAATCTGGAAAATGGAACCCTGGACTATGCACACCTGAATCCTTTGAAAATTCATATCTCCTGGACCTTAACTTCAAAAATTGTGAAATAATTTTTTCTGGACTCTACACACTGAGTTTAATAACTTTGTAACAGGAAGTTTTGCCAAAAACACATTTCTTGTGTATGCCTAAGTTTGTACCTAGGAAGTTGAATAAGTCAAACTGAGAATTATAAAAATTCATAACTTGGATTTGAAAAGTGGTAAAATCTGAAAACCTGGACTGAGCATTACTTATTTTCATGTTCTACTTTTTGTGAAAGTTCCATACATGTTAGAGCATGCTGGGTTTTATTGCACTCTTATTTATTTGCCGACAGCGGTATTGTGGAGAATAAGCACGATTACGGCGAGGAGGTCGCTGAATTCACTGACCCTGAGTGAGAACCAGAGCAAGGCAAGCCTTCCTCCCCTCCCAGGGAGAATCATTTGAACGTGTTGGGCCATTTTTGGAGGGTTAAACCTTTTGCATTAATAGTTTGCATGCATAGTGAATCACTTTCGATAATAACGTCATTTCAAATTTGTTAGGTTAAAATTTGAACTTGCATGACTTGTCCAGAGCTGGTAACAACCTGAACAGCACCTAGAGAACTTTGCGAAATGTTTGGGATTGTCCCTTATGGACTACAATGCTTAGCCATGCTTAGAATGGGGTCAAAATATACATGATGGTTATATGAAACTTATTTTGCACACTTCTATATTGCTGAGCTGAAATGATAAATGGGTTGGGTGAATGAAATGATGTTGGAACCTGGGATTTTTAGACTTGGGCGGCAAGTGGTTCGCATATGTGTTAGTTGCGGGCAGATAGGGGGAGTGCTCGCCTGAGTTGATTAAGGACCGAACTCAGAATCATTTGGTGTCGAACACTAGTATGGTTCACACGTGCTAGAATGGGATGTCCATAACTTATTAAGTCATTCGGCAATTGAATTCCGCACTCTGGTAGGCCGGTGTAGTATGGGTGGTGCCTATGTACCCATAACGGTAATAGGGCTACCTAGAGGAGCTACCTATTAACCTGTAACGGTGGTAGGCGTCTAAGTTTGTCCAATACAACAATATCGTGCCTCGTAGGGAACCCAGGAGAGTCACGCCTACGGCGCTAGGTTTGGCGAGGGCCCGCCGCCTAGCGGCACTACCTTGCAAAGTAGCACAGAGGAACACATATTGTGCTGTTGCGGGTTGAAGTGTCGGATGATGGAACGGTTATGTCGTGGGTAGTAAATCGGGTACTTCAGTATCGCGAGGCATGCAGTGCATGATTACTACCTTATGTCGTGTGATTTGTACGAACTCTGTAGAGTCAAATCTAGCCGGTTAGCCGCGCTCACGGTTACAAGCTGCGCCTTGGGTGGTAACGAGTATAGTTTTGATGGTTTTGGAAATGCTTGAATGAATTACATGTTTATATTTAAGTTGTATTATGGACTTGATGCCAAGGAGGGCAGCAAGGCTTCTTATAATTTGCCACTACTTGATCACCATGTTATGCTTTCTAAGTTCAAATGAATATTGCCTAGCTTCCATAGTTACAGACTTGCAAACTAAATCTTGCCTTATGCAACCCATGTACCACATTCCTACTTTGATATTACCATGCATGTACTTAGGTTTCACCTTGCTGGTACATTATTTTGGTAATGTTGAGTTGTCTTTCTTTACTTTCTTTTGTGTTGTTAGCCCTTAGCATAGGTGAGGACTACTCTTACGATGACTACACCACCGGGGATGCCGAATTTTACCAGGAGTGTCCTACCTAGGGTACCGCCTAGTCGAAAGAGCTTGTGGGTTGTATTTTGGGTAGCCAAGCTTCCGTGGACCGTAACTATTTGGCTAGTCGGCCATTATGTAAACTAAGTACCTAAACTACCTACTTATGCTTATGCACTAGAACCATGTTTATTTTTGTGCTATGCTTGCTAGATGAAAGTGTTGGACTGGTTCTTTCCTGGGGCTAGTCGAGCACAAGTATGGGCTTAGGGTTTGCGAGACCGCTGCCGGGTAACGCTGGAGATCCAGTCCCGTGAGACGCGTATCGTTTCTGGTCTCTGCCATCGATACGGGTGACGGGCGTGTCTGGTAGTGGACTGGCAAGTTTCCCACGTCAATTGTCTTGTCGATCGTCTGTCCGGGCATTACAATTGAGTTGTTGGAAAGGTACTCGGCCATCACCACAGTTGCGTGAAGTCGAGCGGCTATTTTGCGTGTATGGATCCCGCTCGACAAATATCGCAAAGGTCCCTGACCGAGTCCCTCACAACATCTTAATTGTGGTGTGCCACACGAAAGTCTTACAATAGAACTAGAAAAGTAGAACTTTACCCAAATTCTTCCGAAAGCTTCCTTGAACTAGAACTATTCTCTTCCTACTATTACTTGGACTAAATACCATAAGGATAGAAGCTTGATTCCTTGCTTTGGTGTGTGTTGGAGAGTGGAATGAGGCCTCCTTTTATAGGCTCCAATGGCGGCAACTTCCAATGGGAAATAACCTTCTTGCCCTTGGTAACCGCCATCAGCATCCAACCAGTGAGTGACACGTGCAAAGTCGGTGGGAGAGGCGGCAAGGCTGGTTCGGCCGAACCAGGCCAGCCTCCCACTGACATGTGGGCCCTTATGACGATTATTGGTGCGAAGACAATTATCTCCAATGCCAGCTGGCCCTCTCATCCACAAGCTTGCTTGAGAGTGAGGTTTCCTCATGATTATCTCCATTTTAATGTATTTTCCCTACAAGAAAATATTTTCCACGTACAAGTGGAACTATGTCATTCTGAAACAAATATGCATTGTAAGCATATCCTATTCTCTTTTATTTTAGTTGAATTGACGGTCAAATATTGCTATAACGACCGTCAACACCTACCCATGATATTATTATTTACCCCTGCGTAGACTATGACGTATAAAAGTATATATAATTTATCGGTATAGTTTCATTCTTATAAATCCTCCCTTCGGATTAAAAACGATACCTTGGAATACTTCTGGGTGAAATGCTATAATGGTATATCCGTGCGCTTGCGGGCGTATTTGTGTAAACCATAGATTACCTATTGATATTTCGGATCGCGGTCGCTGGCAATTATATTTTTAGGGATGACGTTAAGAAATACCAATAGTTGGTTTGCTCAATGACAAGTCTGGTTTGGATAGTCGCACATTTATTTGAAGCTTAGTATCACGGTGTTGGTTGATATATTGAAATATTAATGTCAACAAGGATCATGCGAATAAAAGGTCAACTATAGAGACCAGATCATGTGAATTGTTGTTGCATTTATTTGAAAAATCTAATAGATATTGTTGTACAAAACGTTTATGGGACTTTAGAAGATAAATCCAAATCGATAAACCACATACAACAAAATTCTTGGTTGAGTATAGAATATTATAGTACATAAGAGGCATAAGTTATAACTAAATGCAACCTGCAAAATATCAGTGTACAAATCCATCCATGTTATTTAATGTAGAAGAGAACATAAATTTAACTAAATCCATAAACATACAAGCTATATATGCATTACTTGATGTCTGAGTTTCTCTGTATAAACATTAGAAAGGAACCGTATGTTAGCCAGACAACCAGTGGGCCAGATAAGGAAGAAAAGGTACCAATAATAGTCCATCAGTATGCAATCTCTCCTCTTGGCACCCGTCAAGATAAAGGTTGTCACTGCAACTCTTTGCATGGTTCTTGTAATCATGTCTTGCGCCATGACTTCCACATCAACATCACCACCTGTGCATGCGCGTGCCCCACCTGTGCATGCACATGCCCCACCTGCGCCTGCAGGTCCAAATTGTCGTATGTCGCTGCTCTTACTCTTCAATGTTTTGGTGTTTTTTAGCGAACCTTTTTAGATTTCCTTTTCAATTATATAAAAGACTCATAACACACACACTACAGACCTGTTATTTATTCCACATTGCTAACAAGAAATCAATCCATGAACTTTCACAAAATACTTAGGCCTCTTTAAATCAAGGAAAAAATAATGTAAGAATTCAAAGGATTTAAACACTACAGAAAGTAATCTTTTGAAATGCTAGAATCAAATGGTTGAACCCAACTAAATCCATGTGCAGTGAGAGGGATTAAGATTTTTACCAAAGAACCAAGGTGCATCGAGTCGTGGTGCGAAGAAACATGCCACCCAGAGGCTAGAAACCGCAACTGCAAGGTTTGGGACTCTGGTTGTGGGACAATTGAGAGACGTCATGAATGTTTCTGCTATTTTTACAAATAATTATATCAATGGTGACGTGAGTAATAATAGTATTATATTTCTCAAATTAGGGAAGGAATAGATCTATGTATATCAGATGACAAATTGAATAAAGAAATATGGTTGGCTTTATTATCTCACATTGTGTTTGGAGTTTCCTTTCTGTGTTCTCATATTCCAAAAAAAACTTAATCTGCGCATATTGCTTGAATATTGATACCTTGTGTACATGCTTTGGCAAAATGTGCTCTTCCAAGATGTTACTACCTTACAATTTATACTTAAATAAATTATGCCATTTAGTTTTGTCCACTGAATAGCACCGGTCAACACAACTTCCTCAACAAAATGAAGTGAAAGAGATTAGTTGGCCGTGAACACGAAGGCATCTTGATTTTGAACCAAGGGGCTTGACTCATGTTATTTGAAACATTTCAATTTAAACGATTAGAATAAATTGGGCGATGCCATATGAGCTCTCTCAATTTAGGTCACTATAAGAAAACTGTTAATCTATGATGGATTTCTTGTGACGTTATCAGAAAACGTCATTAACAATGCACAAATCTGTCATGGATCTAGAGTATGGATATCAGGCCCATAATATGGTGATGTTTCACTAAATTCTTCACAATCTAGCCCACTAACTAGTGACGTTCTATAAAATTCGTCACGATCGACATGGACTAATCTTTTCATATCCAGTCAGCATGGACCCACCTAGCCCTGCCATTGGAAATGGGTAATCAATACCCATACCCATACCCATGTTATTTGGGGAGGGTATGAGTACAAAAAATTATCCATTTCAGTTTTAGGTATAAGAGGGTAATACCCATGATTACCCGCTTTACCCATACTCATATTTTTTTTGCATAATGTTAAACTCGTACTTGCATATACATTACCCATTTTCACCCTTACCCACTGGATAATACCTGCGTTGACACTATAAAATTTTGTCAAATTCAATCAAATTTTATAGAGTTGATTTATCTTATAAAGAAGCAATTTTGTATGATTTTTGAGCAAATTTTAAATGTGGGACCCACCGCTTTACTCACACTTATTTTTAAACTCGGACCCTAAAATTTATAAACTCATGTTCACACTATAAATTTTTATCAAATTCAACTAAATTTTACAGGATTGATTTACCTTATAGAAAAGCAAATTTGTACAACTTTTGAGCAAATTTGGAATGTCGAACCCACATATACATTACCCATTTTCACCCTTACCCATTGGATAATACCTATTTTACCCATTAATAGCAATTATAGAATATTCATTCCAACAAATTACAACTTGTTTTTCTATAAGCTCATCTCAAGAGAACTCTAAGGTTAAGTGTGCTTGACCTAGAGCAATTTCAGGATGGGTGACTCGCTAGAGAGTCTTGATATCCTAGAGAGTTGCCATGTGATAGCAGGCCCGGCCCAAGGGTCGGGTCGTGACACTAAGTGGGCCATTTTTATATTGATGGCCCACGATGATGACATCATTGTACACACAAGTAGCCACGTTAGCGTTGATGACATCATGGTGATGTGGTTATTCAATTTATGACGAATACTAGCCTACGTTTGTGATGTTTATTCCATAATAAACACTAGGCTTGGGTTAGGCTACACTACACGGGCATAGGACAGTTCTATGACGGTTGAGAAACGTCACGGATCACATTCAATCTATGACAATTTTATTCCATCATACCGTTGTTGACGGTCGTTATTGCAATATTTTTGACGTCAATATAACTAAAATAAAGGAGAGTTGGGTATGCTTGCAATGCATATTTTGACGTCAATATAACTAAAATATTCTGCAAGTACAAGTGTAACTATATTATTCTGAAATAAATATGCATTGCAAGCATATCCTATTCTCCTTTATTTTAGTTAAATTGACGGTGGAAATGTTGCTATAACGACCGTCATTGCTTAGCCATGCTTAGAATAATTTAGGCACACTGTGGGGTAGACTATGTTTCACACCTTATACATGTGATCTATCATGTTGGATTATTGGAATAGCTAAATAAAATGTTGTCAATTAAAATTTGATTTAATGGTGGGTCGTGAGCAGGTGGATTTGGTTGGTCGTGCTCATGATGATTAAGGACCGGTTCGCGAGCTATCTTTGCGAAGCATTCACTGTACTGCCCTTAGGCCAGCATGGGCAACAGCTTGGTTTCGTGATGTAGCGGGGCAGTGCGATTCACCAGGTTGTTGTGGCAAGGATAAGCCCACATAGGATTGCCAGGGGAGTCATAGCCTGGTTTTGGTGGGACTAGGAACCTGGTGGGTGTTCTCGTACTGTTTCTTGTTGCAAAGCAGGCCATGTCATGATCCCGGGGAGCGTGTCCTAAGGCTAAATTGGTACACCTCTTATCAGAGTAAAACTATTCGAATAGCCGTGCCCGCGGTTATGGGCGAGCTGAGCATTGTTTTTCGTGATTAGTCCCACTGTCACTTAATTAATAATTTGGTTAAAATTTTGATAAGTGGGATAACTCCTGGTTTGGGGTTAGGATTAGCTCCTGGTATGGGGTGATGATTAGCTCCGGGTATGGAGTTATGGTTCGCCTCTGTTGGAGTTATGAATAATTCCTGGTGTGGAGTTATGGTTGGGCCGGTGCAACCGAGATAGGTTGTACCATGAGTGGTTAATTATTGATTATTAAACCTCTACAGTTTTTCTTAATTAATTCCTTTATTAATTAATGAATGTTGCATGCATGAACCATATTATGCCATCCTTTGTATATCCCATGCATTACTACATATTTTCCGTTTGCCTGTGTGACTTGTGGAGTATATCGTATACTCACCTTGCTCTACACTACTGGAGGGGAAGTTCTACGTCAAGGATGGTTTCCGGGAAGGTTGGCTAAAGCTCGGTCTAGTGTCTGTGGAGTGGAGCTGAAGCCTCGCTAAACCGTTTAGTCCGCTGCGTAGTTTTTTTTTCTGTTTGAGAGGTTCTATCCACCTCTGTAATAAATATTGTAATTCGGTGTTGATTAAATTCAATAAAGTACTCTGTTTATCAATTTTGTCATTTGTGTCCCTCGGCTGATTCCTGGACGAGGATTAACACACATTGTGAGCGCCGAATTTCGAATAGAAGTTTCGGGCGTGACACCACGAGCACGGCTATTCAAATAGATTAGCTTACTCACAGTGTAGTGGATGTATGCTGTACCCGCACTCCGTGGTTCAGCCCAACACATGAGCTGGTCCCAACACATGAGACATACCACGACCTAGTTTTTTGAATCTCCTAGCATTGAGGCACCCACCGCAAAGACAGTTAATCCTCATACACCCGCTGGCTCGGCGTCCCCCTAGCCAGTAGTGTGAGGGGTCTTGGGCACAGAGGTGTCAAAGGAAACGAACACGACAATGGTATATTTTTAATTGGTACCAATTATTCTCATTTCAACGTTACTCTCATTCCACTTCACGATTCTCACATCATCAACTATTAAGAACAGACCATGCATTGTGGTGCCACCCCACTAGGATCATCTAATCCACTAGGTCACTACCCATGTTGAAATGTGGTAGTAACTCAGATTGTTTCCTGTCTAACATCTTGACTCGGTCCTTAATTGACTAGGATCAGTTCTGACCATTACGTAGAACCATCCATAGCTCACCATGCCGCCCCAATCTAAATGGTTTTGCTTTATTTAGTTTTGGATTTTTGCAAATGGTTTTTGGTGTGTAAACACAGAGAGGTACCTCGTACCACAATCTACCGGCCAACGATCACTCCCCGGAGCAATCGCCACCAACTCTAATCAATCACACACATACACATCATACATGTATGTAAATGACTAAATAAGCATGAATAAGCAGTGTCAATATCACAACTAGGGACTGATAAATAATACAGCAACAAAGAAATCATGGCATCATCATCAAGGATAGCTCAAATCAATAATAGGTGCGCAATTTGTAAATAGCATGCAATTTAGTTGCAAACAAAGCATTTCACAATATAGGCACAACATGGTAAAGGAGGGTTTCATGATGACTTGCCTGGTTTAGCTACCGCATTCTCCTCGACACACGAGGCATCACCAACGAAAATATAACCCGTCGAGCAAACGTCTAAATTAACCTAATGGCTAAAACAAAATAAGATAACCATAAATACCAAAAAATATGAAAAATACCAAATTTGAATCATTGGGTAGATCTTGATTCTAGATGAATTTTGGTGAAAGTTTCACTAGATTCCGAGTTAAAATGAGTGAGTTCTGGCGGTTTAAAGATTCAAATTTGAATTAAATCCAAAGGTGTACTGTGCAGCCATTTTCTCTCTATGGGTGAATTATTTTTACTAGGGAAATCTAATTTATTCACTGACAGGTGGGTCCTAGAGGTTTTAATTATAACTTCTATTAATATTTTTACATTAGCAAAGGTTACTGAGTATGGCAGGTGGGACTAGGGTCAAACCTTGACCTGGTCAAGCTGACCATGGATGGTCCTGGGCCCACATGTCATGCACACGGAGGTCATTTAAGTGTTTTAAATGGGCCATTTGTCAATGACACACAAGTCTAAATGGGCTTTAATTAGGTTTTTGTTAACAGTCTAGGCCCATTTGTCATTTGGAAGGGTTAAGTAGGTGGTTAACTTAATCTTGGCCATTAATATTTAATTATGTGGGGCCCTTTCTAACCCGTGAGCGCACGCCGGAATCTCAACTTGTCGGTGTTCATCGCGGGAGGCGGCGACGGTTTCCTGGGGCCCACACGCGTCCACGAGCGGCAACAAAGGCGCCGCGAGCGCGCGAGGTGGCTAGGCGGCTGGGTGAGGCGGCAGCAGCATGCCGGAGGGAACAGAGTCGCCGGTGAGCGAAATTCTAGCGAGGTGGTGGTCATAGGGGTTAGAGATTGGATCGAGGAGCATCGCCTCGTCATGGGGGTGCGGAATCGGCCTGCAGACAGCCCCAATTTGGCCTCCGGCTGGCGGGCGGCGTGTCGGTGGTGGACGCGGTTGTCTGGCGTGGTAGCGAAAAGAGGTGTCGGTGATTATGGGGTCGCCAGGTGTTGGTAATTCTTATAAGATTAATTATCTACCTAGACACCATGCGTAAGCAGATTAATTACTACTCAAGTGTTAAATAAGTACCCAGGCAATTACTATAAGTGTGTTCTTTATAGTAAACAGTAATCCAATATTCTACTAAGAACTAACTGATGAGGACATCACTCTATCCGATGCACACAATACAGCATCATTGGATATTCAAGGTCCAACCACGGTTCGGAGTCCAGAACCAGCCTGCACTAAAACGGGCGCCCTGGTCGTATACGTGCTCGGATTGAGGCGTTCTTTATATGGTTGTAAAGCTAAGAAGATAGACTTTCCAATGGGTCTGGTCCCACGTCCAAATTCCTTCTAAGTCAACGGGAATCGGTCGAACAAGTTGACGTTCAGAATCTATTCCGGTGCTGCGTCACCGTCTTTGGGCCTATTGGGCCATGTATCGTGTCCGACTCCAATAGGGACGCATATAGGGGGTCTTGCGCGACCCTAACCTATATATATCAGTAGCCGTCGCCTAGGCTAGGGTTGGGTTTTACTTAGATTATTCTGTCAAGAACAATTTCGTTGTTTGATCGGTTTGTAAGACCCCAACTCGTAATCATTCATCTGCAATTTTGGTTACTTTCTTTCTCGTTCTTGTTTGTGTTCTTCGATTCGCAAACAGGGATTACCCTTCTTAGCGAGGCCATCTGTGTTCCGGCATGGGTGGTAACCAGAGGAGACGTGGTGCTGCGATTGCGGGGCACAAGAAGCTGGATCGACGTGTGTTGCAACTCCGCCAAATCGTTGGTTATCAGAACCTTTCGGAAGATCGGGAACCCTAGTCCACGTCAGTTGGTATCAGAGCTCTAGGTTCACCATCAGATTCGCTCAGTATCTTTACCCTAGTTTTACTTTCATTTACATCCTAGAGTCCACAAAAAGCCCAAAAAAAAGTTTAGTGTCCATAGTTTTCCTTTAACCTAGACCGTGTTTAGCCTTTGCATAATTTGATTTTAGAATCTGTAGTGTTGAGTTTGTGTCCTAGTCGAGTTTGTAGTCGCTGGTTTAGATTCGCGATTTTTTTGTTCTAGTTTTATCTGTCGTGTTGTGCGAGAGCCTTCCTAGAGAGATCGAGTTCTACTCGGTTTCGGATTTGCTAGCCGCCTTGTGTTAATTACCCGCTTTCGCAAGCCTGATTAGATAGGTCGCAAGCTGCCTTGTGTCAATCGCGCTGTTTCCACTAGCCCCCTTGTTAGCCGCTTGCTAAACCTATTTGCAACTGTCCGTGATTCCAAGAAACCGAGCCGCGGAACACTAATTCGTGAGCCTTCGGTAAAACAGCCGTAACTCTTGCCTACGGACTCCGAATTGGACGAATTTTAGCTTTTCAGACATCTATAGAAAATTGCACATTCGCTTCTCCTTGAGAAAATTGAGTTTTCGTTGCGAAATTCCTTTTAGAAGATTGAGTTTTCTCCCTCGGAAGTTTGTACCACAATTTTGCACCTACTTGAGAAAATTCCATAGACCACATCTTATGTTGGATTGAGCTCTAACTTTCCGAGCTTGTTTTTGGTGCTTTCCTGGTTGTGAGTAAAATATATAAAAAAGAAAAAAAGTGAAAAAAAAGAATTGAGAGCACTTGTTTACTGCTTACTCTTGTGGTGCGCTGAGTACAATTTTCAGAGGTGTTCCTTTGTTGAGAGACTTGTGAGAGAGAGCCTATTTCCTTTGTTTCCACTCTCGCTTGATAGACTAGTTCTAGGAACGTCTCTTCCAGCGACTTCTACTTGTGCTTAGGCCATTTATTCAGTATTACTATCTGTTATTGAATTGTGTACCACTCACATATTTTTGGCCTTCCTAGCTCTACATAGCAACACAGGTTCTTGATCCTTGCAATCGCTGACTAGGCCTTCCTGGTATCCTTTGTTTGCTGGTAAGGGTAAGAACCTTATAAGAGCTTGGTAAGGAGCTCCATATTGCTGAGAGTTGTGAGAGGCACCACTACACCTGTGTAGTACATTATTAGGGATAACCTTCATAGTTTGTTCCTGTTTTGGTGTCTACAATGACAGGTGAAGAAGGAAGTACTACTCCCAAGACTTCAACGAGTGTGTGGGTCAGGAGCAACTACAAGTTGCTCTTGACAAGCTGCAAGCAGAGATGAAACAGGCAGTCACCAAGGCCGTCACCGATGTGATCATCCAAATGAAACTTGGAGAAATCATAGAGAGGGTGGACAGACGTGTATCCACGCTAACCGACAGGGTTGCTGCGTTGGAAACTCGTCAACCAACCAATGAGGATGAAGAAGTCGTGTATGACGCCCAAGGAAATGTGGATGAAGCAGCTACACGGCAAGCACGACTTCGAAGTCGTCTTCGCACTAACACCACGGGGATGGGTGGTGGACGACATCACCAAGGTAATGACAATAATCGCGTTCACGATGATCCTTACGCTAAAGTAAAATTTACAATACCATCTTTTTTAGGCCATTATGATGCTGAGGGATATCTTGATTGGGAGATGACAGTAGAACAAAAGTTTAGTTCTCATCTTGTGCCTGAACAACATAGAGTTAGACAAACCAACAGTGAATTTAAAGATTTTGCTATCATTTGGTGGACTGGTTTAGCTTTAGACGGTGTTGTACCTAATACATGGAAAGAACTTAAGGTTGCTATGCGTGATGGATTTGTTCTAACTTCTTATCATAGAGACTTGCGTAAGAATTTGATGCGTTTAGATCAGGGTGATAAATCTGTGCAAGATGGAACGCAGGCCGCTGATGGTGACAGCTAAGTACGGGTGTTGCCCTCACAGTATATATTCCTACATCACTTTTCTTGGGGTTAGATGCACCTTGCATATAACTTTGGTTGGATGGTTAGGACGGACTGTCGTAAGGAACTCGACAGTCTGAAGTAACTTTGCGAAGCACCGGGAGGGCATAGCTAGGTTAAGGCTTAGCTATAGCTGCATTGTAAGCAGAGTACACTACAGTTGTATACTAGTTAGAATGTGCTAGATTGTCATATAATATAAGTACAGAAATAGAACTTATCTATAACTACTCTTGCTAGGACTAAATTAGGATTAATTATAGAGAAAGTATATTCCTTTGCTTGTGTGCTAGGACTAAATTAGGATTAATTATAGAGAAAGTACATTCCTTTGCTTGTGTCACTCTACCCAAGAATATTTATCTTACCCCTTCTTAGAACTATAACATATGCAAGTGTATGATATAATGTTAGAAAGGTTAGTTCTTTACAAATATTCCCTTGGAATTAACTAAATATGATACCTTGAAATATTCCGAGTGAAATGCTACAATGGTATATCCGTGCGTTTGCGGATTTTTTATGTAAACCATAGATTACCCATTGATTATTTTGAGTCATTGTCATTGGAATTCTATTTCAAAGGATGACGATAAGAAATACCAACACAATTGCTGGCATTGAGCCATGCGAAGCCTGGCACTGGGCTGTGAGTGCGCCTGGGTCGACCCAGGTGCATCTCCAGTAGAAGCCCAATATGTCTTGCTGGTAGGCGTTGATGGAGAGGATGTAGAATCTTCATAGCTTTCTTGCACCCTGTGTGGTGTGTTCCTGCGGTGATGATCCTGCAACAGATTCTGCTATCAACTGCATGGGAATGATCTATTCACGACAGCTGCACAAATGATACCCCGGGTTAGGTAATGGGATTTTATTTGTATAGCCGCGAAAGAAGAACACAAGAGATCTACTCCATACTTGAGGGTATGACCCTGACCCAATATGACTCATCAATATAGCAACGGGGAGAAGTGATGAAGGCAATCTGCTTACCAGCCACCACCCCCAACCAGTTAGCTATACGAGTAACCAATGAGGTCCAGTCAACAAAAGCAGAAAATTTTATGTTCTCTAACCATTGTTTTATCGTGCATTGAACAGGAGCAACTCTGATTTTATGAACTAGGGCATAAAGAATGGCTAGCTCATCATCTCTAATTGGCCTCAAATCCTTACGTGGAAACATGGTGACGGAAATCCATTTGTGCATGAATCTAAGGGTAGGATTATGGATGTCATTATTTCTGGGTTTCCTTAAGGGTGGAGGAACCAGAGATACTTTCCCATAACACTGACTTCTCAAAACCAATGTTGGCCTTGCGAAAGTCAGTTTTACACCTATCATGGAAAAGGAGAATAGTGCTTAGGTTCCCCCAAGTGAGTGTGTACTCCTTGCCAAAGAACATAAACATGATTCCATCCTCTACTTCTCTCAAGGTGCAAAGGAACTGGATAGTAAGTAGACGAGAGCCGGGCTCGTCTACCTCTGCAAAATTCCTCCATCCTACATTTTTCCAAATTACATTGAATTCAACATCCATACCTGTCTTTTTCAGTAGAGCCAGGTCGTATACTCGGGGGTGAGCAAGCTCACGGTCCTTCAGCATCTGATACGCCTACTACTCACGTTCCCCGACGAGGTCAAGGTTGGTGTTGGTCATCAGTTGTGACACATCGTCCGCATCTTCCATCGATGTGTCCGCAGACGAGATTGTTGTTGGCTGGTCATGTCGAGGGCGTGATTGAGAGCTGAAACCCTTCGAGAAGAGGCGGTTGAGGTCCTTCTTCATCCTACACAAATGATTACAGCAGCACTCGGGCGGGGGTTAGGATAGAACTAGATTTCTACCCGCCGAGTGTTTATTCTCCAAAGCAACTTATGTATGCAATTTTGCAAGTTGAATCACCCAAATTGGAGTTCCTCGGCAAAAGGAAACGAGAGATGGCACGTGTGCTGCGAGAACCCTGGGGGCGATTAGGAGGCGATCGGGATGGTGCTCCCTAGGTCTTCCTCTTCCTTGATCCTGTCCTCCTCATGGCTGATCCTACAGCCCTGGCGGATTGGGATTTCTCTCCCGGAAAAGTTTTTGCAGACAAGGTTTTGTCGAAACTCATTTCTCCTGTCCAACCCCATGCGGATTCTAGAGTTTCTGTTTTCAAGTTGGTTGTGTGTTTTTCTCAGTTCTCTTTTCGTCTCAATGCCCAATTTGTGGATCTGGCTCTTTGTTGTTGCCTGGGGGTAATCCTTCTGGTTTTCGAGTGGAACATCTTTAGGGAAATTCTTTCAGCTTCTGTGTGGCTAATAAGAAAGTTGGTATTTGGGTGAAATCACTTCGTTCGTTCAATTGCAAATCCTTCATGCTTCATTTTCATCTTTGGAGAGATGGAGGTCCTGATTGGTATAAGGAGTATGTTAATTGGGTCATTGAACGTGACTCTGAATGGACTGTTGTTCGTTCGAAAAAGGACAAGTCTTTCCCAGTGTCTAATTTTCTCAGAAA
The DNA here is from genome assembly GCA_000325765.3 of Leersia perrieri. Taxonomy (NCBI): domain Eukaryota; kingdom Viridiplantae; phylum Streptophyta; class Magnoliopsida; order Poales; family Poaceae; genus Leersia; species Leersia perrieri. The sequence goes on along the minus strand of CM002478.1, from coordinate 10,389,176 downwards.
ACCTGGAATTTCTTTTGCCCAAATCGTGAGCACTTCTACCCCAAACTTCCCAATCGTGCTTCTCATTTGGATTCTGTGATCCCCCTCAGCAGAGTTTTCAATTCTATTAATTCCAGTTTGCTAAAACAGACAGATCCTGTTCAACATCTCGTGAAGAACAAGCGAATTTCGGTGTTTGAACGCCTTGATCCGCCTTTATAGGATGCAGCTAACGACGTTATTTCAAATTCTAATGCTGCTAATGGGCCTTGCCCCAAGTGCCTGTGTCTGGGCCATGATGGCCTTTCTTGCACCTTTGAGCCCAGGTGTTCTTTCTTCTTTGCTTACGGCCACCTCGGCTCAGGCTGTTCCAGAAAACGGCGTTCTTTGCACCAGGGAACTTGGGTTGTTAAGAAAGCGTCGATCTCTTCGGAAGCCAAACAGCATCTCCTCGGTTCTTGCGCTAAACTTAACACCAAATCCACCGTGCCAACCTCCACCACCCCGCAATCTGATAGCTTAGTCTCTCTGCCTGGAGTTTCCCCCACAGAGATTGCATCTCCCGCGGCCTCTCCCATGGCAAATCTACACCCTAATCCTGATCGTTTCCTCCATCCGGGGCAACACATTAACCATGGCAGTGCCTTCCGTCGGCCGCGTGCAGATTGCTTTGTGACATCCCCACAGAGGCAGTATGATGCTTTCTTGATCGCTGAGGTAGTCCCGGCTCCCCTGGAGGAGGATTTCGCTGCTCTTTGTCACCAGATCAGAGCCTTCCTGGAGCAAGTGCAAGGTATCCATGTAATCCATAGCTCTCCCCATCCGTCGGCTGTTGGTCTCTTTGGTGTTAGAAGCACTCTAATCAGGGACACCTTAGTTGCTTCCAATGGGTTTGATATTGATGACAACCACCTTGTGTTTTTCTCCCGACATGATCAAGGCCCTAATTGGAGAGCAGCTCCGGTTAATAGGCAAGGCTGGATTATGCTCCTAGACTACCCGCTTGATTTCAAACATGATTTCTATCTAAATCAGGTGGTAGGAAAGGGATGATAATGTGGAAGCCAGGGTAATGTTAAGAGCTACTTATGAGGATGTAGACTCGGTCCCTAGAAAGATTGTCATGAAAAAAGTCCCATCGAGAGGGGGTCAGGGTGAATCGTGGATTGTTTCTGTTTTTGTCCTGAACAGCAACTTTGTGGACATTCAGCCGCCAGATGAAAATTTACTACCCATTGATGTTATCTTACAGCCCCCACCACCCCCACCAGGGAATGATTTTGGCAACCTGAATCCCAATGCAGCAGGAGGTGACAATAATGGTTGGGATGGTTGGGAGAATGTTGGACATGCTGAGGATGAAAATGTTGAGCAGCAAGCAACTGGTGAATCAGGGATCAGCTTCAGATCGAATAGCCCTTCTGATGAAGTGGAAATAGAAAACCTTGATGAAAACCTGGCAGTTACAGTGAATCAGCAGCTCCTCATTCTACCTGTGTCAGTTCATCCTGAAGTATCTCCTGTTCTCATGGAATCCCTACTCAGAATTGAAGCTCTTCAGCGCATGGCCAAATTTTTGTTTCTGAGGGATCCTATCCAAGCACCTTTGTCTGACTGGGTTCCAAGCAGTCTCTTCCAAGTTTTAAAAATGAAAGCAAATGAGCTACCCTCGCCATTGTCCCATATCAATCTGATCAGGCTGCCTCAAGCCCAGCTAAGGCCTTCTACCCTGCTCTTTTTGACTCACAGATCAGCCCACAGATCAGTATGCAAGAGAACTGGATCTCTAGCCCTGTTATGGTTATGGAACAATTCTCTACTCTTGATACTGGTATGCAAAAGTCCACAAGCTGTGAATGTACCTTTGCCCAACTTCCAAGTAACTGCCTACGATCAGCTCATCCCTGAACCAGTAACCCCTCTTATGGAAAAAGGTTCTACCAGTAAACCTCCAAAGGCACCTCCTAAGAAACATAGCAAGGTCTCTCCCTTTCTCTACTTGGTTCTCCCAGGAGGCACAGTGCTAGAATCAGCAAACAGCTAGATGGTTTTATGAGCATTGATCATAATATGGGAATTGGCAAGCCAAGAGGCAGGTCTGCAAAGAAGCTGAAGGAACTAGCTAGCAGGGCAAAAGTTCTTTCTGAAATAAGTATGATTACTTCTGCTGATTTCCCAAATGTTCCTCTTCCTGGAGAACCAAATTCAGACTCTTCTCCATCAGACTGCTCCCTGTCACTGCTTCAGAAGATGGGAATGGAGATGGGCGGCCTTACTCCCGAGGAGGTGGCAGAAAGCAAGTTGCTGGGCATGAAGGCTACAGCACAACCAAGACCAGATGAATATGATTTCTAATCTATACTTATTTTATCTTCTTTCTATTCCAGACCTTTTAGCTCTTGGTTGTATTCAGGGCCTTTATCTTTTGTTAGTGGTTTTCAATCTGGATTGCTTTTGTTTTCAGAACCAGTTATCATCCTCTGTGTTCGGTCAGAACCTTATTTTTACTGTCATCTTTAGATATCTATCTCATTTATGTCACTTGGCTATGTGGGTTCAAGTCCACTTTGTGGGCTTTGATTTTCTTTACTTGATCTCTGTTTATTATGAGTAATCAGAAAAGATCTTGGAATGTGCTTTGCTGGAATGTGAGAGGAATTAATTCCCAGCATAAATGGGATGTAATAAGGCAAAAAAAATTGAGGACTGCTCTAGTCATATTGTCTGCCTGCAGGAAACTAAAAGTGTGGTTTTTGATCTTTTTTACATCAGAAGATTTGCTCCAAAAAATTTTGATTGTTTCCATTATATTCCCTCAAGGGGTGCCTCTGGGGGTATTCTTATTTTATGGATGGGAAATGTTTTTGCTGGGCAAGTGGTTGAATCTACTGATCATGCAGCTACCATTCGCTTTAAAGCAAAAATCAATGATGATGTCTGGAAGCTAACATGTGTATATGGCCCCTGTCAAGGTATACAAAGAGATATCTTTGTCGACTGGTGAAGTAATTTACAAATTGGGGACTCAGACAAATGGCTTTTCTTAGGAGACTTCAACTTTTATAGATCAATTGAAAATCGAAATAAACCTGGGCCAATATGAATGACATTTTCATTTTCAATGAGATCATAAGCAAGTTGGGTCTTCTTGAGTTACCCATGAAAGGAAGAGCTTTTACCTGGAGTAACATGCAAAATCAGCCTCTCCTAGAACAACTTGACTGGTTCTTTACTACCCCCCAATGGACATTGGATTACCCAAATACCCTTGTTTATCCCCTAACCAAAAACACCTCTGATCATGTCCCCTGTGTGGTTTCTATCAAGACAGATATTCCAAAGTCACTTGTCTTTCGTTTTGAGGACTATTGGACTGATCTTGATGGGTTTACTGAAATTATCAATAATATCTCGCATATTGACCCTGGGTACAGTGATCCAGCCAAATGTATAACCCACAAATTCAAGATTCTTAGAAAGGCACTGAAAAAATGGAGTAAATCAACAGCAAAACTGAGCATTCTCCTCAAACAGTGCAATCTGGTCATTGACTTTATCGACCTCATTGAAGAGGAAAGAGACTTAACACTGATGGAATGGAACTTCAGAGAAGTTGTCAAAGCACAGGTACTCAAGTTACTGAGAATAAAAAGAGAATATTGGAAAAAACGCTACACTATCAGATGGATGAAACTGGGGGAGGAAAATACTAAATTCTTCCAAGCCAAAGCTACTGAAAGATTTAGAACAAACTCCATTTCTCAGGTTTTAACAGAGGATGGCCTATCTGTCACAAGCCAACATGAGAAAGCTAATCTTTTCCTTGATTCCTTCAGAGGTCGAATGGGGATTTCGACAGAACCTTCAATGGATTTTGACCAAACTGGTCTCATTGAAACAAGGAGTGACTTGAACTGTTTGACAGCACCTTTTTATATCCAGGACATTGATAAAATAGTACAAGCTATGCCATCCGACAGGGCTCCTGGACCAGATGGATCAATGCAGAATTCTACAAAAAATGTTGGCCTATCATATGCCAGGATTCTATAGACTGGCAGCTCACTTTTATGGAAATTCAGTGGATTTGCAGTGTATCAATCACTCTTTCATCACCCCTAGATCCAAAAAAGCTCTCACCAGAAGTGGTTTCTGATTATAGGCCTATATCCCTCATGAATGTCAGTCTGAAAATAGTTACAAAGTTGCTTGCTGACATATTACAAAAAGTCATCCTACTGCTTATCCATAAGAATCAATATGGCTTCCAGGACTGCTTGGGCTGGTCCTTTGAATACATTTATCAGTGTCAAAAAATCCAGAAGAGGTATAATCCTGCTGAAGCTTGATTTTGAAAAGCATTTGATACTATAGAGCACAGCTGTATTATAGCTGCCCTAAAGCAGATGGGTTTTCCCAGAAGATGGATTGATTGGATTGAAAACTTACTGTCTACAGCATCTTCCTCTGTGCTAATTAATGGAATTCCTGGCAATTCTTTCCATTGTAAAAGAGGAGTGAGACAGGGTGACCCCTTATCACCTCTGCTTTTTGTTCTAGGAGCTGAAATTCTGCAATGTATCATCAACAAAGCTCATGAAATTGGTCTTCTCTCAAAGCCAATTATGGAGGATGGGGATGAGGATTTCCCAATTATACAATATGTAGATGATACACTAATCTTCATGAAGGCCTCTGCATGAGAACTCTTCTTTCTCAAAGCGCTGTTGAACTCCTTTTCAAAATCAACTGGGCTGAAGGTAAATTACAGCAAATCCAACCTAATCCCAATTAATGTTCCAGAGGAATATATCCCTATTCTAGCTGGAACAATGGGATGTTCCATTGGAACACTGCCTTTCACCTATTTGGGCTTGCCCCTAGGTACAACTAGACCCAAAGTGATTGATTATGCCCCACTGGTAGATAGAATTGAAAGGAGGTTAAGTGCCAGTGCTTCTTTCCTCTCGTATGGTGATAGACTAATCCTTATAAACTCAGTGCTATCTTCACTGCCCACATACTATATGTGCTCTCTTTCCCTGCCAAAGACTGTCATTGAAGCTATTGATAAAGCAAGAAGACACTGTCTTTGGCGAGGCTCTGATATTAATTCAGGAAAAAAATCCCTTGCTGCATGGCACAAAGTCTGTAGACCAAAATCAAAAGGGCGACTGGGCATTATTGACTTGAAGGTGCAGAATGAAGCTCTTCTCCTGAAAAACCTGGATAAGTTCTACAATAAAAAAGATATTCCATGGGTCACCTTAATCTGGAAGGCTTACTACAGCAACAAAGTCCCCCATATGTCTAATGATAAAGGGTCTTTCTGGTGGAGGGATATTCTGCAATATGTGGATATATTCAGGGGCATTGCTAAATGTAAGGTTGAAAAAGGTGACACAGTTCTGTTCTGGGACGATCTCTGGCACAATGATGTTCTTAGTGCTAAATTTACCAGGATTTTCTCCTTTGCCAAATACCCGAACGATTCCCTGTTACAAATGAGAAATAGGAATCTCTAGGATGCTTTCTTCATTCCTCTCTCAGAACAAGCTTTTCATGAATTACAGTTAATAGAAGAAATTCTTGAAACTCTCTCAAACTCTAATAGTTCTGATCGGTGGGAATATATTTGGGAACATGACAAATATACTTCTATGAGATTCTATCAATTAAACTATGCAGCGATGTCAGTGCAGAGACCAATGTTATGGATCTGGAAGAACAAATGTATAACCAGGATTAAAGTTTTTGCTTGGCTGCTCTTTTCAGATAGGCTGAACACCAAAGATATGCTGCATAGGAGAAAATTCATAACCAGGAATGAGGAGACCGTCTGCATCACTTGTACACTCAACTTGAGGGAAACAAGATTACACCTCTTCTTCAATTGTCCTTTTAGCAGATCCTGTTGGAGCAGATTTGGGTTGCATTGGAATACTGCTCTCAGTTTCCACCAAATGTTAACTCATGGGAGAATTTTATTTGGTCAAAAGGGCTTTATGGAGATCCTCTTAATTGCCTGTTGGAATATTTGGAAACATAGAAATGCTTTGGTTTTTAGAGGGATTCCCCCAACTGTAAATAGCTGGTTTGAAGCTTTTAGAAGAGATATTCTCCTGCATGGCTGTAGGATGAATGATACTTTACTTTCTTCAGTTAGTGCCTGGTTACAATCTATATATAACCAGTGGCTTTGTAATTGCGATACTCTTGCTTATATATAAAATTTAAAACTGCTGGGCAGAGCCTGGCAGTGTTTCCTTTCAAAAAAACTTATGTATGCAGCTAAAATGCAGGGAATGGACTAAAAACTTTGAAGTAAACTTTGTAAAATACAAAATGAAAGTTTGGGGCAAGGTGGAAGCTTGAGGGGGAGTGAAAATGTGTGGAATTTGTGTGGAACTCCCCTTCAGCCAACCTCCCATTTATAGGATAGAGAGCAATGGCTAGAATCGGGATGTGGATCCCACTAGCCGTTGTCCTGCCAAAAATGGCAGGTAGTTGTTGCTACCCTTGTTCGTGGTTCGCCGAACCACTGTCGGGTACAGCTGGGCCCACTTCCGACCGTTAGGTTCCAACGGCCAAAAATAGTAGGTCTAGGTGGTGCAATGGCCCCCACTTGCTCAAAAATTATTTTATTTTGCAAAATTACTCCAAAATTTTTGTCCAAATGCAAAAATTAAAGAAAATCTTTTTGGAATTTTTGTTTTAAGTATGTTGAAATTAAACATGAGATACATACCAATTTACCTGTTGGCGAGGGCGCCGTCGTTTCGGGTCCGACGGCAACACCATTCCTCCGGCGTTCAGTTCTTGGATGACACACCCGTCTTCGGAGGTGATGGAGCGGGCGCGTTTTTCTTCACCTGCCAAACCTTCTTGGTTGGCAGTGGCTGTGCTGACGGTGCATTCTGGGGAGGCAGAGCCTGCTGACCACCCTTGGGAGTAGGACGGTTCAGGCGCTTAGTCTGTTCCCTCCTTCGGTATGCCTCCTTCCGCTCACGGCTCTGAAGTTCAGCATCCTTTTCTAGGCAGCTTTTCATGAATGCAAAAGGTTGTCCGTCTTCCTTGGCTTCAGTTCAACCTCTTGAATCCTCTATGTCTCCGGCCCATACTTGATCTTGATCATCGAACACTGCTTCGGGGCCTTTGGACGGAACACGAACTTCTCCCTCTTCCCATCATTATGAAACTGGATCTCTCCAACATCGATAGTGGCTTCAGCGGTGTTGAGGAACGGATGCCCAAGGATGAGCGTCGTGTCCCACTCGGCCATGTCCAGCACGACGAAGTCTATCGGGATGAAGAGGTCATGAATCTTCACTGGCACATCTTCGACGATGCCCGCTGGGTAGCGGACTAAGGAGTTGGCCAGCTGGAGATGCATTGGAGTGGGCGTCAGCTCTATGAAGTTGAGCTTGTCGAAGACGGCCTTGGGCATACACTGACGCTAGCCCCAAGGTCGCACAGAGCATGGCTGAACTGTTGTGTCCCAATTGAGCATGTGATCATTGTACTTTTTCCTTTTTGACGTTGATGATTGTGTTGACCGAGTAGGGTGTAGTGGCGATGTATACAAAGAGGTCTTCGCTTTGTTGAGGGGCAACAATTGGGGATTTGACAAGTAGTGTTTGAGCGTGGTGAAGGCATCTTCGGCCTCTTGTGTCCACTCGAACTTCTCTTGTTTTTTGAGGAGCACAGAGAAAGGTTGTCCTCATTCTCCCATCCTTGCGACAAAACGGCTCAACGCCGCCATGCACCCGGTCAATTTATGGACTTCCTCGAGTCTTGTTGGCGACCTCGTGTTCTCGATAGCCTTGATCTTCTTGGGATTGGCCTCAATGCCCCTTCCCGAAACGAGGAAACCAAGTAGTTTCCCCGATGGTACTCCAAACGTACATTGCTCCAGGTTCAGCTTCAGTCGATGTCATCGGAGGTTGTTGAACATTCCCCGCAGGTCATCGATGAGGGTATCCCTTGTCTTTGTTTTGACTACTATGTCATCCACATAGCTTTGACGTTGTGCCCTATTTGGTTGTCGAGTGCTCCCTAGATTTCGCGCTGATAAGCCCAAAAGGCATCTTCGTGTAACAGAAAACCCCAAAAGGTGTTATGAAAGGTGTCTTCTCCTCATCCTCCTTAGTCATACTGATCTGGTGGAAACCCGAGTAAGCGTCTAGGAAGCTAAGGAGTTCACACATAGCCGTGGAATCCACCAATTGGTCTATTCGAGGCAAAGGAAAATGATCCTTGGAACATGCCTTGTTGAGGTCGGTGAAATCGACGCACATTCTCCACTTGCCGTTAGCTTTGCTGGTCATCATGAGGTTCGCCAACCAGTCCAAGTGTAGGACTTCTCGGGTGAACCCTGCCTTGAGTAGTTTATCAAGTTCCTCTCGTATAGCTTGTTTTCGATCCGGGACGAATCTGCGTAGCTTCTGCTTGACCAACCAGACATCTAGTCGTACCATAAGTTTGTGCTCAATCACCTCCCTGGGAACCCCCAGCATGTCGGACGGCTGCCAAGCGAAGACGTCTGTGTTGTCATGAAGGAAGGTGACAAGCTCGAGTTCCTATTTCGAATCCAGAGTCCCCTCGATCTTGATGGTTTTATCAGGGTTCATGCTGGTCAACGGAACTATCTTGATCGCTCCATCAGGTCGTGGGGCTTTGTTGGGCTTGATCACTTAGTGGGGCAGCTCTGCTGTAGCAGTTGCGGGGGGGGGTATGCTCTACCATGTCGAGACTCTGCTTGTCACACTGAACCACGAGCTTCGTGTTCCCCTGGATAGTGATTGTCCCTTTTGGTCCCGGCATCTTGAGTAGTTGGTACGCGTAGTGGGACACCTCCACAATCTTTACGAGCGCAGTCCTCCCCAAGATTGTGTTGTATGTTGTGCTGAATTCGGCAACGTCAAAGGCTATCTGCTCTGTTCGGAAGTTGTTCTCTTGTCCAAAAGTAACGGCCAGCGTGATCATGTCCAATGGCTTTGATGAGGACTCGGGGGTGATTCCGTGAAACGGCTGATCCGATGGCGTTAATTCGCTCTGAGGGACTCCCATTGCGTCCAAGGTGTTGGCAAATAGCAGGTTGATCGCACTGCCGCCATCGACGAGGACACGGGCAACTTTGACTTTGTTGGCTCGACCACTATCGGGTACCTCCCAGGCGCTGTCGAGGATGTTGGATGGTCGTTTTCAGAGAACTTGATTTTGTGTTGTGACCATCTCATCCTGGGTGACCGAACATACTTCGTGCTCTGCCTTCTTGTATTCCCTTTTTGAGGAATACGATGTAGATCCGCCGAAGATATGAGCGATGTATGGGTCACATGCTGGTACATTGTTGAGAGAGGTGATGTCGACTTCTTCTTCATCGGTAGATGTCTCTTGCTCTTTTGTTGCCCGCTTCCACGCTAATGCCCTCTTGAAGATGTAGAATTCTTCTAGCATATGGGTGTTGGTCTTGTGAATCGGGCACCAACACCGTTTGGGGACATTGCTCTATGGGTTAGCAGGCAGGTGGTCATCAGTTGCTACCCTGTGTTTGCCACTCTTACGACTTCCCTCTCCACTCGCCTCTATTTCGATGTCCTTGCATCCAGCGCCCTTGGTTACCTCTGGGTTATGTTCCTTCGTGGGACATCGAGATCTCCGTCGAGGAGTCCTTGTCGACCCAGACCCAGAGGTCAAGTTTTGGCCACTTGAGGTTGTCCCTCGGTGGTTGTTGTAGTTGTAGCTCCTCCCTTTACTTGTGAGGAGGGATTTGCAGCTATGGCATCGTTCTCGCTCCCGATGCAGATTGGGCCAAGCGAGGCGGACAGGGTGACACCGATTGTGAAGATTATAGACCCAACGCGAGCCCATACCAGTGGTGTCGAGACTAAAGATCTTGGGGTAATTAAGGCTAATGTAGAGGCTATCGTCAGGCTGTCTTGAAGTCATGTTTGTTGAACCTTGAACACCAAGTCACCCTACCTGGCGCGCCACTGTCGACGGTTGATACTCATAGACCGGATAAGTTGGCTATTGGGGTACGTTGGTGTAAGGATCTATACAAAATGACATTGCAGAAACACAGGGACAAGGATTTTATACTGGTTCAGGTCCCGAGATTGGTAATACCCTACTTCCAGTTTATACGGGATTGATCTTTGTAGAGTACAGAGTACAATGGGTATATGTGGGTCTAGTCGAACGAGATCGTAGTCGGGAAGTCGATTAACTATCTCAACGATTTGGCTTCAGGCTATCCTGAAATTGTTGGCTTTTTCGAAGGCGTGAGACACGTGCCGAGGCTAAGGAGGAGTCTGATTTCGCCTGGGACCCTACATGAGCAAGGATGGTTGTATCAGGTGGATTCTGGCAAGAAGATCATGAAGGACGACAAGAATGTTATGACGAGCGAAATGGCTAGCTCATGATTGTACAAGCTACAAGGGAGCGTTGTTGTAGGTAGAGTCATGAACGGGTTTGCTGGTGTTGTGGTGCACGATACTGAAGATGGCGAGCCAGTTGGAGGTTCATCGGGCGGCTCAACGTGAAAGGCGAAGGAACCAACTCAAGTCCCGGTACACTTCGTGCAAGGACAAGATCCAAATTGGCATGGCATTCTCGCCAAGGTGGTGTTTGTTAGAGTTTATGTCGAATATGTGTACAAAGTCAGTTATAGTATAGTACTTGGAGTTGTAACAGGTTATAGGATAGTAGTGGAGTCGGACTCTATCCTAGGCTCTCCTTTAAATAGGATCGTACACCTGTTGTAACCGCATGGCGGCAGTAGCACATCATTAACAAATAGCATGTCTCGGTGTCGTCGTCATGATTGGATCTTCTACGACGATTCACTTCCACAGATAGCTACCGACAGTGGTTTCGGGGCTTGTTTTCTAACCCAATGCACATACGGCTTTTTCTAGGATAATCATAAATTATGAGATTTTACCATACATGTAAAAAAATCGCATCCAAAAACAAATAATGCTTTATCTCAAAATTACGGTAGCATCTGCACATTGGTACTAAATAAAATCATGCACAGATGTCAGAAAAAAAAAACTTACAGATAAGAAAAGGAAGAACACAGGACGATCGAAACAGACACGCGTGCGTGACTTGGTAGATTTAAAGGAAACAAAGCAATCGTTTTGTGGTGCGAACAGAGAATATGGTTTGTGATGGCTTTTGGGAACGTGTGATAGAGCTGCTGGACGTGGGTCTCTCGCATGAGCAAGTCTGACAATTGGATGATCGATCGCCCTGCATTTCGGACGACATACAAAGATAGTAGTTAAGTAGTACAGAAACAGCTATAACTTTTATAACAGTAGAAAAATGTCGAGCAACATCAGCGATAGATTTGTATCACAATGTATATTATTTACCTTCAAAAAGAAAAAATCCAATTAATTAATTACCTAGAATGCATGTCGGATTGGCAGAAAACACCAGAAGAACCCAGCCAAATAGCATGAGCTGGATGGATGGTTTCATAGTTTCATGTACTTGGCCATCCTTGTTTATATGTTGACACTGTGACTGATGAGTTTCAATTGATTGCTCTATGATCAATATATAAAGGACAGATATTACTCGCTATATGAAGGATTTAATTAGTAGTCCTATGTATTTACGTGTTGACTAAGGGTCCAAGTGCTTATCTCAGTCTAAAACATGGCAGGTGGATTACACTCGTCTCATTTAATAGCAAGTACGTTTCATGGTAACTGTCATCCAGAGCCTAACAAGGTTAAGATTTAATGATGCGCCGCGGCTGTCTGGTGCCTTGTCGGTCGGTGCTCGAGCTGAAGCTGAGGAAGATCACTGGGTACTGTGGCTATTAACTTTTGCTCGTGACGTGTTATCACTCGTCTCATTTAAAAAATTATGTTATTTATTTTGTTCGTGATTTAAATAAAGGTACTTGAAGCATTTTCTATATTTTAAATATTTACATAAAATTTTTGAAGAAAACCAATAGTCAAACGTTATAATTAAAAGTTAACAGAAATAAGTAATCTAGGACGGAGGTCTATTATAACACCCCTGAGCACATGTATGGTATTTTTCTACAATGAAGGGATAGTGAATAGCTCAGCAAAATCTGTTGATTCTTTCCTGGGGGGAGGGAGCTACACTATTCTGACAACGTTGTACACGAGGATCCAAGTAAAAAAAATGATACAAGTAAAGGATCCTCAAAGGGAAGGGAAAAAAGAAATCGAAAATAAAATGCTGTATGCAGACAAAAGTGTCACCAGTTGCCTACTGGTACCAGATAATCCTTCAGAGCATTCACTCTCTTCTTGCTTCTCAGTTTCCGAAATGCAGCTGACTCGATTTGCCGAATCCTCTCCCTGCTCACCCCCATGGTGTTGCCAATCTCCTGCAGGGTTCTTATCCTACCATCTTCGAGCCCAAACCTAAGTGTCACCACTTGCCTCTCGCGGGGAGTAAGAGTGTCCAGTGCCTTGTGTACGTCCCGTTTCATTGACAATCTGTTCAGCATCTCTTCAGCTGTCTCAGCGGTGGGATCGGCTGTTACTTCCTGAAAATGGAAGCAAGTTCCCATCAGGTCTATCACATCAAGTAAAGAGTGCTACAAAAGTGGACTGTACCTGGTAAGTCATGTCTGTGCTGCCAATTTTGCTATCAAGGGATACAGAATATTTTGGAAGGTTCACTGCTGCTTCCACTCGCTTGATTGGCATGCCAGTGTCTACTGCAATTTCTTCGTTAGTGGGTCGTCTTTTAAGCTTACGACGAAGTCGTTTAATGCACTCCTTCACACGATAGCTCGCTTCAACCATGTGAGCCTAGTCATGACAGTAAACCAATCTGATGAATATTGGATGTGGAAGTCAACTTTCCTAAAATATACTGTAAGAAATATCTGCCCCTTGAATAAAGGTTGTACAACCAAGCTCGTAATCAGTACATTGGAATTAACTATTATATTCCAATGACATGCTATCATTCTCCTCCAAAAAAAGTACTCCCTCCGTCCTTTAATATAAGGCGTCTTTGTTTTGCGCAAAGTCAATATTTGAGTTTTGACTAATAGTTAAACTAGTCATATTAATGTTTAGTGTTATGCATGTGATATCATTATATTTGTATTTGAATGTATTTTCATATGATGTAAATTTTATAGTTTTTGATAATTTCTTATGGAATAAATTAATGATCAAAATAAAGTGTTGTAGACTGTTTACAATTGAAATACGCCTTGTATTTAAGGATGGAAGGAGTATGTTTTAATAATAATGTCTTTATGCCTTATATATATTTACATCGGCATGTATTTGTTAATCATTCAAGCAAAATGACCTAATAAGAGGTCTACTGAAAGAGCTGAATAAACAGAATTGTATAGTCAAAAGGCTGGCAACAAAATGTTTCTGGTTGAAAAGCAGAATAGTTGAGGGACTCAAATCATTAAAAGCCAGACTTTACAGGCTTGACAGCACAATCATCTTACAGATGTTATTTGGTCAAGTATCGATATAAATAGTATCCATATGGTTATTGTTTCTGAAAGCCATCTCATGACGGTCTAGCTAAACACAAACAAATGCACTGAGATTATCTCAATCATAAAACCTAGTTTATAAAAATCATTGGTAAGAATAGATGAGCAATTATTCAATCAAAATAAAGACATAAGTAATATGGAGCAATTGCAAATCCTTTCATGATATTAGAAATGGATGAAAACATGAAATCCATCTCTCATGTTGTATCAATAGACTGTCAGCCATGCAATCAAAAGTTAACTAACATCATGGATTAAGTAGTTAGTAGTAACATCAAATTCATGTGTCAAAAAAAAGTAACATCAAATTCATCAGAAGTATTTGCACAAATTTGGAAATGCCATCACGCCACCATTGAGCATCAAATGAATCAGTCAGGGAAAGGAAAGGAAGGGAGACCTACTGGCAAGCGGAATATTTGTGATTGCTCTGAGACGGATTTACGCATTGCTTGTTTGATCCACCAATGAGAATATGTTGAGAACCTAAAACCCTTTGATGCATCAAATTTTTCAGCACCCCTTATAAGGCCCTGCATTCCTTCCTGTAATGAAGACCTAAAAATAAAATACCGATGCTAAATACAGCACTTCAGATGCTTTACTTATTAGTAGGAGAAGGCACAAAGTACATGCATGTACCTGAATAAGATCATAAAGTTCCATTCCTGGACCCTCAAACTCTCTGGCAATAGAGATTACAAGTCGCACATTGGATGTTACCATTCTGTTCTTGCAATGAATACCATGATCTAAACGCTTCCGCAAGGTTCTCTCATCAGTTCCAGCTGCTGTAGCCCACTGAGAGAACGTCGGCTGGCCACCATTGTACTCTGCAAGCTCAGCTTGGATTGCTTCTAGCTTCAAGAGGTCCTAATCCAATTCAACACAAAAATGCATAATTAACTCCAAAAACTCACTCAACATCAAGGGAACAATAGTAAATAGCAGGTGCAAGTAATTCTATATAAGGGTGCATAGTGGGTTCCATATATAAATTGGGAGCGACTACACAATGGTATCCTGTTTGGAAACAGGTTAGCCTGAAACCTGGGTTTCAACCTATCCCGTTCTGACGGAATCCTGTTTTGCAGCATTTCTGATTTCAATTGTGTTCAAGAATTTTTGAATTCCACTAATGGCTTTGACAAACCTATAAACTGTAGACAGCCACACAACTAAGAGTTGAGGTTGAAAGGACCAGGAAAACCTAAAATTGGTAACAGAGCAAGGTTTCACCATCTTTGGCACAAAACTGAAAGGCCAATCGTCAAATTGTTTGATTTTCCCTACATCTGGTATGTGTTTAGGTTTTTTTTATGTACCCACATCCACCTTGATCGTGACTTTGTATAAATTTTGTAGCATGAGAGAATACATGAGCCTGACTTTTAAGCTGAGAGGATCAGATAGTGCACTGGACATGCACAAAATAAAATTAAGGAAATAATATGCTCATTACTTGTAGTTCTAGACTTCTAGTAATCTCACCTGAATACCTTCTGAGAACTCAACCTCTTCCTTTGCTGTAAGAAGTCTGCGGCCAGTCATCTTCCACAAGGAACCTAAAGGATTCGTGCTAGAAGAGGCGCCCTTAGACCGCTTCTTCTTCGAGGATGATGGAGGCTTTTGAGAGTTATGAACTATGGTAGCAGCCTTTATTGCTGCCCTTGTTCTCCGAGCTCTTCTCTCAGTTTGACGAGCAGACTTCACAGCTATACTAGGAATGTCCTGTGCATCATCGTCTACTTCAGCTTCATCACTCAAGATGCCATAAGAATCCATGTTCTCTGACAAAGTACTATCACCATATTTATCAAGATTGTTTGGTTTCATTTCCGTCCGAAGGATTTCATTTGCCAAGTAATTGACCACAGCTTTTTTTGGTCTGGTGTTAGGTTCTTTTTTGTTATTTTGTACCATAAGAACAACTTCCTGAGCAGCCTCAGCAGCTGCTCTAGCAAGGGCAATTGCCTCTGCTGCTGCTGCTGTTACAACAGCCTCTTCGTTTAGAAATGCTTCTGATGCCAGGGCAGATTGAATTTTTTTCTGTGACAGGTGGAAGAATTACAATAAATCACAATATGGCACTTTGATCAAGGAATGCTAATTTTGCAAGTCCTCAAATTAGAACCTGGTGGAATTATTTAGCAGCTAACTATTTCGTCTGGTAATATGGCAAATATAAAACTTTTTTCAAGGAATCATCAATTTTACAAGTGCTCAATGAGGACCTGCAATATGCCAATTGTTTGAACACCTATGTAAGTAATGCAACTTACAATATGCCAATTGTCTTAATATGAAATGTCCCTGTGACTTTTTTTTATTTGCGCTCAGAATTATGTTTTCCTTTAGGCTGTCGAATTATCTTGATGTAATAGAACTGAATTACCACTAACAAGTCACCAATAAAGCTCATGATGGAGTGAGTCCAATCAGACCAATTGTAGCATTGTAGTACCAACTTAGTGCAAAGCATAAAATGGTAAGGCTGCTAAATCTAATTTCCCCTCTTGAATGTTCCAGACCAACAACCCAATCCTCCCTCGCCTATTCTTCTCTCACGCACTAAACTAAAGCAAATAAACACAAAAAAAATGGCATGTCGATTCCAAAGACCACAATCACCAGCAAAGTAATTCCCCCCAATCCCCGACAAAAACAAACCAACAAACGCGAGCAGCCGGTCGGGGAGGGGAGAGCGGGGCACAAACCTGGAGAGCCGGAGAGGAGAGAGAGTTGTCCGGGGCGGCGTACGCGAGCCGCAACGCCCCGCCGGCCGCTTCGACGACCGCGGCGGCGGAGGCGGAGGCGGAGACAGAGGTGGTGGTGACCGCGCAGTGGACGCGGAAGCGGGCGGCGCGGGGGGAGCACCTGGATGATGACGAGGAGGAGGGGGCCGAGGTGGAGGAAGGAGACGACGAGGGGTGGTGGTGGTGGGGGCAGGGCGCCCACTTGAAGTGGGGCGCGAGGCACGCCATTGGCGGCGGCGGCGGTGGGGCGGCGGCGAGGTCACCTCGGGTCGGTGGCCTCCATCGCCGGAGGTGGAGGAGACGGAGATGGATGAGAAGAGGCGACGGTGGAGATGGCGTTTGAGTTTGGCTCGGGTTGGTCTGGATAAGGAGGTCAGGTTGTGCTAAGATGTGGGTTTCGTGGGTTGTATTGGGCCGGATTGACTTCTTCTATGGGCTGTAAAATGTGGCCCATAAAGGTGACGTGTCGAATGTGGGTCGATTTGAGGCCTACTTGATCGTCGGCTCTCTCTCTCTCCCCTGGCAATGTTTCTTTCTGTTTAATTTGAGGCCTGGTTTCACAAATTTGTTCTTGTTTCATCGCCTAAAATTTGGCGCTTTCATTTATGCGACGTCTCCCTGGGGAATGTGAACATAAGATGAGAATGTGAACCATGATTTGAGGAAAGATAATTCATGTTTTATGTAGTTTGTTCAGTGTTTTTATTTGGTTCCTGAAGCTGAGTGTTTTCACTTTTTTTTGTGAAATTTGTATGGACAATCCTTAGATGCTTTTTGTTTAGTTTGAAGCCTTGAATAATGTCCGTATGGTCCAGAAGAGAGAAAGGAGGATGAATGGCAGTTGGCAGGCATGGTTACGTTAAATACATATGGTTTAGTTGGCATATGAGTTGCCCACTTAGGCCAAGTTTTTTGGGTAACCGGGTGAGGGGACGGCATGTGTGGTCCGTGTGGACATACGCTACTACCTCGGTACCTCCGTTGTTCAAACAACTACGTTTTAGACACATTGACAAAAGACAAGCTCCAAAGTATTTATTTTACCATTGATTTTTATGCTATATATTTATAAAAAAATATTAAAATACAACTCTATGAAAAGGTTTTAACGATAAGTCTATTAATGGAATTCTTATATTTAAATCTTAACATTCTTATATATATTATTAATTTATTGATTTAAGATCAAGGTTTGAGTAAATCTGGAACATCTTCTGGAACCGTATAACTGTCAAATGTGAGTTACTGTCCACCCAAAAAAAAGTGAGTTACTGCATTCGTGAATAATTAAAGTTTAAGATAACATTCTATCACAATTTCAAAACTTTGACCATAAATAAATTTTCGGTTTCTTAGTTTTTATAAAGTTGGTATGCCTACATTTGCCTTTAAAGTATCCTGTCATAATATCATAAACTTGTTAGATTTTTATAAACTTATTCTAATATAATATCAATGGTCAGAGTTTAAAAGAGCTTGTATAAACAACAATTTTTTATTTATTGGAGGGAGCAAATGATAGCTTGGACTCTCTTATTCAAACTTTGACTCGTTATCTACAAAAAAAAAAAATCAGACTTTGACTACATCATTATGTTGTAGTTTGATAGTATGCTATATATTAGGCTTCATAATAGTGTAGAGTTTCAAGTATTTATAATATATATTGAGATAATAATGGCCAAAATTGTTTATTTCAGTTAACACTATCAATTATTTAATAACAGAGATGTAGCATCATTTTACCTAGGTTCTCAACTAACTTTTTGATGTATACTTACATCGCCCGTAGGCAAGAGGCAACCACTAGTTGCAAGACAAACAGTTTTGCATGTACAGTACTCACGATTTGCAAAAGCTTGACATACTGCTCTAATCTTCCTTGCAATCTAATTGCAAGCTGCAGCATTGGAAGTTTCATTCAACTGAAACTCCATGGAACTGTTTGTAACTTATAAAATACACACTATACAATGTCAAGCCCCGTTGCATTGGATGGATTCATCTCTTTTCTTGCCCTCACAACCTGGTCAGCAGGATTAGATGTAACGCCAAATAAATTTTCTAGTAAATTGAGAAATTCAGAGTTTATGTGTCATACAAAATTTCATGAGGGATTATGTAATTACCTTTGAGTTTGTATTCCTCAATGCTCTGTCCATCTCCTCAAAAACATCTTTTATTGTTGGACGCCCAACGCTGGAATGCGCCACGCAGAGGACAGCGATTTTCAGTATCAACACGAAATCTTCAATGTTAACCTCTTCTCTGACACGGGGGTCTATGAATTCGTCCAGTGGTTTTTTCCCACTCACCACATCCTTGGCCTTCATTCAGAAAAATAGTATGTCAGAGACAATCGTATGACCATCTTAAAATATGGTGGTTACAATAAAGAATAATCTTTAGGCTAATCTTTACTAAATTGGGTTGTCAAATATATGCATTCTAGAGTACTAGTTTTACCTTCTTTGTAAGGGAATCCCGGGCAACGGTGTCAAGTTCAATGACCTTCCTTCCTGACAGAAGCTGCAGTGCGACCACACCAAAGCTGTAGATGTCACTAGCACAAGTGAGCTTGGAATGTGTGATGTACTCAGGATCCATGTAGCCAATTGTTCCTCTCACATCTGTGAACACCTTAGTCTCCTCCATTTGGAGCATCTTCGCCAGCCCAAAATCAGATAACTTGGGCTCCATGCTCTCTGTCAGTAGTATGTTAGTAAGCTGCAAGATCAAGATGGAACTCAGAAACATCAGTGAGTGATGATTTGACATACTGTTGGGATTCGCATTGCTAGAGTTGAAAATCATTCGGTATTCCCCACCTTAATGTCTCTATGCACAATGCATCCATCAGGGTGTGTGTGAAGAAACCTCAAGACAGATGCACAATCCCTTAAAATCTTCACTCTTGCTGGCCAGGACAGCACAGAGTCACTCCCTGCAATCAAGGAAAAAAAAATACATTGTGAACATAACTGAATCTAAAATTTCCAATAAGTTTCAACCCAAGAAATAACTGTTCTTAACTCTGCTAAAAGTTCAATTAAAAATAATTCTTACTTAGTAGGTTCTGAGCCAGGTTTCCATTGGCACAGTACTCATACACCAGGTACTGGTCACCCCCATCATCACAGTAGCCAAAGAGGCAGACCAAATTGGGGTGCCTCACCTTGGATAGCCCTTCCACCTCCCTCATGAAGGAGCCAGACATGGCTGATTTGTGGATGTGCTTTATCGCAACAAGCTGACCGCTTGGTAGTACACCTTGGTACACCTGGCCTGCGCTACCGGAGCCAAGGTAAATCTTGCTATTCGCGTAGTTTATCGCCTTCTCAATCTCACCCGTGCTGAATTTGTACAGCCCTGACCACCTGTTGATTACCTCCCCATGACCCTTGTTGTCTTGTGTCAGAATGAAAGTTGGTACTTAGTACATGATGTTGTGCAGGATGATTGGTATCTGAAGTTTGTCAGAGTTCATATGTAGGGAGGTTATCTACCTTGAGAAGATCTTGTTGAATCAATGGATTCATCAGCTTTGCTCTTTTTCCTCAGGTACCTCATGAAAGCAATGATAAGAGTAATCACCATGACTGCGAAAATTATGAGTACTCCAAATGTGCTACCTGAAAAAAAAAACTGATTTATTTATACTTTGATTACGATGCATCACGAACTGTGCTGTGTTCAGATAAGAATTGATGATGTTGGACTTACGTTTGATCTTGATGTATTCACCATCTGCGATTGTCAAGAAAAGTGATTAGTAGATAGATGTGTGCATTTGACTGTGTTATACGTGAAGTAGTTCAGATACACTGGTGTTAATTCTAATGTTTTCATTACAGTTACTTTGTACAAGAAATGAAAGATTCTTTTTGAATGTTTTCGTTACAAGTTCATCTGAAATTTTCAATGGTGTGTTTAAATGAACTGACAGAATGTCAGAATGCTGGCATAACCTCAACATTGTTATTTCATCAATTAGTTTGATTGCTCTTATGCCATATTTCGGTTCAAAATGATTCCAAAATCTTGGATTTATTGACCCACCCCACCCCCCTTCCTTGAAATTTTTTGCTTTCCGTGATTTAGAACCCTCCTCCATGCCACTAGGTAGAAACATTGCATTGTTTTGCTGCTATTCCGATGATGAAGCTTGCACTTTTGGGGGGAAAAAATTATGTTTACAGTTTTGTTTTTGGAAAGAAAAGTATTCAAGTGAATATGAACTGACACCCCCTCCCCCCAAAATTAATTTAGATTTGAGATTTGAGTATGCATGACAATTTTGATTCAATAAGAATAATAGGTAAATGCCTATACTTTGCAACAGAATTTTATGAAATACGAAGGAAGAAAAAGGTTACACGCGTAAAATTTTCATATTAGTATTATTCATTGTGTAAAAACCAATCCCAGAAAATACACTGATGAAAAAGCCCGATATTAACTCTAAAATTAAGGTTCACAATTTAGATTTTGGTTGGGATTAACAATGACAATGTTGTGAACTCATGTGTTTGACAAGGATAAATGGAGTAAATGCATTCCCATTCTGTAAATTATTTGAAGTCCAGTCCAATTGATTAGATGTTTTATTTGAATCCATATTTGTATTGCATAGTGTACATATAAATACAAATATAAATTCACTCATTTCAATTGCCACTGTTATAGAGTCAGATAGGCCTAATGTAAAGAGAGAGTGGGCTGAAAGTCCAACCTATTGGTCCTATTGGTGGTGGTAGAGGCAGACTCACTGCCGCTGGCCCAACACGGCTACTAATGTTTACTTAAAGTAGTATAGAAATCCACTATTCTAATAAGGGAGGAGACAAGCAAACCTTTAACAAAATCTTCATCACCGTTGCAGAAACCAATTGAAGTTGCCAGAACAAAACTGATCCATAATGGAACCTTCTCCATCCTTCAGTTTCTTCAGTATGATAGTATCCTTCAGCTGTGTGACTCCCTTTCTGAGCTGTGTTGATCAATACACAGTTGCAAAAGGAACTGTTTGAAGCTTCCCCATGACACCAATCTTATATGCATTCTGTCATTCTGATCCCTAGTAACCATCGCTGGATATTCTTCAGGACATGGTTGGTATGAGGGACAGTATAATGACTTCTCTGTTTCCTATGCTCTGATCTTGGCGTATATGGCATCACAGATTGGTTGATTCAATTAAATGTGCTTTGAAGAAGGAACTATACGCGAACCAGTGTGTCATGCGTTGCTGTCTGGAACTTTGGATCATAGATCTCTTGTTTTGTGGTAACGGGAATGGTTTATGGCTTTCGGATCCATGGACTTCTTTTTTTTTTTTAAGTTTGTCACATCGGATGTTTGACGTTAATTAGATTATTAAATATAAACTGATAATAAAACTAATTACATAAATAAAGACTAATTCATTAGATAAATCTTTTAAGCCTAATTAATCCATGATTAGTAAATGTTTACTGTAGCATCACATTCGCTAATCACGAACTAATTAGGCTCAATAAATTCGTCTTGCGAAATAGTCCAGAATATGGAATGGGTTTTACTAATAAGTCTATATTTAATACTTCTAATTAACTAAATATCCGATGTGATAGAGACTTAAAAAAAAAATCCCTAAAAACAAACAGGATATTATTTATGAAAGGCAGAGACGTAGAGGGGAAGATCATGCAGCTATTGTGTTTAGTTTAAGGTTGCCGCGCAAGGTGGTAAGATGGAGACGTGCAATATCTTTCGATTTCGTTTGTGATTGCCTCATTTTAAAGGGGTAAAAGGTCACAAATTATAGGTTCCAAAGAGATAAGTTTGGTACTTGTTTTATCAATTTATATATGTTTTCCGCTTCAAGCATGAAAAAGGCTTGGAAGTATAAGCCCGGCAAGGCGAAAAGGGTAGATTCTGCAATCAAAGCCGTTGGATCAATTTGGACTGTTACAATTTCCTCGACATCCACGAGCCCGCAACGTCATGGTCTGCGGCTGCTGGAGCTGGACATTCAAATGCACGATTTGCATTACAACCGTTTCCCAGTGATTTTGCATTACAACAAATGCATGGAAATCAGGTAAAATTTCAAGCATGTACAAGACGAATATAGATAACGAGCAAAAAGAAGAATACCTCATTGACAGTTCACAAAACCACCGTTCTAAATCCTACTCCATGTCAAGCAGAAACACTTAAACAACACCTAATTTGCTATCCTCCATTTTCCACTTTCTAGACCATCCAAGAACAAATGTGAATTCTCCTCCATGTTACTAGCACTACGAAATGACAGACTGACAAGGCTAGGGACAGCAACAAGCTTACAAACCAGTAAACCAATCCTTCATGGATATTAAGACTGTTTTAGCACTATCTCGTCTTCAGCTTACCATAGAGTGGCATGCTGATCATCAAACATTTTCTCAATGGCTAATTACAGTATCTGGCACAGGCCTTCACTGCTGTCCACTGTAAAGATAGCCTCTTGATGCGGCATTACTCTGGTTCCACTTTTATACATGGCATCATAGGGTTGCCCTTGTGTATTATCAATTGTACTTCCTTGGCATGTTGAGTGAGCTGAATGTATCCGAATCGGAAATAGTGAAATCATCAGATCTCCATTTCTCTAGTTGCTGGTGGAGACCCATCTCACTACTCTCACCCTCGTCATCATCTTCATCAACGTTTGTAGGCTTCCACTGATCCACCAGGCTGGATAGTCGGTTCACACAGTGGCACATGTCTGGCCTCTGGTATGGTTCCCTTGCTGTGCAATGGCGGGCAAGATCAGCTACCTCCAGCAAGCTCTTCCAAGATTCCGCACTGAGCTCTAGCGTGGGATCCACAAACTTCCTGAACTTCTCTTTGTCAAGCATATTTCTTCGGAAGATTGTTACAAGATGTGTTTCATCATCAGGTAACGAATCATCAAGTACTTTCCTTCCAGCAATCATCTCCATTAGTATCACACCATATGCATACACATCAACTTTTGTAGTAACTTTTCCTGTAGCTGTAAACACGTAAATGGCATGTGTCATTACCACATCAAAAAATTTGAGACATAAAAATATGGACAATACACACAGAGACAAGAGAAGGGTAGTTTTCCAGATTCACATGTGCATATATGCACTATAATCAGCATGAAATGTTGCTCCAAGACATATTTTAACTCACTTTCCATAAATTAAAATGTCCTAGCACAAACTAGAAGCGCTTTGTGCAAGATAGGAATTAATAAAATAAAAGGAAAGCAGCATGTTACAATATGTCAATACAGATCAATACTCCTTTCATCAAAATCGTAAAATAAATGCAGAAATCTTCTTTCAATAAAAGGCTTGTCCTGTTACGATAAGGCATATTATCTGAGAGATATCCCATTTTAAGTCTGAGACACAATAGTATATTTGCCTTCCTTAATTCAAGCAAAGCTGCTTCTTACAGGAATTAAATGAAAAACTGTAGTTATGTCTTTCTCAATCAATGTCTCCAATTAGATGGTACTGTTCCCATGATTACTTTTCAAATGGATTGGCCGAGGCGCAACCCACCCACCCAAGAAAAATTCCACACACATGTGAAAGCCTAAAACAGGGATATTAACGGAAAAAAATAAACAAAATGTGTGACTTCATCCAATTTTCCAATTAAAACTAAACTGAGTCAAAAGTTAAGGGACAGGAAACAGTCTTTTCCTTTCTTTTAATTACGTGAGAGCTAGAGATCATTCAGGATTGATGCAACTGGGGAACCAACTAAACTGTCAAGAAACTTGCTCAGGAAACATTTCCCGAACTGATTTACTAATTCAACAAGATTTTGGTGCTTTGTTTCAGTCCTTGTAGTTCATCTGTCTTCAATTTAATCAAATTCAAATAGTCACCTACTTGTACTTACAGCCCATAGGAATATAACTCAACATGGAGTCAAGGAAAAAGGCCAGACTGTATTATTACAACTCAATGTTAAAAAAGGTTGTTTGACTCCAGTCCAAGCTGCAGCGATGGTTAAAAAAAAAGGAAGATGGCCCAATATGCAAATTTACTCTTTTTTAGAATTTGTGTCCACAAGTCCAAAACTACTTACATTTAGAATCAGAGTAAAGTACAACTACAATGATGCCATTTCATGAGTTAAATAGGATCCTTATTTTCTCTGGGCATATCTATTGATAGCACCTATTCTTAGTAATAATGTCAGCAACCAAACCAGAATAATCCTAAGGAATGATTTATAATGCAATGGAAACATCATACTTATGCTCAGACATCCAAGCAAAGAAAGGTTACAGGTGACGTGAGAAGCTCCAAATTTCACAATATCATCAAGATAATGCATTCCGTCTCACTAGGAAAACATAACATTTTTTAAGACAACAGAAGATTTACCTCCTGCTTCTGCATCATGGAGGCACACGGTCAAGGAAAAATGCAACTGTTAAACACTACTACCTCCGTCTCAAAATATAAGCACTTATGCCGTTTTTTTGGAGAAATTAAGGTTGAGGAAATGGAGTGTTGTGATTGGTTGAGAGGAGAGGGTAGGTGGGAGGGATGGTTGTGATTGGTGGAGATGGGGTAGGTGGGTGTAGAGGTAGTTGTATTTTGAGACAAATTTGAATTGCTCAGGTAGTTTATATTGAGACGGAGAGAGTAGCATGCAATGACACAAACTAGACATTATGCATGCAAAAACTTGAGTAAAATATAGTAGCATGAGGAAAATCACAAATTATGTGTCACCACAATGATAAGTAGTGACCATCTAACAAATATAACTAGAGCATACAAGCAGTACCTCTAGGCTTAAGACATGCTTTAGACAAATACAAAGGCATAAATAGTAAATGTAAATAATATATGCATTTTAGAAAGCATGGGTTTATCTAAGTAAAATAAATCAAGAACAGATTTATCAAATGTTGACCGTGTTTTGGTGGTTTCTAGCAGTACAGATATATATGTTTTCATATTCGTGCCCAGAAAAAGGTTGTACAAGCATATACTATCTCCAGCGGAAACAGAATCATTGATTATGTGTCAACAAAAAAAATATGTAGTATGCACTTCAACATTCAAAGGATGCAGCATTGAGACAAACATCAGCTAATCAATTGAAAGACATAAACATGAAGCAAGAAAGACACAAAGATCTCATGAAACCTCTGTCCTATTACAGTGATCTAGTCTCAGTCTAATGGATTGGTAGTAATATGTATACACGCCAGTCAAACCTCTACTATAAAAAGGCACCACAAAGTGCTCATGAAACTTGAGTTATTTTAAGTAGCATGAAAAAGGGTACGATCTGCAAAGCACAATAACACTGTTAACCAAAAAATGGTGCTGATATATCCAAAATTCTGTAGTGCTGTCGAGCTGAAAGGACTAATAAGTAGTAACAATATAATAAGTTATGTATCGCTCCTACTATAAAGTAAATTTGGTTTGTGGGGGGGTAGGGGGGTATTTTTCATGTGTCGGAGATCTAAATTTCTTAGAAACTCGATCAGCGGGCAAAACAACACCCTTCCGGCTTTGCACTGAGAAGAAGCCTTGGCCAAAGGCGGCTGATAAAGGTCACGAACCCTGGACTGTTGGCACGCCTCCCACTCCCCAAAAAAGTGGTTCAGCTGTGACCCATGCTTTGAGATGCTTGACCACTACATGAGGGCCCACCCACCCGTAGGTCGTTTCTTAACACATTTTTTAAGCAAGTGACCTTTTCTAAACCAACTCTGAAAATTTGCTCCCGAGGGTAGTCGAACCCAAGAGCTGGTAGGTGCTACTGCTGTTGCAGCCACTAGCATACAGAGCTGTTCACTAAATGAGTTAAATAATACAACATTGTAGTAAAGCCAATACTTCACTGCACTTCAAGTTCTCCATCGGATATCATATGCTATAATTCATAACCAAGATTTCACAAATTGGGATTATAACTGATATTTGAGGTAATGAAGGAGAACAGAAAAAATTCTTCCCCGCTATCCCCTTTTTTACACCTTTGATACAAGAATGAACTGATGACAATCATAATATTCTGTCAAAGACATCCACTGTGCAATTCTAAAGTGGGAAGGCTCCCTTTAACCAGCAAATTATGGCATGCACAACAGGATCATGCTAGTCCATTATTCTAGAATGTCCCTAATAGGTTAAAATTCCAAGTGCAGCATTTCAAATGTATCTATGTAACTGTTAATACAAATAAAAAAATTCCTATTTTCCTACTACTCAATGTTTTCTTTGTCCTTATCAGAGAATGTCCCAAGTAAACTATTCACTATATGGCCAATGCAGTATTCAGCTACGGTAAAGTTCTGCATAGTTTTTAAGTGGTAAGGGTATTTCCAATGCAGATTAAACCTTACTGATGAAAGCTGCTGCATTATAGTTTCTCTTGGTGGAGGCATGATGGAGAGAAACCAAGTCACTTCTCAGGGATTCCATGCAGCAATTGCATGTATAAGACTCATTCTTTTCAAAATTGATTTTTTTTTTAAAAAAAAAGAACTAGTAATCCTTATCTACTAGAAGAAACATCTCCAACAGTTGTTACTAGATGATATGGTATCCTATAAAGATAGCAAATTTGTTTCTGCATTAAATATGCACTATGGGTCCTCTAAGGAAGTGTCAAAGTACAAGGTACTAATGCTAATTATCAACTTATGATGCTGTCTGGTGCCTGAAAAAGCAGAAATTTTGTTCCAAGAAAAAAGCAATCAAACTGCAATCACTACCCAAAAAGTAACATGTGTAACTCAGATCAGAAAAATGTGCAAAATATACACAGACTGGTAATTTAGAATTAAAAAATTGCAGCAGAGAGAAGCACACGTACTAGCATATTCAGGCGCGAGGTATCCAAATGTCCCAGCAACTCTTGTCATCAATGACTTATCTGTATCTTTGGCAAGCTTGACCAACCCAAAGTCTGAAACCTTAGCTCTCAAATCTTGGTCTAGCAATATATTGGAGGGCTTCAGATCTCTATGGATGAAAGTTTCCTGTGCCAAGCCATGCAAATATTCTATCCCCCTAGCAACATCCAAAGCTATTATCATTCTCTGTGTCCATGTAAGAGGGTTATACCCACTCTGCTGAAGATCACACAAATGCTCACGTAATGTTCCACCAGACATATACTCATAGACCAAGAGCCTCTCATTTCCATGGGTGCAGTAACCAAGTAGTGCGACCAAGTGCCGGTGCCTTACTTTCCTAAGGACATCAATTTCAGCCAGGAATTCTTGCTGCCCTTTAGTCCCCATGGTACCACTGTCACACCTCTTCACGGCTACCAGCTTTCCATTGAGGTCGCCCTTGAAAACCACGCCAAAACCCCCTCTACCTAAGATGCAGTCCTCGCTAAAGTCGTTTGTGGCCTTTAGCAGCACTTCCATTGACAACTGCATTCCATGGGACTCGAATAGATCACCAATGTTTGCGCTGGTAGCAGCACTTACATGGCTGTACAGCTCAGTTGGGACTGCACTGCTTCCGTTGCTATAGCCATTTGTTCCAACCACCTGAATTTTCATCATCTCCGATTCAGCAGGAGAGGTTTTGGTTGAGACAGGCCTGAACTTCTCCATATTATTCTTCTTCTTTAGATGGCGCACCAAAAGCCCAACACAAGCAAAAAGAATGATTGCAGCTACAATAATTCCAATAACCATTCCTGTATTTGACCTTGACTTTCCTCCACCTGCAGAATCAGACGATGAAGAGCCACCATCAGAACCACCACCTCCTTGCTTGTCACCTGATTCCCCAAACCGGTTTCCATCAATTAACAAGTTAACTGATGGCTTAAACTTGGGCACTTGGCCAATGAGACTGTTATTTGCGACATTAAGAACTGTAAGGTACGGCAATATGGTCAGCACATCCGGTATCTCCCCTGTAAGGTTATTGTTTGAAAGGTCCAGCTTTACAAGCCTAGTCAGGTTTGCAATAGCAGGCGATATCGTCCCTGAAAAGTTCCTCTTAGACAAGTTTATAATGCTTACATCCGACGAATTGCAAATGATACCAGACCAGGATGCACCACATGGATCATTCCCTGTCCATTTTGTCGCAAGGTCATACGGGTATCCAAATCCGCCAGCCACCTCAAGAAGAGTGGTTGTCAGCGGAGAACATGGACCAGGAGGATTCTTATCCTTATTACAAAACCCATTCCCACTACTCACATCCGGTTGTACACTCGGAAACACTGGCACCGGCCCCTGAAAGTTATTGTTGGACAGAGTAACATTCTTCAAGCTGGTTAACCCTGTGAACGATGCCGGCACCACGCCAGTGAGCATATTGTCCCTGACATTGAACGACTCCAGCTGCTGCAAGCCACTCAAATCCGGGATCGGGCCGGTGAACTTGTTGGACTGAATCCACAACAGCTTCAAACTCTTCATCGCCGCGACGACATCGATCCGCCCCGAAAGCTTCTCCTCCGACTGCTGATTATTCAGCTGCAGGCTCTCCATGGCAGACAGCTGCCCCAACGTGGGCGGCAGCTCACCGGTGAGATTATTATACGAGAGCCTGAGATACCTGAGCGATTCGAGGGAACCCAGCACGGCGGGGAAGGCGCCGACGATGGAGGCGTTGGAGGCGGAGAAGGTCTGGAGGGATGAGCAGGTGGAGATGGCGTCGGGGATGGACCAGGGGCGGAGGAGCCCCAGGTCGTCCATGGTGAGGGACTGCAGCGAGGTGAGGCCCTGGAGGAAGTCGGGAGGGAGGGAGGCGAAGGCGTTGCTGTCGAGGGCGAGGCGTGTGAGGGAGCCCATCCTCGCGAGGGAGGGGACGTCGCCGGTGAGGTGGTTGCCCTGGAGCTGCAGCGCGGTGAGCGAGGTGAGCGTGGAGAGGGAGGGCGGGAGGGAGCCGGAGAGGCGGCGGTCGTGGATGGCGTCCGCGTCGGAGGCGGCGGCGGCGGCGGCGGCGAGGAGGAGGAAGAGGAGGAGGAGGGGGAGGGTGTCCCTCCCCATGGCGGATTGGGGGGAGGGGAATGCGGCGGATTGCCGGAGGGTGGGGATTTGGGGGCGGAGAAATTTGGGGGTAATTTTTTGGGGAAGAAGGGTGGCTGCCGCGGTTTCTCTCTCCTCCGGCCGCTGGGGTGGTGTGTTTTTTCGGTTCGGCTTCTCTTTCTTTCTCTCTCATGGGATGGATGCGCGTTGCAGTTCTTGTGAGCTGAGGAGGTGATCTCCTTCTTCATGGCAAGTGGGGGCTGGCTGGCGTGGTGGGGCCCGGGGTTGTAGGGAAAGAGTTGCTGCACTCTGGTTGCTTTCCATAACCATGTGGCACAGCTGTTTATTTTATTTTATTTTCAGACCAAAATGAAAAAGTTCTTTTCTAAAAAAGTTCATCTTTCGATAGTTTTGTGCGTGGAATAGATTGGATGTTACTGTTACTACATATATTTTACTAATGGAAGAGTTTCGTAGTCATGTTTGATAATTTCTTTTTATTTACGTAAAATTTCGTTATTTAAAATTATATATATATATATATAATTCATTACAAGAGATGCATGATTATCTCGTTTCAGTTTTATTTAATGTTTGCGATACAAATATTTTGTAATAAATTGTAATCAGATAATGGTAATAATACGTACCACTATATATGCAATCAATTGTAAGCAACAACTTGGATAATAAAATATAAAATATAGACAATTCTAGCTATAAATCTAGACATACTCCTGAATTTATTTACGAATAGACAGAGCAAGTAGTATTCATTTTATTATACATATGAATTAGACCCATCGTCGCTCTCCTTTGCATTATAATCAATCAAATGAGATTTTAAATTTTAAAAGGTTCATTTCTAAGAATAATTTTAGGCTCATCGTTGCTTATTGCATCTTTTGGCTTCATGGACGTGCCTCATTTATTTGGGAGGATTATATAAACCTTGTAATAATTTGTTGTAGCTTATTTGAAGTTAAAACTGGATATTTATCTATTAACTTAAATAAAATTATGTAGGGAGTACAATGTTGTCATGTTATCTTCGCGACCATATATAACAAATCAAAAATACATACATTTGCCCTCAAACAGCAACAATTTCTTTAGGCCCCGTTTAGTTTCAAATTTTTTTTTCAAAAACATCACATCAAATCTTTAAACTACATGAAGCATTAAATATAAATAAAAAAATAAAACTAATTGCATAATTGGGTCGTAAGACGAATCTTTTAAGAATAATTGCGTCATAATTAGCCATAAATGTTATAGTAATCCACATGTGCGAATGACGGATTAATTAGGCTTAAAAAATTCGTCTCGTGGTTTCCAGGCTAGCTGTGAAATTAGTTTTTTCATTCGTGTCAAAAACCCCTCCCGACATCCGATCAAACGTCTGATGTGATATCCAGTTCTAAAATTTTTTAAAACTAAACGTGGCCTTACTTCATTTCGCATTCTCTTGGCTACTGTCTTAATTTTACTCCTATATTTTGCCTAACTTGCTCCAGATATGCCTGTTGTTCTTGTTCATCATAGCGACCAAATTGAACGGTTGCTTGCATTCGTATTTGTGCGCGCGGCACGCGGAACAGTAGTCCCATTTAATGAGAAGAATTTACTCCTCCTGGATGAGATCGAATTTATTGCATTCACCGCACCGATAACAAACCGGTCAGTAGAGCTGTCCTGTTCGTTCGTTCTTCATGGCCAGTAAGTGGGAAGAACTGGAGACTGGAGTACCTTCCATTCCGCCATGTAACATACTCCCATTTAATGATCCAAAAAGAAACAATGTTTCCCACTCTGCTTTATTTTCACTTGTGTATTACAAGAATTTCACATTTCCTATCTAGTAGGAGGGATCCCAGAGAGGTATTGTGAAATATTTCTGAATTTATTATATGGACAGCTCAGGTATATATGACGAAAAATAGTGTACATAGAAAAACAAATGCTCCAAAAAGTCGAGCGGTTTTATCTATTTCTACTGCTATGTTTTATTCATGTTCAAAACTATTGACATAGGTGCAAGCGCAAGCCTCTAATCATTATTCTTTTCAGTTATATATTTATCAAAAATATAAAATTATTATTTGATAAATCAAGTAGTATCAATTTTCTTAAGAAAACTACATATTTTGATTTTTGACTGCGCGATTTATAAAATAACATCTATATTTGAGAGCAAGGGAGTAATGATAAAACATTTATTGAAAACACTTCAAATTAAACCTCAGATTAAAAAAAATCGTTAGTGTTTCTGTTTTCTTGGCCTGAAGACGAGTCAGAGAGGTTGCATCAACCATCAAAACCCCAAAGGTTTCTATAAATGGAAGCTGGTAGTGATTAATTAGAGCACTAGTGCAAACAACATCCTCGTCTCCCAGCTGGCGGATGCGTGCATGCAAGCAACGGAAAAAAAACAGAAAGACGTCCATGCATGGTCTCCGTGACAGCGATGTTGGTGCGTCCAGCTGACGTGGAATCTTGGACTTGTGCTGGACATGCTACGTGCACACCTGGCTGTCATGGTACTTTGCAGTTTGCACACAGGATTTGTGACTTTAAGACGTTGAGAGAATATTTTCTTTCCAATTCATGATAATCCACTACACTTGTTGTTTGGCAGTATGTAGACAGCTTATGTATAGTCATGTGTTTGGAATTGTTTCCCCATAATAATTAAAATAGCAGAAGTTGCTCAAATGTTTAGAAATATTCAATTTCAAACACATTCACATTTCTTCTTTTTAAGTGATGTTTTGTTCATTTTGGTTATAGTGTTAACTGATATGGTTGAAGATTGTGGTGTTACCATATATTAGCAAAATGGTAAATTCAGTTAGTTATAGTAATTCCTATCACAGTTAGAACTTAGAAGCAACCACATGTTCATATTCAAAATTGTGTTCATTTCAATTAATTTAATCTGTGGTCATCACCTGGAAAAAATTTTTTTGTAGTCCTGAATATATATAGTCTGCTACCCATAAGTCACAACTATTTTAGATGTACTCTCTCCGTTCATAAAAATAGTTGACATTAACGACAAGATTATGTCAAACTTTATAAAATAAAAAATCATATTATAATAAGTTTATAAGAATCTAATAAGTTTGTCGTATTACGAAAGTATATTTCTCGATACAAAACCATATATACTATTTTTTATTTTTAAACTAGACATTTAAGACATTATTGATTGCCATAATTACTAATATTTGACCGAATCTTTGCCCTTAACGTGAAATATTTTTTACCATAGGGATATGTAGTTAACTCAGCAATACATTGTAAACGAAACTCATACTACGAAAAAAAAAGCTTTTTGCAGTTGGCAGTCAGTGGACATCGCAGGCAACAGCTCGGGCTGGCCTTCGGCATTGGCGCCGGTGGGGTGCGGCGAGGGGTACTGAGGCCATTTTTTTTTTTGGCCGAAAAGTGTTTTTCCAGGCGGTCCTCATCTGCCGCTTGTAAAAAACAAATTTTGCCGGTGGTGGTCCTTTTTCTGTCGCTTGCTAAAATCATGTTTTGCAGACCGTGATGGAGCTGCCTACAAAGAAAGCTTATTTTGTAGGCGATTAAAATAAGACGGCTCCGAGAACACCCCTACAAATATGTCCTAGCCGCCTGCAAAATAAAAAGCGATGTAGTGTCAATAGATTGTTTTTTGTTGGAAAAAAGGTTACCCACATCTGAAAAATCCAAAATGACAAGCGTTAACAGCTAGTTATCCAAATATGCAAGCACGTATAGATTGTGTCTGTTCACATGATTAATTCAAGGGTTAGCAGTTTTCCCTATGATTGGGGGTAGAAGGAATACGACTGGTGAGAGTGATAGACATGTGAGCTGCAACCATCAAAGCAGTGCAGTAGTTTGTTGTACTACCATTTCCTCTGCTCACATGCGCTGAACCTTTTTTCTCACCCGGTGAAATGTATTGATCATTCATACGGCAGAATAAAACAGGGTGGCTAGCTAGTCCTTCATTAGGAGTTAAATGCGGTACGGTTACCGAATGCACCAAGATATCTTTTTACTGAGAATACAAGCAATTCATTGAAAAGAAATGTATTGATCCATCTCGAGGCTTCGGTGGTGCCCCGCGGCCTCGCTGCCCAACCGTCGCCGCCGTCCAAGGCCTTCCTTCTAAACCTGGATAAACCGTTCCTCCTCCACCACCCACCCCTGAAACCTAAATAGTTGGTTGTCATCGAAGTTCGTCGTCGCCATCGAATAAATCTTAACGATAGTTGTTAGTAGATAATAACAGCGGTCGTTAAAATTTGAGAACGTATGTTAGGATCGAATTAATATCCGTTATGATTTAACAGTTTAATCTCAGATTCTCAGTCTTTGGATACGGATCATGCGGCTCGCGTTGTCTACCGCTGGTTAAAGCTAGTAAGTGAGCGTGCACGTCACTAGGCCATTTTTCATTTTTATGGGCAGGCGAAAATGGTTTTTGCAGAGGGTATGCGGGGCGCTGGCTATATTTCGCCTAGAAAAATCTACAATTTTTATGAGCGGGCCAGTGCCCGACCGCACGAACATTTCGTAGCTATTTTTGCAATTGCAGGCGCATACCAGGCCTGCCTAGGAAATTTTGGGGGCGACAAAAAATTCAAAAAAAAATGAAAAAATTGAGCGGTCATCGCAGCGCCGCCACGCCGCAGTTATTGCCGCTTGCCGCATCGTCGTCGCGGCCACCCCCGAGCTGCCTGCCGATGGCCCTGGGGCCGCCACCGTCGTCGTCGTCGTCAGGCCGGGAGGCCCCGCGGCTGGATCTGGCCTCTCTAGGGTCGATGCGACGATCACTAGGGAGCCACCGCCGTCCTCCCCGCCACCTCGCGATCGTCGTCCTTGACCAGTGCCCGATCCGGCTGCCCTAGGGTCGCCGGCGCTAGATCTGGCCCTCGCTCGCGGCTTGATGTTCCGCTGCCCGGCCACCGCCACAGCCCGCCGAGTCGTTTGCTACACAAGAGAGAGGAAGAGAACAGGGAGAGAGGGGAGGGAGGGAGGTGGTTGCAGGAGAGAGAAGGGGGAGAAGATAAGGCTATGATAGTGGGTCCCAATTTTAATTTTTGTGGGTGAGGTATCTTCTAATCCGCCCGTAAATAAAGTAGTTCATTTTGCAAGTGGACCATTAGGTGATCCGTTTGCAAAATAAAAATGATTTTTGCAAGCAGTAGGGGATGGCGCCGGCTCCGGATCAATTTTTGCAGGATGATCCGGTGCCAAACCGTCTTTTTTTTTTGACCTAGTGTGTACTGTATTAGGTTGTACGCAGTCACATTGGAGGCTACTACATGCTTTTTTTTTAGTGTATGGGCTACTACATGCTAACTCACGTCATTGCCCTCACCACATTTTAGTAAATTAATATGCAACCTCCTTTGTCCCTACATAATGGGTATCAAACATCGACAACACCGCGCAGGACGACGTGTTATAATATCATGGCCCAATTGAAGTATTGATGATCAATGACGAAATTGGCATGATGGTGTATGCACGTGACATGCATTGGCGTGACCGACACGGCTAATTAACATGTTGGAATTCATTAACTTGAAAAAGAAAATACATATATATTTTTGGGAATTAAAAATACATATTAGATATGCACTTGTACCTATAGCCTCTCTCCAATTAATTAAGCTACCAACTCTCTTCTACATCAATAATCAATGAGTTAATAAGGGCTCTAAATCTGTGTGTATGCTACTTGACTCAACTAAGGTTTATGAACTAGGTCTTCTCTAGATAATATACTATAGGAATTCCCTTTTTATTTGGTTGTAAAATTAGATGAGGACATCGTAAAAAGGACTTTGTTATAAACACACCTGAAGTATGTGATTATTTGCTGGCCAGTAGACATGATTTTTTTTGAGAAATATTATCTTTTTAATGGAAAATTGCAAACATAGAAGTCGAGTGGGGAAAATTACAGAAATGGGGGCCTGCCGCCGCGTGGTCGGCGCCAGGGCACCTACCGCCGCGTGGACTGACGGCAGGGCCCACCACGTATGGCGGTAGGGCCCGCCGTCTGCGCCGCTGCCGCTCGACGCCAATGGAGGAGTCACGGGAGTCACGGGGGCGCGCGCTACCGCCAGACTGCTTGGCGGTAGGCTGGCGCTCGGCGATTTAAAGCAAGCAGCGCAGGACCAGTTCGCCGCTGCGTTTCTTCTTCTTCCTCTCCTCATCCCGAACTTCATCTCCTCATCCCGAGCAAGCTTCATCAAAGGAGGAGACGACGACAGGTGCGCTGTGTGGTGCTGAAGGCAGACGCAGCAGCTCGTGGAGTTGAAGGGAGGGAGGTCGT
>CM002478.1:10292148-10353473 GCA_000325765.3 Leersia perrieri | reverse complement strand
CCGCAACGAGCCTGGCAGTAGGGTGCCTACCGCCACTCCCCCTGGCGGTAGGGCGCCTACCGCCATGTCGTCGAGCGGCAGGACCCTGCCGTCCCGCCCCCCGGCGGTACGAGGCCTGCCGTCATGCCGCCAGGCGGTAGGGGTCTTGCCGCCAGACCACGCGACGGCAGGACCCTATTTCTGCAATTCCCCGCACTCGGCTTCTATTTTTGCAATTTTCCATTAAAAAGATAATATTTCTCAAAAAAAATCGGTAGACATTATAAACATTAAATATAGTCGTTATTGCATTCTTGCCTTGCCTATGATTTCAGTAGGAATAACTAGATTCCAGTGGCTATCGGCCATTGCGCCAATAACAAACAACCGACGCTAATAAGAGTAAGTTTAATAGTGAGCTATAAGCCAGCTAAATGTCTCCGCGGAGGAGAGAGATAAAGCAAAAGGAGGAAGGTTGGCTCTTGTTCAAAAGCCCGCTTTGCACGTGCTCCTAGACAGATGAATTAAATACTTAAGAGTGATAGACAGAAGAGAAGAAACTTATAGCCAACCTTATATAGCCAATCCATTATACATGTTAGCTTTAATACTATTCTTAGATGCGCTTAAAGCTTATTGTTGGCTATATTATTAAACTTGCTCTAAGGGCACCCGCAATAGTTAAGACGGTTGTTGTCTATTTGGGTCTAGAACTATACACAGAGACAACCGAAGAGACAACCCGTCTATTGGCTGTCTATAAGCCATTTAATTCATGAATGGACACATAAAACATGATGGATCAAGTATAAAAATGATCTTTGTATACCTATTTGTTGCATGTACCAAAAGAAGGCTTTGTGATTAAGAAAATTGAGTCTTCGAGATTCTACGTCCGCACCAAATCAAGCGTGGCCGGTGACTACTCGGGGCGTGAGCTACAACGCGGACAGCATCATCGGCTGAATCGTTGGAGCTTGGGCCAGTGCCGTCGCGTGAGGACGCGACGACGCTGCTGTCTCCAACCGACTGCAGGGGGAAAATGCAAAATCACTTGTGATGAGACGTCAAACCGACGCCCGATGAAGCTGCCCTAAGGTTGTGGAAACGATCAGCATTATGAGAAAGCGATAAAACACATATCAGCTCTGTGTGATAGATGGGACTGTATGAGAAAGCGATAACCCATGTAATAATGTTATCCCAATTAGAAACAATATTGATAGATCGGACTCAACCGATTGAAGCAAACAAAGATAGATTATTTTATAGTTATATAGTAGTAAGCTTTTAGCCCATGCAAGGAAAATGTAAATAGATTAAAATGAAAGATAGTCCATCGGCTAAAACCCCCGATGAGGCTGTATGCAAACATAGCCGATAAATTGAACCAATCAACTTAGATTTAACGATTTAACAGGAAGGATTGGACCTAACCAAGACAGCCTGTGTAGTTAACCTAAAAAAATTGATTAACGTTGTATATAGTGGAAGATATATGTTGGTATTTTTTAACGTCATCCCTAGAAATAAGATGACGGCTCGAAATATCAAGGGAAAAGTCCATTTAACCCCCTGAACTCTTAACTCTTATGTTTGTCTAAATCACACCCCTCAACTCCAAAACCAGACAAATCACACCAAAACCATGCAAAATACCCCACTCCAGTAGTTTTAACTATTTTTTTGGCCACGTGGCGCTGATGTGTCAGTCCAATCAGCCCCAAAAAAGTATTAAAAAATAGTGGGGCCCATGTGAGCGTTTTTTCCTCTTCTCTCTCTTCTCCCTCACCCATCACTCTCTTTCCCTCCTTATTCCCCCACCATCTCTCATGTGCGGTGTGGTAAAATGAACTCTTTCTTTTTTTATATACTTTTTAGGGCTGACTGAACCAACACGTCAGTGCCATGTGGCCAAAAACTAGTCAAAACCGCTTGAGGGGGGTATTTTGCACGGTTTTGAGAGTTGAGGGGTGTGATTTGCCTGGTTTTAGAGTTGAGGGGTGTGATTTAGACAAACATAAGAGTTCAGGGGTTAAAGGGACTTTTCCCAAATATCAATGGTAATCTATGGTTTACAAAAATACACCCGCAAGCGCAGGGATATACCATTGTAGCATTTCACCCGGAAATATTACAAGGTATCGTATTTAATCTCAAGGAAAGATTTGTAAAAATAAAACTATACCGATAAATTATATGTACTTGCATGCGTTACAGTCTATGTAGGGGTAAACATAATAACATGGGTAGGTTGACACATAGCTTAGCTTGAGCTAACTACTATATTCCTAAATTAGACTAAGTGTATATAGGTTAGTAAGTTCCATCCTATACTTCTAGTATACAAGTGTTAGTTTATCCTAATTAGTATTTGTCATGTAGCCTGACCCCTCTACAATGCAATGTAGCTAAGCATAAACTTAGCTACATCCTCCCGATGCATTGCAAGACTACCCCGAGTTGCCGAGTTCCTTACGACAACCTGTCATAGCCATCCAACCGAAACGAGATACGGAGGTGTATCTAACCCCAGAAAATTCTGTGTAGGAATATGTACTGTAGGGGACTCCCGTACTGAGCTATCACTTTTCAGTGGCCTGTAAATCACCCAGAGTACATACGCTCAAATAGCGGCAAGACGTAGCCTAAGCCCCATGCTTAAGCTACTACTCACTATACAACTTAGCCTTTGAAGTAGACCAACTAAGTCCCGAACCCATGTCTATTGGCTTAGCCTAAGCAGACTATGAACCCAGTAGTTAGACACTATACCATCATCAATGCAAATCCAATAAGATGTAGCTACACAACTTATACTAATCAAGTATAAACTAAACATGGTATTCATATTCTATGATTGGACTAAGATGCCAGCTTGTATAAAGAAGAATACTACATTGAATATCGGAGTGTCTTACAAGAAGAAGGAAAAGCTACTAGAACTTTACCGAATTCCCGAAGCCTCCGCTGGGCTTGGAACTATTCTAACTCTATTTCACCAGTACTATACTAATACTACTTTATAGAGTAGATTGAAGCTTTACTTGAGTGTGTCCTGAGAAGTGAGTGAAGTGGTCCTTATATAGGCTCTCAATGGTGGCAGTTTTCCATGCGAAATGACCATAATACCCCTCTGAACCGCCGTCAGCAGCCAACCAGGAAGTGACACGTTCAAGGTCGGTTGGAGAGGCGGTAATAATGGTTTGGCCGAACCCCAGCCTCCCATCGAACTCTCCCTTCTTTATGTACACGGGGTGGCCCGATCTTTCGGTGAGTTGCTGATAACTATGATTGGGAGAAACGTTGACGATCCGACTACAACCGTACGAGACGTTGTTGTGTTGCACCTTAGCGATCGATACACCTCTCCGAGGGTTTGTTGATCTTGCCGGTACAGATCAACCCTATTCCTGCAAGCAATCGAGAACAAATAAGAACAAGATAAAAGCAACTATATTGCTTGATAAACAAGTCGCACAAATATAAGTCGATACACGATAAAGTGGGGTTCCGAACATGCAGACGGATGGTCTAGCCGACACATGCGCTACAAGTGAAGTAGTAATGGCTAAACTTACAATTAACAAAACCTAACTAATCCTAAAGGGTACCTAACTATTCTAACTATTTAAGGAGGTGGGAAGACGACCTAGGGTCATGATCCACTTGGTTGGGGCACACCCCACATGGGCCCCACTTGGGCTGGGGTCCCAAACAAAGTTACAATCCCAAAGGCCCATGACAGGTGATGTAGCACGTTTTTTATGTGATTGCAGCCAAACGAGATGGAATTCGGAGATGAGGCTGGGTCCGCTGGAAAGAGGACTCCGAGAGCTTTCCATCAAGTACTCGCAAGCTGAAGACAGAGCTCATATGCAGGTTTGGCGGCCATTTGAATTTAGCAGTAGAGCAGGTGGCCGAATTGGAGTCCAACACTTGGAGGATTTCACCTTGATGACTTCTTGTTGATCCATGATGTGAGCAATGGTTGTATCACTGGTTGCCATGGTCACATCACTTCTCTCGTACACTGACATGTGGGCCCTTATGATGATTTGAGGTGTGATGATATTTATCTCCACTGCCAGGTGGCCCTCTTATTCACAAGCTTGCTTGGGCGTGAGGTTTCTTCACATTATCTTCTCCATTTTGTATAATTTTCCCTACAAGCAAATATTTGCAAGTACAAGTGGAAATAGTTTATTCTAAAATAAATGTGCATTGCAAGCATAACTAGTTCTCCTCTACTTTAGTTAAATTGACGGTCAAAATTGGTCGATAATGACCGTCAACAATATATCATGTCCTTTTATCTTAGCTTAGTATTTTAAACGGATATCAATCTTAATTAAAATATTAGCCCTAACCGAGAAAGTCTTAATTAGATTGAACCGATCCAAAGTATCTAAGCTGATCTAGAATCAGACGAATATATGATATGTGACACATGCATAGGTAAACTGAGTATATTGGACGTAACCAAGGAAGTAGCACTTTAGCCAATACGATGTGAAGTTTGATGATATGTACCTTTTACCAAAATTCAAACAAAATCAATGCAACACGACTTGAGAGCACGATCTCGTCGGAAACCCAATGAACTAGGGTGGTGATGCGCTGGAATTCTTGTATTGATTCTTGTCTCCCTTTATAATACCCAAGTGTACAACATTTACCCTTAGGCAATTCGACTCGGACATGACTCGATTATCTTAACATATGCGATCGTTACAAAAAAAAGGAAATCAAGACTCATATGCTTACAAATTTAGGAAACCAATCGGATCCCCTTAAACTACAAATTTACTCTTGATATATACACTCGGATTCAGATACGAAAACTGATAAACATAAGCAAACCAAATACCGAGCGGATTCAACTGTTTTGTCCGATAATTACACCACCTAATCCGCCTCAGTCTCAACATCTTGATCCAAATTCTGGTGTCAATAGATTCATACCCTCTGACATTAGCACACTAATGTCACTGTGACACTCTTTTCATCCGAGCCATTCGTTCCTAAATCAACGGCTATGGATTAGTGTTGTGATTTCTTATTGTCATCCTTAGGAACATAGTTCCCAACGATGGCAACTTAAAATAATCAATGATAATCTATGGTTTGGCAGAAATGAATCCGCAAGGGCACGGATATATCATTGTAGCATTTCACCCGGGAGTATTCCAAGGTATCGTATTTATTTAATTCCAAGGGAAGATTTGTAAAGTGTAATCATTCTAATAAAATATATACACATAAATAAGTCATAGTTCTAAACAGGGTTAAGAAATATATCTTGGGTAGAATAACACAAACGAAGGATCTAGCTAAACTCTACATCAATTCTAAATTAGTCTAAGTAAGAGCAGTCATAGTATAGTTCTATTTTCTGTACTTTATGCAACACTCTAACATCTTCTAACCAGTATACAACAGTGTGGTGTACACTCCTTACAATGCACCTATAACTAAGCCTAGACCTAGCTATGTCCTCCCGGTGCTTCGCAAAATTACCCCGGCCTGCCAAGTTACTTACGACAGACTGTCATAACCATCCAACCAAAGTTAAATGCGGAGGTGCATCTAACCCTAGGAATTTATATGTAGGAAACTATACTGCGGGGGAGACACCTGTACCGAGCTGTCACCATCAGCGGTGCGCAAACACACCCAGAGTATAATCGCCCAAATAATTGTAAGATCCTGTCTAGACACCACATCTAAGCCATCACTCCCTACTCTATAGCCTTGCAATTGAAGTAGAGTATCTAAGTTCCAGATTAATATTACCAGGACTAGCCTAAGTTGAATACTAACCAAGTTCCTAGACATTATACCTGCACCAATGCAAATCTCAGATAGATGTAACCACACTGGTATACTAATCATATAAATGCTAAAGTTGGCAAAACTAGTCTATGATTGGACCAGGCTACCGCAATTGTATAAAGATGAATATATTGAAGTATTGAAAGTCTTACAAAAGAACTAGAAAGCAAAGTTATAACTTTACCCGAATTCCTCCGAAGCCTTCCTTGAACTAGAACTATTCTATTCCTACTTCTACTAGACTAATACTACAAGTAGAGTAAGCTTAATTCCTTCCTTTGGTGTGTGTTGAAGAAGAGAGTAAGGCCTCCTTTTATGGAGCTTCAATGGCGCAACTTCCATGGGAAATGACCACCATGCCCCTTGTAACCGCCATCAGGAGCCAATGGGAGACTGCCACGTTGAAGGTCGGTGAGGAAAGGTGGCGGGCCTGGTTTGGCTGAACCAGGGTGGTTCGGCCAGCCTCCCACCGACCTCTCCTTTGGTCTGCCTTCTGACATGTGGGTCCCGGTGTCAGTGCCACGTGCATTGACGGTTACTTAGGTCGGTAACTCTGCCAGTGGGCCCTCTCATTCCTTGGGAGTGAGGTTTCCTCCATTTCTTCTCCTTTTGGTATATTTTTTCTATGAGTAAATATTTGCCAAGTACAAGTGGAAATAGATTATTCTAAAATAAATGTGCATTACAAGCATACCCAACTCTCTATTATTTTGGTAATATTGATGGTCAAAATGTTACAATAACGACCGTCAATAATTAGTACTAGTTACATGACCATTTCATTAACAGTTTAATTAACTATAATTTAATTAATACATGGTGATTAATTTAGGAATGGATGACGCAGATGAAAAGAATGTCGTCAGAGTTACTGATTAGGTATACCCTCGTTACCCGAAAAGGTGTAGTATACCGAGAAGGTATGCCTTCACGGATAAAGAAAGGAGAACAGAGTACGTGAAAGATACGGAGCAATACGGAAGCCGGACGGTGTAATTAAGGAAACAAGACGGAATCCTGACCGTATGGAACAGGGGTTCTCCCAATCGTGAGGGATTCCAAGTTGAAGTCCCGTTCCGAGACTACAGGGAACCCGCGGTATAAAAGGGTTGCTACCCTATAGGTACAGGGGAGATCGATCAAGCCACCGGAGGAGCCAAAGCCATTCCCATAGTATTAGCCACCAAAGTCACCGAGATTGTGTTTCGAGTCGCTCGAGTATGATCTCGTCGACATCCAGCTTTCTACATATTGTACTCTGTGCTTGGGGAATCCCTCCTCTATCAATCCCATATAAACTAGAGTAGGGTATTACCTTCCGAGGGCCTGAACCAGTATAAAAAATCATTGCCTTAGAGTAGCATCATGTCCTGTTACTATAATCCTTACGCCAACGTTCCCCCGTCTTATACATACCCCGTCTACGGATACCAGCCGTTGACAAATTTCATGGTGACATTAATGTGAAATATCAGGTAATACTAAAGATGGCAGTGGGCCGGGTCGGGCA
Organism: Leersia perrieri; assembly: GCA_000325765.3. Lineage (NCBI taxonomy): Eukaryota > Viridiplantae > Streptophyta > Magnoliopsida > Poales > Poaceae > Leersia > Leersia perrieri. The sequence continues at coordinate 10,346,149 of CM002478.1, read as the reverse complement.
TGGGCAATGCGAATCCATGCCCGGCCCAACTCCCCCATGCCCATGCCCGCAAACACTACCGGGCAAAACCTCATGCCCGTGCACATGCCCGACGGGCATGGGCATGCACAATGGATACCCACTTGGTCGTCGCCTGCCTGTCGAGAGCCGCCGCCGCCTAGGCCTGAGTGTCGTCGCCTGCCTACCGCGCCGAGGATCCGCTGCCATCGTCGCCTGCCTAGGAGCCGCCGCCGCCACCTGCCTGTCGCGCGCCCATGAATGGGAACCGCCGCCATCGCCTGGTAGCCGTTGCCGCCGTCGCTTAGGCGTCGCCTGCCTGTCGTGCGCCCGCGCCTGGTAGCCGCCGCCACTACTTGGGAGCCACCGCCGTCGCCGTCGCCTGGGAGCCGCCATGCCCACCGCTTGGGAGTCGCCGCTCGTCAGCTCGTGCAGATGGGGAGATCAGCAGAGTTCCGAGAGGATAGGGTGGCGGTGGGGGAGGAATCAATAGGCTAAGGTTTCTTGAGGACACAAGTATTATGAACTAGTGCATATAATGGGCCAAATGGGCCATATTGTATAAGGCCTAAAGGGCAAGTCTATAGATTACATATGGACTAAAATATATCGGGCAGGGTATAGATACCCACGGGCAAAATATAAAACCCACTTCGTGCCCACTTAATTTGCGGGTGCCGGACGGGTGTGCCCACGGGCAAAATATTGTGCCCACGCCCGTGCCCATCGGGTCGGGTACCCGCGGATACCCAAGTCCATGGACGAAATTGCCATCTTTAGGTAATACAAATATGTTACTCCCTCACAACTTCTGCCTTCATGAAGCATCCGGCCATGTCCACATGCAACCTCAACAAAAAAAACCCTACAATCACACACACACATATAGCGCATATCTCCAACACACTAGCTACCACATCATCCACGGGTCCATGTGTCAGTGATCATATCTCACTTACTCTAAGTCAGAGGATCCAGTTCTCTAGAGGTACCACAATCTAGCTAAAAAGGTCATCGAGCAAGCCACATGGCTGGACTGACTATGAGCGGTGATATCCATGCAACAACGGATGTCTTGACTCCTGAATCCCATGGGACTGACTATGAGGGGTGATATCCGTGCGACAAGGACAATAATGTTATTTTGTTTTATTTCTCTCCTAGTTAGCAAAATGTATAATTCTAATGCTACGAGTGTCCCTATAATTTTTAAGTGTGGTATAGATACCAACTTTTTTTTAAAACTTGCATTGTGATTTTTTTTCCTACAACTTAACTATTAGCCAAAGAATACATGACAGAAGTAACAACAAATAACTTAAGACGGTAAGACTTCTCTAGGGCTAGCCTAAATTTTAAGGCTGAGTAACCAAACGGAAACAACAAATAAGCTCCTATAAATTAAATAAAAAATCCAGTTTCAAAATTCAAAATTGTCCGCAATTCGATAAAACGGCAGGCCCATGTGTTGACCATACATCGTTGAAAAAAACAACGGTAGTACTATACCTAACATGTGCATTGCTTGCTTTCTTCTCCTCTATAGCCGTTAGATCTTCAATGGACGGTATTTATAGCGCACCAACCACAAAATAACAATAACGTGTCACAAATTTAAAAGGAGCATGATTTTTTTTTTCAAGAAAACAGGTGGTCCCAATTTAAGGCAGTTTAAATCTAAGTCAAAATTTGAAGCATGATTAAACCTAAATCAAGGGCCTTAATTAGCACGTGGCAGCTCATGAAGAGCAATCTATTGATGATATTCATTAAACTAATTTAAATAAACATATTTAATCATGAGCATGCTACGTACGTCAACATCAAACCCATGTTACGTGAAAGAATATTGACTAACATATACCCATATTATCAATTATCAGTGAGTCAACATAACATCAAGCTAGACTTGGGAAGTTGATAGTTCGTAGTTGACCAGTGAGATTCCTTGGAACAAAGTAATATAGTAACTAGCCAACTAGTTGTAGGTATATAGATCTCAGAGGTTATAAATTAATGCATATGAGCAAGTGCATATATATAAAACACCATTTTTTGGAGTTCATATCCTCTCGCCAGCGTTTCAAAAAGAGATGAAAGATCATGCATGTGGTACCTCCATTACTTCGCGTTTAAGACATCAACATGGTCTACAATAAACTTGTTTTTAGCGCTAAATTTTTAAAATATATGTCTTATAAATCTATTAAAGTATTATCATATGAAAGCACTTTTCATGGTAAACTAGCAATATCATTTTTCTCATATCATGTCCTAATATTTTTAATTAATTAATCATTTAAGGGCCCGAGTATAGTACAATATATAGACCATGCATACTGGAACACCAAGGTAAAATTGGTTTCAGAGCATAGATATTTCAATTTTTTGTTTATGTAGTAGAGGAAGTTCCCATTTTATGCCGTTAAAGAGTTGCAGGGAGGCCGCCACCAGCCAGCGGCCCGATCTGGCAGCCACCAACCTATGGGGATGGATAGAGGGAGAGGAAGAGGGCGCCATATCCGTCGTGTTGAAGGTGAGGGACAGGGCGAGGCCACTGTCGGCGACCTCCGGCCTAGACCTTGCCGCTAGTAGAGGAGGCGGCCAGAGCATGATGCCATACTCAAGCTGTTGCGTGCTTTCAAGGTCGGGTCACCTAGATGGGGAGGGGGCCGTTGTGGCCGAGAGACAGAGAAGGGTGTGGCCGCAGCTAGGGGAGAGGGACGCCGCCAGATCAATTCTAGATTTGATTTTTTTCTTAGTTCTACTTATATCACTATATAATGCTCTCGCCTATTGAAGAGAGAAACATGTATCACTATAAGAGATGTGTATGTGTGCACATTCAGTGATTATTCTGGGTCCGTCACTACCCACTTAAAGGAAGCAGATTCTCTGACTTTTAGCAGTCCCTGCAGTTGATGTGTGGGACCATGGGCAGCGAGGCCCACGTGCCAGTGACAACTGCATGGTGACTTTCACTGCAGATGATCTCATTGCCCACTTAAATATATATGTGCCTAGGGTTCAGGCTCAACATATGCATGTGTGCTCTACAACTAATATCTGGAAGAATTCAAGATAGTTCATCATACCCATATTATTTAGTTGGTGGCCATGAGTTTAGGTATAGGTTCAGCCTCTGTAGTCTGTACTTCTGTGGCACCAGAGAATGAAGTGAGAGAAGAACATGATAAAGAGTCAAACGGTCATAGGAATTCGAGTGAGGCAATATACTCCTTCGGTCATTAATATATGACGTTTTTAACACTAAAATTAGTGTTAAAAACGTCATATATTAAAATATGGAGGGAGTAGGACCCAATAGATGGAAATTATTAATAGGGTGAATATTATTGAAAACAAAGTTTGGAATAATGAGTTCAAGAACATTAGGCCAAGAGAGGAAAGAAAAAGAACGGCAAGGCATTGTAGAACTCATTGGGAAAGCATGAAAAACAAGATTGTCTTGTTCAATGGTGTTGACTAAGAATGAAGAACATATATGTAAGTGATCAGTCTGGTAAACAACTTATGGAAAAAGCCCATGTTAATTAGAGATAAGTACCTGACCGAAAAAAAGGGAGAAGATCGATCGGCGATTGGCCTCGTTGTTGCCCGAGCGCTGCCACATACAGCCACAAGGAAGGCATCGGCAAGGCAACAACGATGGCAAGAATGGAAGGAGCGGTGTCTGTCTAGTGGCGTGGTTGTGTGATCATGGCGACGACGCAGACTGCTTTGCCGCGGTCGCGGACGGCGACGACGGGGCCGAGCATGAGTCGAGATGCGACGGCCATGGCGTGGTGCGGCAGAGGCGGCCCACGATCCAGACGGCGTCCCACGGCCAGAGGTAGCGCAGCGCTGTTGGGCGACAACGATGACGACACTGACGACAGTGGCGATCCAACGGCGACGATGCTGGCTCCCTGCCGGCTGTGAAGATAGAGAGGGGTGGTTGGCGAGACGGCCACGACTCTCGCCCGACTGGATTCGACGTCTCCATGATGGATCGAACTGGCTCGTCCGCTAGTGGACGACGCTGTGTGGGCGTGGCCGTGCACCGGCAAGTTGACTCGACGATGTAGGTTTTATGGATGGAAGGGGATTATTTGGCGAAAGCCTGCTGGCCATGTGCTGGTTGCTTGTGGCGACGCCCCTTGGCGCCGTTTTTCTTCTTGAAGGCATTGTTACGGTGTTCTTCTCGTGCGCAATGATCTACCAGTGAAAACCTTGTTCCGGCTGCCGACCGAACGGTGACGACGTTTCACGTCGTATTCATGTTGAGGACGCTGTTTTTGGAGAACCTACTCTACTCATGTGTGGTTGTTGGCTGATTTGGAATAAGTTGACATCCATGCTGCGGATCAGAGTTTATTGTATGGTGGAATTTTCTAGACTAATGATTGGTGTTTACAGTTTAGCTAATCTCTGACGTTTCTTCCTCTTCGGATAGACGTTGTTCGCCAATGGGGATGAAAGCATGACTCGATTGAGGATGGACTGCAGGTCTTGGGGATTCTATTTTTTTTTTTAAGTTTGAGGAAGACAATGACTAGGTTATGCCGTTGGATGGTACAATGGCTATAAGCATGTGATCAACCTTTAATAGTGATATCTATTTTAGGGGTCTTTTTATTAGTCTTCTTGTTTTTAATTCAAGATGTAATTGTGTAATTCATGGTTATTAGTTCTACTATTTTTGTAATATTTGGATATAGCTTCTTTGAAGTTGTAAAGGTTGGAATGAATTCAATTATCTTAAAAAAAATTAGAGATAACCTACTTTATAAGAAAGCACAAAAGGGCAGTACTTTTGTTTGTTTGGCAATGATGTAACATCTACTGTTGTACCTGGAATTATCTCATGGTTAGCAAGCACGTGCCAATGTATCTAGTGTTATATGTGTTGACGTACGATTGTATCAAAATTATTGTGTAGTCACCTGAAATTATTATCTAATAGTGACCATCTCACTATATACTTGTCTTCTTGAAATGAGAATTAAAATGAGACGTCAATATTAATTAGAAATTGTTTTGATAAGAAAAAAATGGTTATGAAATTAGTTATCATGAAACTAGTCAGTGTGAAAGTAGCAGCAACGAGGCTCCAACTACGTATGGAAGGGCTATTCCATACATCGCGACTTCGTTGAGAACCCTTACTCTTTGAATATTTTAAGTCAGCCCATTATAATTTTTATGTAATCATCAATATTATTTTCAATTTATACACAATACAAACATTTTACACTGAACACCCAAAAATTAAAAATAAATATAATTTTCCTCCTCCCCTCTCCATCGATCTTGTCAACCCGTTGCTATTTTGCCCTTCGGTTGGCGCTTTCTCCAGTTCCAGTCCTCTTCTCTCTATCCCCGACAGACCCACCCCTCCTCTCAGGAATTATTAGATTCCAATCTTTTTTTAAAAAAAACTTATTTTACAAATAAACTCCTCAAAAGACTTATTCTATTCTAGACGTGTTCATGGTGTCAACATTGTTGATACCCGTTGTACTATGGCATGACGCTAGTGAGATTAGTGCCATCCCCCATGCTACTGTAGTAAAAAAACGAAAACACTATGTTGTTCGATGCCATTATCATTGGCGTAGTGGACCAATTTGTTTGTTAGTGCCGTGAAAAAGTCTATTCCCATAATAAGTTTTCTAAGGTATCTACTAATAAAATAAGTTTTTTTAAAGGACAAAAATGTGAAAATAGTTGCCCTCCCTGCCTTCTTCTCTTGTTAGCGCATTGACGAGCGGTCTTGGTCTTAGTCTTTTCGGTTTGATCTTTTAGTCTCAGTCTTCCCCTGTATGCTGAAAATTCGGTCAGGACCAAGACCGAATTTGCCAGTCTTCTTTTTTGTTCAGGACCTATTGGGCCAAATACTCAAAGACCAAAATTACCTTGAAGACCGAGACTAAATTTTTCGGCTAGACCGAATGTCTACCCCTAGTCTTGAGATCCCCTCTCATGAACCGGGGCAGCAGGGGGCACATGTGAAGATCTAGGAAGTGTACCCAATGAGCTCCAAGACCAGTGTAAATCGAGGTAGCCGCATCCAACAAGCCATACGTGCAACGTGGATCCGGGGCGATGGCAATGAGCTCGGCCACTGCTGCCCCTCCCCTCTCCTGCTAAGAGGGGTTAGCCCTATGCAGATTAAAGGCGGCTCATTCAGCGAGACTATAGTAGCAAGCCAGCAACATTGTAGCTTGTCATCGTCTTCCTAGCTTGTTGACGGTAGGGAAAAGACGTCGACGAGGAGGGTTGAGAGCAGGGAAGGAATGCGAGAGAACACTGTTGTTGATTCCTGGTATATCCTTGGACCAGCCTTGCTCCTTTTGGATCGCTATCATCACATGTCACCTTTTAGAGCCATGGCTCTTACCTCTTGCTAAATCCTCACAAGACCAGTCCCTTTTGCAAAGCACGAGTGACCTTGCAGATACCGCTCACTCTGACCTTCTCTTTCCTCCACATCTGCGTACACGGCCCATACATACTTACATAGTGATCATTATTCATGACCTTAGAGCACGATCAATGACAGAGCCCACTGCTAGCTCCAACTGTATTCACTTCAACTACATCAAGCACTATAGCCAATATATCCAATAGAGTTTGTAGCATAAATATTCTATTATCTTCATGGGACCTACCATCTTTCTCTACATTTTCCCTTTCTTCTTCCTAGCTTTCCTCTTCCCTTCTTCTGCCATCTTTTCTTCTCTTTATGAGGGCGGGGGACGAGGGCTCGGTGGCGGCACCCACGGTCATGGTGGATGCAGGAGGCAGCGACCTACTTTAGGTGACAAAGGCCACGGTGGTCGTGGACGGCTGCGGCAGCAACGACAAGGATAAAGGTGAGGATGGTGGACTGAGGTGACGACACTGGCTGCAGTGGTGAGAGCTCGGTGGTGACGGTTTTTACTGGCGGTCGTGCCCAGCTCCGGCGAAGTCAAGAGGACGTGGCAGTGTGGGAAGCTCACGGAGGTGGAGAATCTTGATGAGGCAATGGGCACGCCAAGACTTGGATCCAACTTCGCCGAAGGAGGCGACAACAGACGTAAGCGGTGGTGGCGGATGCATGCGACGATGTTGGACGCCAGACTCAAGCGTTGATTGCAGATAGATGAGGCGATGGCAGACGAAGGCAGCGATGGCGTACATAGATGACGGCAGTGGACACATGCGGCGATGTCGTATGCAGGCTTCGGCCAGTTGAATGTGCATGGTGGGTTTCATGTGACCTCGAACTAAGGGTAGAACCGGACGACAAATGAGGGTCTGTTTGGATGGAGGGATATGGGTGCATGAGGTTGGACGCCCCAGTTTTTAGTGGTGTTTGGTTGGTGGGCAGTGGTGGGATGGGCTGCCCAAAGTGACAGTATTCCTGTAGGTGCCAGATGAGCTACTCTGCCTGATTTGCCCGGACACAGCGACATGGGACAGGATGAGCGACAGCACACGCGTGCGCTCACCTTCCTTTCTTATTCCTCTTCTTTTTCACCATGGGCAGCTCAGGACAGCAGCGGAAACCGGAGATGGCAATGAGTGTAATATAGATGATTGTCCACTCAGGATGCGGGGTGGTGCTACCTCCAGACGTCGCTGAACTTGGCCTCGCTGGCACACTGACCTCCCCCAAAAAGCGCCGTCCAGATCTAGCTCTAGCAAGAACGGATGTAGTGAGGAAGACGATGACCGAGGTAGTGGCGGCGAACGGTAGGAATTAGGGTCGGTGGCGGGATGCGCTAGTGAGGCGGCAGCCGTGGCAACGGCGAGGGTGGCACCTCCAGCTCTTCCACTGCCGCTGTTCTATTTTTTCCTTTTTCTTTTTGTCTGTGATTTTTTTAGGGTATGCACATTCCAGCATTTGTAATGGAGGTTATTGAGTATTTTTTTCTTTTGTTTGTGTGGTTAAGTATTTTCTTTTTGCATAAATATTTTGTAAGAGAGATTGTTTATTATTTGGGTGGGTAAAATGGTATTCTCACTCTCCTCCATCCGAGTCCCTTCAATCAAACAAAAAAAACTAGATTGCCAAATTTACATTCATCCGTTCAACCAAATAAAATTTTGAATTGCCATATACGTCTTACCCAAAAAAAAAACTGATTAGCCATATCTAGAAAGGCCACATATCCCATCCAGTATCATCGACGAGGAACCAAACACATCCTTAATAATCTACTGGCCCTTTCTTTCATATTAACACCTGAGATTCTGGGTTCGATTCTCTGTGGGAACGAATTTTTCAGGATTTAACGACTTCGTGCTTTTAATGGTAAGCGACGTATCCGTCCGTAGCGAGATGTCCGTGGTATTTGGAGATGCTCATAAGAATAGGGTTTACGTATATACGATCATAGCGATGAGTGTGTATGTTATAAGTGTATCGTATAATTCTTTTAAACAAACTAATAAAAAATTATATGTGTCACTTCTATCATCTACTCGCTCTTCCCGTTGGTACGGCTGGTCTCGGTATGTGGGAATCTGATGCAGTTGGTGCGCCATAAATCACTGCCTTATCGGCCCCGTAGACCGACCAGGTTGTGGGCACCGACGTCGGCCGTCCTGCTTCGGTAACGTGCCCACTGCCCACCCGTCCATTTTGCTTTCCTCCCTGCTTTCATACTGCTACTGTGCTACATACACAGCGCAAGCATGCAATCAATGAAAAGCTACCGGCCGAAAGGCAGCTCACTCACCAGATAGCCTATCTACGCGTACGCCGTTTTGGAATTCAAAGGCGCCGTTGCCGCTGTATACATGCGCGTCAAGTTAGCCCGGTTTTCCCCATAAAACTGGCGAGAGATTTCAGGCCGAGATTTCGTAAAGCGCCCTGCAAAAGACCGAGCAACAATACCGAGGCACCGCTGATTCCAAAAGGTGATTGACAACAGAGATTTCTCCTCTATTACGGGAGAATCTCTGCCGTTCTGTTATACGGGCTTGACCTGGTTGCCACATTGGATTTAGCAGATGTTTTTTTTTTCTTCAGTAACGTGAAAAGGGAACTAAATGACGAATCAAGAATCCAAGCAGGTTAGGCCGCGGATTAGCAGACAATTTTCTTCAGAGGGTGTGAAAAGGGTACCGGAGAAAAATGGAAAAACTCTGATCATCTGATGTACTACGACTGATAAGGAGAACAAACTAATGATGCAACTAAAAAAAATTCAGTAGCAAAAATTATGTGTTATCAACAATTTAAAAGCCCACACTAGACGCAGAGAGGAACAGCTGTCAAGCTGGACAGCTCGAGGAGGTGCGTGAGACATCGGTTTAAGTTGCGACGTTCTGATCCTACTGTGAATTGGGAAAAAGGACAGCACATGTGCTCAATCCAAAACTCCAAATTCGATCCTCTCTTTTGGGAGAGCAAGCCACATGTAGCTCCTCGTATGTTCAAGCGCAACGGTTTGCTGTCAAAAGGCCAACATTTCAATTCTCAAACAACCAGAAACAGTGCTCTGTCCAAGCCAACTGAAACAGAATGACAGACAGAAACTCATCCTGCTATTAACCAGCTCTAAGCTTCGATTCTCCGAAATGTTCCAACGTCCATACCCAAGAGAGCTTACATTACCCTGAACAGTACCGACATTATCACATCCTGCGAGGATCTTTGCTCTACTTTCACTCATCTGGGAGGAAGACTGAACAAAACTCCTCCCTGAGAGGATACCATTCACCTAGGCTAAATGTCTTGTATCAAATTGAGTCCTCTACCAGATGAATCCTCAGCTGTGCATAAACATAGATATAATGCATACATTCAAACCCAGTTTTTTTATTACTGGTCATATGGAAGGTCGTCGAGGATGAAAGGGCCGAGCTTCCCTGATCTGAAAAGTGTCAACAACTTCTTGGATGCTGGACCGTGCGTCTCATCAAATGGTTTGTGAGGTACCCTGAAAACCTTGCGAAGAGCGACAAGCTGCATGTCTATTAGGCTTTCAAGATCATTCTCGTCCTCGGTGTTGCCCGTGAAGTCCATAAATATACTGCATAGCGTTCTCTGGACTTCCATCACCATGTCCTGGAAAAGAGGGATGTGGTTTATTAACTTGTAGAAAATGGATGACAGGGGAACTCATTGATATTATCTAAAAAAGAGGGAGCTCATTGATTGCCACAGTACGATGGGCAGCACAATTAGGTGCAAATACAATCTGTATCTTACAAATGATAGAACAAATTTGCTTGTAATCAAATGTAGGAAAACAGGCTAAGTACAAAACTGGACAGAAGAATACTAGTAAGAAGTTACTAGGAAGTTTAGCACACATGGCAATCTTGAAATGCAATAAGTCAACGCTGCCATACAGAAAACATGTAGTACTAGGAAGTTTATTTTGTTGTGTGGTATTGGCAAGTCAACAAACGTACCATGTTAACCGTTCAACAACATTAAAATAAAAATGGACAGATCTGACCATTAGACACAATCACATGGTGGAACTTTAACTAGCACAAGGTATGTTGCTGTAGTCACCAACCACACATGGCATCAAGCCTATCCATAGGGATGCTTTCCATGGTCCATGGTGCCAAAGACAACCCAAAAGTAGCATGATCATACAGCGTAACAACCATAATCCCACCAGCCACCCCAATGTTTCTGTAAGATACGACCAACCACACACATGACATGCCACACAAGCACAGAGTGGCCCATTGTGTGAATGTGACAAACAACATTGAGGTTAACATGCCCATATAACTACTCCAGCCCAACAAGAGGCACATAACGCGGGCAAGCTGCCTGCTGATCATTAGCCTTTTTTCAGATCTCAACCACTATTAATGTCTCCTATAAGCCAAGGGTTGAACTGAAGTCCATACAACTATACAACAAGTCAAACATGCCAACATCCATAGCAAATTCTGAATAAATTTAACAAAGTAGACTGTGTTTCATCATCCATCAGTCCACAACAGTTCAAATCTAGATTTGATGTACGCATAGAGAAACAAAAGATGAATTTTTTTAACATTTATTATTTTCATTTATTGATTTCTTTTCAGCAGACTGTATGTTTATTACTCCCTCCGTATTTTAATATATGATGTTTTTAACACTAATTTTAGTGTTAAAAACGTCATATATTAATAAACGGAGGGAGTATTACTCCATGTTCAAATTTAAAATTTAAAATTTTATGGATTGATGGATGACTATATTGTATGCTGCTTTGTTTAAAACATGATTTTTGATAATATTTGCATACTATTTTTTTAGGTAATATTTGCATAGTAATTTGTTGGTTTGAAGATCAGGTGCAGTTCCATGGAACACATGAAATTTCCAAACTAAATGACACATTGCTTGATGACAATTGTTGTAACATAACAAATTTGCACAAGATATAAATATAAAAATTAATTAATCCACAAATACAGAGATGATGGGTTTTACATGACAATGAAACATTATGTATCACTCAACAAAAATATATATTGTAAGGAGCACAAGTTAATGAAAAAGGAAATGAACAAAAGTACAGAACATTTTTTTCACCATGTTCTGAACACCACTAATATAATATAGGGAAAAAACCGAGATTATTATTCATTAGATTTCTCCCAGAAGTTTTGCAAGATACCAAGACAGGATTTTGAATGAAATGAGTTACCTAAAGCCAACAAGCTAGCATATTGCATAGTGTATAGCAACATAAGAACAAGACACTCCATAGTGAGAACACATTCTTATGAATGGACAAGTTACTCTTGGACTTGGACAATCATAACCACCGAATCTTTTGACATCCAAATAAAATGAAAGCTCAATTTTTCAGGAAATCTCCAACTACAACATGATAGAATAATATACATACAGCAGGTTAGTAATATCAAATATTGTCCTTATTTTGCTACTTGCAAAGCTAGTTGTACAAGGATAAAATCTGACGAGCTTTGGCTGCATTAGATTTAAACTGAATCCAGATGATGAGATAATCATATATGGTTATTATCTTGTAGCATAATATGCAAAATGCTAATCCATGTCGTCAAGCTGGGATAAATCTATTCCATCCAAATTACACCATATGGTATACTCCAGATGTTTCTATTATGGTTCCTAGTTATATATCCCCCACAACAATAGTTGCCCATGCAGAAAATTTTCTGATAAGAGTTAGTACCTGAACATATACAGCGTCAGACTTATTCAGTCGCCGACTCCTCCGTGGTGAATTTCTATAGTTATTTTCGTTACTATTGTATGTCTCTTCATCAAATTCTTCTCTTTGATAAAGCAGTCGCTCCCAATGTAGAGGGGTTTTTCTAATATTAAGAAGAGACAATAAATATTTTGCTATACGCTCTTCTCCAACCACCGAGTCCTTGACTGCTCCTGTAAATAATGTAAAAGGGCTCAATAATCTTGTGTTGACCAAATATGGATAAGTTCTCAAGGCAGTGATTGTGAAAAGAACAGATCAACAGACCAGGCATAAACCATAATTAACCTTGTGTTTATGTTGTTCCTCAGATTAACCCATACACAGGAAAGCACACAATATAAGCTAAAAATCTAACCTGTCAGAGCAAGCTTTAGCCCAGTCTCCATGTCTGGAATGCTTGGCACCAGAACACCTGGTGTATCAAGCACGTAAATACTTGGCTGGCTTGAGATCTACCCAAGAGAAGTATTGCAGTTAATTTAAGTAATCATAGAAAAAAAAAACAAAGAAGAAACAATCTGACCAATGATTAGGCACTATGAATGCATTCACTGATGATGCACAGAGAACAGAGTCAAGAAAGGTGGTAACAGAACATGGTTCCAGCAACAGTGATATGGCTGGATATGAGATATACTAAACTGGATACAGCAGCGTAAGTGGGTTGTGGGTGTTGGAAGTGTTTAATTTTTTATTTAATTCATAGGCAAAATAAGTCAGAAGGTAAATTCAGATCAAACAATAGCAATCTATGTCTCTTAAGCATCCTAGAGTCCTACTCCCTGTACTCTTTGGCAACATATCTGGTCGAAACCAATCTCTCTGTGCAAACTATGAAAACTTCAATCTGAGCCACGATGTTGGCTCAGATTGAAGTTTCCATAGTTTGCACGGAGAGGTTGGTTTCCACTAGATATGTTGCCCTCTTCCAGACTTCCACAACTCATACCTATATGATCCAAACATGAATATTCATTTTCCTAGTATTTTTTTTTCATGTAGTTGGCACATGTGACTAAATAAACAAGGAATAACTATAAGTAACGGGAAAACTTAATATATTCTCAGACAAGAGAGTAAAGAACGAGTCTAAGCTTGCTGCACAAAGTCTACACACACATGGGCATTTGCCTCATCTGTTCATATTGTCATATCTAGTACTCCCTACAAACGTAGCTATATTTTGGGATGGAGGGAGTATTGAACATACACATTAACATAGAACAACGAACAAAACCAAACTAAGATATAGTGCAAAAAGAATATGCATAAGACAGCTGAAAAAGTCATTAGAATTTTTTCTTTCCTGATACCTAGTTCAATAATATCAAAGGACATGGAAAAAAGGCTCAGATATATAAAAAAATATTGACCTTACAAACTCACCTTATAACCCGCAATATCTTGAGTAACACCAGGCAATGGTCCTACCGTAGCTCGCTTGTTCTTATCTTGCACTGGGAGTTGAGAAACAACAAACATGGATAGTCCATAAAAAATCAGATACATAAATATTTTACTCTAAAGGTTATATTTGTACCTGGAAAACGGGAAGTGACAATTCTATGAATAGAATTTATGAGGGCAGATTTGCCCACATTGGGAACACCAACAACCATAACAAGAAGTGTGGGCTCTTTCAAGATTGCTTCCTTTAGTTTGAACTCCACTAGCCCAAGCAGCTGTCAATTTAGGAATTAAAAACAAGAGCCATAGCCATAGTAAGAAAGTAAAGTATCATAAGTGCTTAAGTCATCTGAAATGTTGAATTATCTGGAGTACAGTGTATATAAGTATAACACAAACTCTGCAAGGACGTTTGAATGAGTAGTGTTGTTCTACCAAAAAAGTCTAGACTACAGAAAGCAAATTTAGGTTAAATGTAACAGTTGGAAGATTTTTCACTTCACTGTCAGCAATGAACATATCCATGAGCATTTCAAGCAACAATGAGAAATGTTACTTAAGTACAGTCACATCAAGAAAAATAAAGATAGTACTCTTTCATTTAATGATCCCAATGGAAAATATAAAAGAACAGCATATAAATTTGAATCAGTGCATAGTGTAAAGTAAGTTATGATTTACTAAATTGTTCGAAGCTTATTTTAAATACTTTACAAAATTGATTGGTTCACAGTTATGGTTCAATGGCACATGTTATTTTCAGGCTATGAAGGTCCTTAGAAATATAAAATTTTAGCAAACACTCTAGCAGCCAAACAGTATTCTAAATGCTTAAAAGGTAAACAATTGCCTCCTCTCAAAATCACATAAAGGTTTTGGACCATAACATTAACTGCCATATATGATATAACTAACTAGCGCCTCTGTGTTGCACCAGTTTTAATACATGTATATACCATACTCCTTCCAGTGAAACAGCCTTGGCTGTATAATTTCCTGAGACTCATGGATGCCATTGCACGCATGCAATTTTCCAAGCACCTTTCCTTGTTATTTTGCTTTAATACAGCAATACTCCTCTACTAAATACTTACATTTATTAATGCATAGATGCAGTTGGAGGCACTTCATTGTACAGGCAACTCAAGCTGCACATTTTATCATATGTTACTTTCATAAATTGACTGGATTTCTTGGTATTTGAGCATAGCAACACACCAAAAAAATATCAGAGGGAGTATATTCCACTTTTAAAACTAAAAAAATGATTATCTTGAAATCTGGAAGTAAATAGAATCATTTGAGTGGGCCATATAGATATATATGGGTAGAAGATGCACTTATTTTAGAAAATCCTAAGATGACACATCTGTCCACATAGACTTATCAATAGAATCAGTGTCACACCAATACCATCACCAACTCCTCTTTTCAAAGCTTAGAGATATATTTATGTTTAGTTTGCAGAAGAAGAAAGGGATAAGAATTGAAAATTAACAGCCAACTGACCTGACTAACAGAACTGGTGCTGTGTGCACTTATTGAAATGCAATCCTGCTTACATGATTCGAAGTGATGAACCCACCTCTGCAAATAAAATGTAAATGTCCTGTGAGTAAATAATAAATCATATCATAGGAACAATGTAAGTGGGGAGGTACACGAAAGTATTAATGATTCAGCACAACATGACAACTGAAGTTTGAGGAGCCCTGAGATAAAAACCTGTGTACACTTACATTCATTATATTAGGATTTGCTAGATCTTTCTTGTTAAGAGCAAGGATACGCCTCTTAGCTGTAAGCACAGGTTGAAGGTCTTCATTTGCTGAGGACAACGGAATCTGGACATAAGTTACAGTAGTTGTGGACCAGTAATCAGAGGAATAAAAACAGAACCACAAAAAAAATGCACAGAAACTGCATGAGCAGAGAATCAAAAGATAATATTTGGGTAGAACATTATTCATCAACTTGTGAAAGACCATCACAGAAAACTTGTCTAAGAGCTAGAAGATACTTAGCAATAGGACGACTACATAATTTAGTAGAGTATACATCATAAAGGATGAATTTACGCTCTCATGTTCCACTGTATCTCATTGTACACACTTGCAATGTTGCACACAACATTTCGTCGAACACCATCCATGCACCAAGAACCGCCTGTCAACGCCCGCGCCACGAGCTAAGGCGAAGAACATTCGCCAAGATTTCCATTCAATCCCATGTTGCACACGCGCAAACAAGCAAAAAGGCATTTGGTCGAACACCATCCGGGCGCCAAGAACCGGCCCTCCCATCCCCTCCCCTCACCGCCACCCGCGCCAGTAAACTAGAAGGCGAAGGTTATTCGCCAATACGGGAAAGAAAAAGGCGAAGGAGCTTTTCTCACCCGGGCGTCGCGGACCTCGATGACGAGGTCGGCGAGCTTGAGGCGGTCGCGGATGGCGCGCGAGGCGGCGGCCATGTGGCCCGGGAACCAGTTGATGACACCTCCCCCCGCGTTGAACGCCATCTCCCCCGCACGCTTCGCCGCCCGCGACAGCCCCCGCATCCTGCCCACCGCCGCCGCCGCCGCCGCGCCGGATTGCTGTTGGTTCAGCCGCCGGTCGAGCTGCAACGCCGCCGCCGCCGCCGATGCCTGCAGTTGTTGCTCTACTCGCTTGTGGCGAATCCAGCAGAGGCTTCTTCCTAAGGCTTAGGGGTTGGCCCAGTTTGGCCCATGTGCATTACTTGGGCTATTGCAGGCTTTGTTATGGGTTTATGGAGGTGGGCCCGGATTGCAGGCCTCCAAAAGATCAATACACACCCTACAGATTAGGCCATTAGGGTGATTAAGGTGTGGCCTGCTTGGGAACTCGGAATATTTTTCTCTTGTAAATTCACTTTGTGATGTTTTTTGCTTTACTCGAATTAACACCGAGGAAGGAGTAGCCTTTTTATGCTTTGTGTTCACTTTTTGTGTCGTTTGGGGAAAGAATATTACTCCCTCCGTCCCATAATATAAGAACTATTGCCATTTTAGAAAATAATAAGGATCCATTAAAATGTCCACAATACCCCTCATTAATATATGGGTCCCATTGACTTGTCAATCGATAGATGGAATAATTAACGACACATTTCATAATTTAAAGCTTCAAAATATAGATATTAGAGGACATGCATGGAAGTATGCAACTTAACATGAAAAGATTAATTGTTAATGGTAGATATGTGAGCCATCAATTGATTGTCTGAAAAATAAAAGTTCTTATATTGCGGGACAAACCAAAGAGACAAAAGTTCTTAAATTATGGGATGGAGGGAGTAAGAAGCGTTTTCTATGTAAAATAAACTACCAAGAATATGTAATTTGGGAGGATAGGATTCAAATTAAGAAGATTGCCAGTTTGCCACCCAGCATAGGATCACTGATTAACATTCATGAGCCCATGTCAGTCAAAAACTATCAAAAGAATGAAGTACCAAACTGACTGCAAATACTGAGTACTCAAAACCAGCAAACTCATACCTAATAAATCATTTATTAATTCATTAGCCGCACAGGTATGGCTTACCAACGATGGTCAAAACCTAGTCGCCGCCACACCCCTGAACCTAGCCGCTGAGATCTGCCTCGCCGCCACTGGAGCGCTTGGCTGACAAAGCCATGCAGGCGCTAGGATGGCATGCAGCAGCGGAGCACGCAGACGGTAGGATGGTAAAGAAACAGCATAGCCACAGATCTACTAAGGCTAATAAGTTGAACGTAGTCTTTGTCTTTCTTAAACCAAATAAACAGAATCTCCAATAGGCCCTCATGGATAAAGGGGTGAAAATATTTTGATGGTTTCCAACTGATCTACTCCATCAGTTCCACGTTGTAAGAGATTTTGGTCTTTTTATCTCAATAGCATTTATGTGAATATAGACACATAATATATTGATGTATGAATTAATAAATCTATTTATGACAGATTTCTAAGTATGAATATAGACAGATGTATCTCAATGCACTTGAGGAGGCTAGAGGCATGGAAGTTGAGCTCCAAATCACTGCTGCACAGAAGAACCGTTCTAGGAATGGTACTAGTGACCAAAAGAGAATCCATCAAGACGGAGGCGAGAACTCGCAGGGACCTCCATTCAAGAAGTTTAAGCAAAATCCATCCACCCAACCATCGTTTAGACCTAGGCGGGCTAGCTCTCAGTCTTTTCCAACAACTCGTCCTGCAGAGTCTCAGTTTCTTCACCCAGCACCAGGGACAGGATTGATTTGCTTCAAGTGTGGGAAGAACCACCATTCTTTGGAGTGTAGGTTTACTGGAGAATGCCATAGGTGCGGTAAGGCTGGACATATGGAGTTTGATGAGGACATCATTCTTTCCGATGCACACAATACACTTCCATTGGATATTCAAGGTCCAATCACTAGAGCTCGCGCGCGACAATTAAATTTAGAGGTGAGCTCGTTCCTATATTCTTATTTGTATGATTTGGAGAATAGATTGCTACCCAATGATTGTATTATGATTACGAATCATGGAGAGGACATGGAGTCATTTGGAGAAATGCTTGGAGGTGTGGAGGATCATCAAGGACATCCAAGTCAAGGTGGAGGCCCAAACCAATTCGACTTCGGCTACGGTTCGGAGTCCAGGACCAGTCTGCACTAAAACGGGCGCCCCGGTCGCATACGTGCTCGGATTGAGGCGTTCTTTATATGGTTGGAAAGCTAAGAAGATAAATTTCCAATGGTTCTAGTCCCACGTCCAAATTCCTTCCGAGTCGACGGGAATCGGCCGAACAAGTTGACGTCCAGAATCTGTTCCGGTGCTGCGTCACCGTCTTTGGGCCTTTTGGGTCATGTATCGTGTCCGAGTCCAATAGGGACACATCTAGGGGGTCTTGCGCGACCCTAAAATATATATATCATATCAGTAGCCATCGCCTAGGTTAGGGTTGGGTTTTGCTTAGATTATTTTTGTCAAGAACAGTTTCGTCGCTAGATCTGTTTGTAAGACCCCAACTCGTGAGCTTAATCATTCATCTGCAATTTTGTTTGCTTTCTTTCTCGTTCTTGTTTGTGTTCTTCAGTTCGCAAACAGAGATTAGCCTTCTCGGCAAGGCCATCTGTGTTCCGGCACAGGTGGTAACCAGAGGAGACATAGTGCTGTGATTGCGGGGCTCAAGAAGCCGGATCGACGTGTGTTGCGACTCCGCCCAAATCGATTGTCTACCAGAACTATTCGGAAGATCGGGAACCCTAGTGCACATCAGAGTTGGTATGCAAGCGTAATCCAAATTCTATCATCGAGTGGCAGAAGCCTTGTTCTTCCTCTTCTGGCTCTTTAGCAGCTAGTTCTCCATGAGGTTCTGGGTCAGTTACTAATGCTCCGGGTGCGGTTAATATGATGACAGTTCCTCCAATTTCTTACCAGCAGCCCACTTACCAATACCAACCACAACCTCTACCAGGACAGTATTGGTCGATGCCTCAGCTTCCTACTCCACCTGTTCCACTACAGTTGTCTGTACCGCCAGTTGCGCCATCCTCTATAACACCATCACCTTACCAGCAAGCCTCTGGGTCTTCTACACCGACAATGGCTGGAGTTTACAACATGCCTGCTGCTTCATCCATAGGTCGCCCTGATGTGGTTACAGGTATCCTTCCCGTTGATTCTCATGATGGTCTAATTCTATTTGATTCTGGTGCTACTTTTTCCTTTGTTTCTCTCGAGTTTGCAAAACAAACCAAATTATTTAGCCAGGAAGTCTCCCAGTCTGTCCAAGTTAATTCAGCGGGGGAGACTCTGACGAAATTTTTAATAATTTTAAGAGTTAGTATATTTTTTGGTTAGGTTCAGTGTAGCACTCTAGGTATGTAGATACCTGGGGCGTTACAGTATGTACTTGTCTTTCTCTTTCACATAAAAGTACTTTAGACAGGGAAATAGTACCCTAAGAAATCGTGCAAATTTCAATAGATTGAAACAATCCATAGAAATTTGAGGTGGTTTGTTTCTTTGTACCGGACAAATATATAAATTTCTACTAGGATTGAAATCCTTCAAAATTTCTACTAGCTGTCATCACGACGGTGAGGTTGCAAGGCCGGTACCTTTGTGTGGCCAACATCAGAGGAAGATGGCGGCGCTGGCGAGGGAAGCAGGGAGTGAAGCCCGACAGAGGGTGCAGGCAAGGGAGGCACGAGTAGGATGTGGCGAAGAGACGCGAGGTACTGAAGACGATGGCGAACCGAAAGAGTAGGCCGGGACACGAGTACATGCACAATGCAGGATCCGTTTTCTCATGAGGAGTGGCACGAGGAAGAAGATGACGTCTATTCAAATGGATGTCCATCAGGTACACGCTCTCTTTGTATAATTGTATTGTATTCTCATGGTTTAAAGACACATGCAGGCGCGAAAGAGAATAATGCTAACACATGCAAACACGAAAGAGAATAATGTTGTACCATAGCATCATATTACTTCCGAAGGTTAGAGTAGTTTATTCTATATATGTCCTACATAAAGAACGGACAGTAATTTCTAAACAAAATACCTAGTTATTCTATCTGTAATTCTAGTAATTTCACTTATCGATATAATGTTTACCACTACCTATGGTTTTATGTGTATGGCGTTGGAAGCTTAATTTGAGCTTCCCAACTAAATAGTATAGAAGATCGTAGGGAGAAAGGTACAACTAAATTTTGATATCATATTAGTATACCCTTTTACATGATGTTAGTTCATTGGTTAGCTCAAAAAAATAAACTAACCAACATTGGAGTATAGTTTACAAGCTGTGGTATATACATACATACATACTTTTAACTCAACAGATATATAGGAGACGAGATCCATATTGAGATAAGACAAAATTAGTTTTATATATTGACGAACTACTATTAGAACGTACAGCTCGTGATCTTTCTCTGTACATCTACAGATGATGGAATAATTTGTTTGTGGGCTGAATTCAGTGAGGAGGTCCCCTGGACCGTAGGTCGATCGGGACAATAGCATATCTCGATGATACATGAGCTAGCTAGCTTAATTATACGTGGGCAATGAGTTAATGGATCTGAGTCACATCTGATCGGACCCTGCTGATGCAGCCAGCCATTATGTTGGTTGCCTTACTCCGTACGTGTCTCCATGCATGTATTGCTTGCACGGAGATTATAGCCGATGACAGCTGACCGATCAGCCAGCCGGATTAGCTAGCTAGCACCTGTAGTACATCGTCCATCGACCGATACCTCACGCGGATTTCGTACTGCAGTGGTTGCACTTGTAGGTACGTCCGCACGGATGTGTGCACGTACGTACATGCTGCCGCTTCAGTGGACAATGGTAGTAGTACGTGCTGTGTGCTGATAACTAAATTTAGCAGTACTGTTGATCGAATCTAACTTGAGATTGTTAAATTTAGAGCTTTTTGGCGCGGTCGAACTGCAGTGCAAAGGGCATTTTGATCTTCGATGGTCTGATGGGGCGCCAAACAAAAGGACTGTCGGCCCTCAATAAGCATGACAGCCAGATTACGGTCCGAGTCAAATTTAATTTTTTTCCTTATAAGATGCTGAGGCTTTAATTTAGGCCAGACACGTAATTCCAAAATTATCTTTAGCGGCCCACGTCAACACAAAAAATGAAGATATGCACTTGCTAGTTTTAGCTAGATGTGTTAAGTGACGCGATATATTATGATGGAGCCTACTTGTGTTGGAGACTATGTTATGAGTGATTAATTTTTAGCAACTTTGTGATGTGTTTCCTATACCTTGCATCTGTAGACACTTGAGATGGCTTCTAATTAACAAGTTTTGTTCATTGCAAGGTTGATTGGTTTGTGATTGTTTTATCTATTGTTATTTTGGGGGAGAAAAAATGTGTTGTATCACAAATATATTGTTCTTTCAACTATTTATCGATGCATACCATTCATGTTTACAATTCTTGTCAAATGCAAATTCAAAAGTTAGAAAACCTTATTTTAACTCCCTAGGCGGTGCCGAGGCAAGAAGTGGCACCGCGCCAAGCATCAACATATATCTCGACGTTATATATGCAGCCGAGGCTAGGGCTAGCTCGGTGTCAAGTACGCTGGAGCTAACCCCTATCCTTGGTGCCACTATGGTGGGCACCGACCCTTGCCAAGCACGTTTTCAGCGTGGCTGGGCTGAAAAAAGGAAAATGGGATCACATTAATGTCTCTAGCGTGTTATATCATTAGATTTCGACCCTAATGACATTGACACTAAGAAAGAGTTCAGATTGATCTGGAATTTTCCAAGAGTTTTATTTTAAAATATGTTTTTAAAAGGAAGAAATTGTAAAAAAATTCCAATAAATGTTCAACTCATTACATATGCATAACTATAATTATAGCTAGCTAGCAGGGACCCATCTAACTATTTTTGAGTTGTCCTTGTTATGTTTAATACTGTAAACCTCAAGATGCACACAACCGTGATCTATTGTTCTTCCTCATATGATAACAACAAAAACAAACTAACAAATAAATAATGCGACGTACAATTGCAATTGGGACACTTGCCTATACTGCAGACGACAAAAGTGATCAAGATATCCAAGCACATACGCTACGGGACAAGCACAACCTTTATTGGCAGACAGAGAAACCTGGCTGGTTTGCTAAACCGGTTGTCTCCAACGAGTGGCTGCCAGTGCTTACACGACACACTAGTGGTTTCACCAACTTGCATGCACCTGTATTAGCAATTTAGCATGACAGATTATACTATTAGTTTAAGATCATGTGCAATGTATGTTGAGCCACAGCACGTGCCGGGTAAATTGCCTTTCCCAAGAGATCCCCCACCTATCCGATGGATTCAAAAAATTCATAACAATTAGTTTAATTCTTCATCTTGGATCACTTGTCGTGATGGCCCCAAGTTTATCACTCTCTTTAATTTAGAATTATAGAGTATAAAACATAACTATGTAAACGTAGACAAAGATAACATAAACCAAAAACGAATTACTCCCAAGGAATAAAAAAGAGGCATGCTATGCTATAGGAGTAATTAATGATATAAAAAAAACATATCCAACTTCCTTGCACATAAAAACGAGATCACTAGATAGTAACAAAAGGGTAGATAGTAACAAAAGGGAAGAATAACATATGGTGTTGTAACATTGGCTGTGGAAGCAGAGCGATTGCTGTTTTTATCGTCGGTGTTGTCACGTTGCTGTTGGCGTCATCAATGGATGCAATCATTAAAAAAAAAAAGAAGAGGGAACAGTGTCTCGCATTGCGCTCCCCAAAATCTGATTCGTCTCCTCATCGTTGTGCAAGATCAGGGATTTGGGTTCTGGAGGTCTACTCTTCTAGTGCGTGTGAATACACCACCGTGATGGGATAGCCAAAGCAGCTGGTGCAGAATGGATACGAGCTTACGTGTGTTCTATTAATACTCTCTAGTGAGAGAGTGAGAGATAAATAATTAGATTAGTCGCAATGGTGAGATTTATATGACGAACCGTGGGGAAGAAGAGTAAACGTCTGTAAAACTAAGTGTGTAACAACCATCTATTTACTCCCTTGTTTACTTACCCATTTACTCATCATTTTACTCCAATATGAGTAACAGCCAAATGTGCAGAACAAATGTTATTTCTGTTTACATCAACGTTAATTAGTTGTCCAGTACAAACCACGTAGTTTACGTACTTCAACAACAATTGCATGAAATAAACCACACTATTTACTCTTGCAAGAGCAACGATAATACCTGGCTTAGGTCGTTTATTCCATTGTTTGGTGTAAATAACTTCCACCGATTATGTTTATTCATCTCTCTTAATTTCTTCCACAAACATGACTTCAAGCCTATAACATGTCTTGGAATTTATTTGATTTAATTTAAATGGGTCAAACATTCAATTAAATCTAACAACATCTACAGTTGAAGACATATAAATCTCGACTACCTCGCTTGACTTTCCTGGAACCCATTAACATAGTCAATATATTGAGAATCCGAGAGCAAACCAGATCAGTTTGGTGATTTTGTTGAAGCCTGGATCTTAATAATCATAAAATATGGACGGACCATGCTAATTTCCTTGCTACACAAATATTTTTATTCTCTTGGGTTCATAATACCGGTTGCTTAACACAACACACATAGCTAGGGTTTGGGCCACTAAGGAGCTCAATAGTGTTAGTCGATTGAAGATCTTTACCTATTATAAAAAGAAAAAATAATTCCTTTCGTCCTTCGTATGTCATCGTCGGTATCGCACATTGTTGTTGGAGTCCGATTCTTCAATCAGTATCCGTCCATTGCGAAGTCTTTTCTATCAGACTCCGACGCGCGTCTTAATCATCGATCATTATACGTGAGAGAGTCTGTATAGGATTGATGGGGGCTTGATTGACTTGGCCGATGGGCCTGGGCCCTGCTGAGCTCTCACGTACACACATGATTTCTAATGTGTCATTTAACGTTGAAAACGAAAGGCAACTCTAAATATTTTTGCGAACGGGTCTGGGACCAGTTGGTCACTAGAGTTTCAGGAGCATCAGGCCTCAGTAGGATGCCCTATGTTCAAATCCCTTCGGAAGCGGATTTTGAGGGGATTTTTTATGGATTGTTGTAGCCTCAACACATGCTGGAAACTGGTGTCCGAGATTCTCTTTAGGATAGATATGTGAATGTGGGTGTAGGGGTTGGATTTAGCTTACGCGTAGTTGTGTGTGGTGTTGGGTGTATGTGAAGGGCGTGTTTATGTGTAAGTTCAGATATACGGCTCTTGAAAAAAGCTCGAAGTATTTTTTCCGTCTTCGGATTCGAAGAAGTAAATCAATTTTGTTCATAACTCCATCTCCGCAATTTGGCTTTTATCTATGGAAACGAATGGTTTCTGCATGTCACGCATCACAGCGATTCCATTTTTCTAAGCAAATTGCATAAACATTTTTAAGGGTGACGTGATTTTAACATATGAGTTTCTACTACCATTAGTTACGCATGTAATTAGTTAATTAGTATAAAGCATGCACGATGTGATAGCAAGCTAAGCAAGCCAATATCATAATTCATTACGCCTGATACTACACTAACATTTTTTCGTTGCAATGCATGGACATCTATAAGAGTAAAATTGCAAAATATGCGTCAAACCTGATTCAAAATAAAATAATATATGCTTTATCTGTTGCAAAGTATAATTTACTCAACATATAAACCTTAGTCAACTACTACAAAGTTAGACCTTTTCTATTGGTGAAGGAAGACAAGGCCATGGATTCCGATGTGGTGGCTTTCACACCTCGGAGGGGCCGGAAGTGGCAGTGGTGATGATGCTTTCTTTCTTATCAAGGTGATGGACTTGCGAAGCCAACCTAAATCAAGAAAGAATCAAGAAAGAAGATAGGTCTTACGATAAGAATATGTTGAATCTTTCAGTTGCTCTGGTCCACTGTTGCTGCCAACAGAAGCAATAATTGTGGGTACTATTAAAATAGCCTTTACCCGTTATAACGCATGGACTAACAAAATATTATTTAGATGTCAGCATCCACTAGGCTAAAAATGTTTTTTATGGACGGACAAAAAAAGGTTTTTGCCGTAGGTGTGTGGAACGCATGCTTTAAATCGTCTGGAACCATCATGGTTTTTCTACAAGGATTAATACCCGCCAACAAAAAATATGGCACACAGCATATTTCCAGGCGGCGTGCCCACCCGCCCCGGAAAAATAGTTTCCGGCGACAAAAAATTCAAAAAAAAAAGAAAAATTGTCCCTGTCACAGACTGTCGTGTGGTCATCACCGCTGTACTGCGCCGCCGCCACCGCCTGTCACCGCGCCAGATCACGCGGGCGAGCACCACCGCCACCAGATCTGGCCACTCGGCGACCACATGCCACCCGTCATCGTCATCACCGCCGTTGCCTCCCTCTCCCTCCAGACCTAGATCTAGAGGGGAGGATGGAGGAGGACCACCCGCCGTCGTCGCCTCCGCTCTGTGTCGGGCCGTCGCCTCTCTTTCCCTCTAGATTTGGATCTAGAAGGGACGGGGGAGGCCTGTCGCCGCCATCACCTCTGCGCTGATGGGCCACTGCAGACCACTCGCCGTTGCCTCCCTCTCCCTTTAGATCCAGATCTAGACTAGATCTGGAGGGGATCGACAGGGAGGCCCGTCCCGTCGCCATCGCCTCCATGCCACGCCAGGCTGCTACCTCTGTGCTCCGCGGCCACACCAGGCCACCGCCTCCATGCACCACGTCGTGCCGGGCCACCGTCGACCACTCGCCATCGCCATGGCATAGCAACTGCCGGGGCCGGCAGGCCTCATCGCTGTCGCGCGCATCTCCGCCGGTCATCCGTCGCTGCCCCCCGTGCCGTCGCCGCCTGTAGCTCCATGCACAGAATGATAGAGAGATAAGGACGAGGAGCAGGATTGATAAGGATGGGGGAGTAGGATTTTTTTAATATTTTGGGTGGTTTTCTAGATTCACCGCTTGGTGGGCCACCAAAGATAGGATGATCTTGTTAGGCGTCTCAAAAAATTTTTGCAGGCGATCCGGCTCTTGGTTGCACCGGCCCAAACCCTATTTTTACATGTGGCTCCGAAATCATGCCGTCTGCAAAAATAATAAGCTGTTGCAAAAAAATCATATTTGGCCCAGCGATCTAAATAGAATTTCTCAGTACTTCAACGCGCACGTAGAGATGGAAGTGCAGGAAACTGAACGGATACAAATCCAATCAACGGTAGTTATATGTAGTCCTCTGGTCAGTAATCAAGCGCACATCATTGATGTAATTTGTCACCGATGGTGCGTACGTGTGATGTACACGTAACACCAGCTTGTTCAATCATCACAAGTAGCAAGCGATTAAAGCCACAATAGTTTGCAAAAGAAAAAACAGTGATAAAACTATTTATATATTTATATATGTAGACATCCTAATAATGATATGCAGAAAGTGATCACACTATACATATATGTTGACGCATACAATGGAAATGTCTAGTCACAGCGAACGGGCATGTAGCCTGGTGGTTACAAGAGTCTCAGAAGCACCTGAAATCCTGGTTTTGATTTCCCATGGGAACGAATATTCTAGGGTTTAATAGCTTTGTGTTTTTAGTGGTAAGCGACGTATCCGTCGACAGCGAGACGTCCGTGGTGACTTCGTCAATCTCAAGAATTTCCCGACCCAGTCTTTGGAAGTACTCATAAGGTAGGGTTTGCATACATGCGTTTATAGGGGTGAGTGTGCGTGCGTTCGTTGTGAGTGTCTATGTTATACTGTGTAATTTAAAAAAGAAAAAATAAATGTCTAGTCACAAGTAGCCAGAAGGACGATGTTTTGGACAGCAACACTGTGTCCGATTCCGATGCATATGTTTAATCATTACGCTATATCAAACTATATATTTATACCAATATTAAAAATATAACTTGTATGAAAGAGTTTTTCTGACAAATATACTAATATAATTCCCCACAAAAATCTATTGCCCTAATTTTTATATTTTAAACTATGATAATTGTTGTCTATTATTAGTTTAATATTTTAATGTTTAACTGCATTTATTCAGAACGTCATCTTGTTGACCACATTTATGAAAATATAATATTTTTTATTGGATTCTTTTACTAGTTTTCCGTTAGTCATTGATGGAAACATATCCTAAACTTTTCGTGCACACTCCATATACATCAACTAATAACTATCACCAAAAAATCTACAAAAAAATTATACATATGCTTCTGATAGTACTACACACATCTATAAAATTTCATTTTAAAATTCATTATATTTTAGCTGTAACAAAAGATGAAAAATCTGACAATTTTTTTTTTATATTTGTTAGTTGGTGTGTACGGAAAGACTTGTGTGCATAGGATATGTTCCCTTCATTGCATTATATGGTGTATTTATGAAAATTAAAACATAGTGCAATGGTTGAGAATTCTTTAGAACCCTCATATATAGTTGAACAACAACCATTCCCATAACTTGTTCTAAATATGAACATTTTGTCAATTACACTTCGGTGCATTGGCTTGGTATAACCATATTACCATAGAAGAAATAAATATGAACATTTTGTCAATTACACTTCGTTGCATTGGCTTGGTATAACCATATTACCATAGAAGAAATGAAAAACCAAAATCAGGAGCTGTTAATGTTTCGGAGACATGTATAACATATTCTTTTTATCATGAAACAGGTTAGCACAACATGCTCAACCATAACAAAACTAGCTGACAACTTGGCAAGTAAAACAGCTTGGAAAACACAAGACAAGCAGCAAATACAATAGATACAAGCGAATAATGAAAGCGGCAAGAGGGACAAGGGAGACAACCAATCTTTCAACCAAGTTTGATTCCCAACAATTTTACATCTTCATTGCGGGACTCAAGTAGCTAGCTGGATATTCTTTTTCATCCCATGCCTCACCAAGCAACCACAAAGACCGTGCTTGGTATCCACTTAAGTTACCCACCTTATGGAGGTGGAATATAACTTTCAAAAACTTACATGTGCTATCCACGTAATCTAGATGCTTGCAAGAGACGCCTAGCAGGCTAGCAGTGTAACCTCCAAGGGTAATAAGCTCGATAACAAAGGCCCAACATTGACGCCCAAGTTCTTGAAGTCTTGAACCAACCCTTGCTTCACAGGCTCGTTAAATCTCAAACTCACAAGATTTGTAATGGAGCCAACATGAAGAGAGATCAAACCCTCGGAAAGCTTACAAAAGTAGGTATGGAAGAGTAATTAATGCCACTATTCAAAGTGGGGGTAGTGGGAGTTAAATACTCACACCTACATGTAGCTAGCCATCACTCAGAGACAGTAAGAGCAGCGATTGGAAGTAACGTTCGAGTCACACTGGATAGATGGACCAAAATTTTCGATAAGGATAACTAGAAGCCAGATAAAGCGCCCTAGTCAGAACCTTCAGTCCTGATGATTATAATTTCTATCTAAAAGAATTAGAATAAACCCCTCTATTAATAGTAAGGATTTCCAATTACTTCAATAAAAATCAATATGAAATTAGATCATATTGAGCGTTAGCTGTATCCTTCTGTTTTCTTTTCTAGAGGTTACGGTACACAGTACCATATAAATCACAATAGGGAGTACATATGCTTATTTTCAATAAAACCATTAGTAACTTAATTAATTTTTCATGTATCATCCAAAACCTACTTATTAGACCTAGATGCACTTGCATAAGACATACCCTCTATTCACCATTTATTTCCCCCTAGATTGTGTTTCGAACGTTCACACTTCCTTTAAAAAACTATTTATGAAAGCTATTAAAATTATGTTAATATAAACTAGCTAATTTTTAAGATAAACTTAAATTCATGTTTGCTATTTATTTAATATAAATATTCAACACTATATTAATACAGAAGTCTAAAATCTTTTTAGAATATCATTTTAAAGAAAGAGCAAAGAGCTAAACCCCTACTAAGAGCTAAACCCAGGACTTGTTGAAGTGTGTCATCCTAGACCAAATGTACCATTCCCTCTGTAGGATCTTATGCGGGACCAACATGTCTGCCACATCCCCTACTCTCTAAAACGGAGTTAAAGGAACATAGAGAAGAGATGGGCAGGTGACAGCCACATGACAACCAAAGGGAACTCCCTTTTCTACTGTTTGGACCCTTTAGAAAACTTATTTTACAAATGGACCCTAGGAAAACTATAGCAAAAAATGGACCCTTTGGTCAGCGCCATAGGGTATGTCTATGGTGCTGAGTGTTAACATCTCAGCGCCAGAAAACGTGGCGCTGAGAGTCAAGAAGGGCGTTTGTGGACGGAGACGGCGTTGAGGGGTCAGCGCCAGAGACCCTGGCGCTGAGATATCCAACCTCAGCGCCATAGTAAACTGGCGCTTCTCCGATGACTTGGTGCTTGATGCAGAACGTGTACTGGCTAAGGGGACTCAGTTCAGCGCCAGATACTTTGGCGTTGAGCTCCCCAAGCTCAGCGCCAATTAGTATGGCGCTGACCTCTTAGTCATACAAAATTTAAATTAGACATAGTAAATTTGGAGAGTTAGTAAAAATTTAAAGAAAGTTAGTAGTATAAATTTAGAAAGATTAGAACTAATTGTTCGTTCATCTTAAGTCCTCAGCGCTTAGCGCCAAAGTCTCTGACGCTGAGGTTAGGGGTTCAGCGCCAACGTCTCTGGCGCAGACCCCTCAACGTCGTCTCCATCCACAAACGCCCTCCTCGACTCTCAGCGCCACGTTTTCTGGCGCTGAGATGTTAACCCTCAGCGCCATAGGGTATGGCGCTGACCTAAGGGTCCATTTTTTGCTATAGTTTTTGTAGGGGTCCATTTGTAAAATATGTTTTCTAGAGGGTCCAAACAGTAAAAAAGGGAGCCAATGGGGACATACCAGTTTTGGACCTGTGGTTTTTATTTGGATCTTTATTTTCAATGTATAAAGATCACAAGTAGAAAATGACTCATCTATGACATTTTCGTTATGACGATGTAAATGACATGGCATGACAAGTTTAGGAATCACGTGTGCACCTATTAAGAAACACTATTACCAAAATGTTTTTATAGGCTGTAGGCAGATATTTTTGCAGGTTTATGGACCTAAATTTCTTTCTATAAAGATGCATGAGGTTGTTCAGTTCAAGACCACAAGAGGAAACCTTTTTTTTTGGGGGGGGGGGGGAGGCAGATCTTATGAGAATGGGTGCATTTTCACAAACAGTTTTTTTTTTAAAAAAAAGAGAGTGCCAACAGAAAATGATATTTACCGGCGGGTCTCTTAAGGAAATATGGTGAAATATTTTACATGAAAGTTAAGTTAATTTCTCATTGAGAAACTTTTTAGTTGAAATAATTTTTAGTTGAGATCATTTAGGATCTTAAATATTCATAGTAACCTCTTACATCTACTTTATGTGTAGTTCTGTTAAGAGGCTCCTACAAAATTGAATTCATCTATTTTATGGGTGGGTCCTCATAAGGACCCGCCAGTGAAAATGCAACAATACCATTTTTTCTATAAAAAATCGCCACTATTTCATATGAAGTCAGATGATGACAAATTTTATGTGAAATTTTCTCGACAAGATCTAGAAATTTATAGTCGAAAGCATCTCCATTTCTGGACGAGATGTACAACTTTTATTCATCACAATCTTTTTAATTTATATTTTTAACTATTTTTATTCAAATGTACCCTTGGATGGATACATGCTGTTTATCAAAATTATGAGCACTACATGATCTAAAAGTTTTTCCTACAATTTTGCAGCTAATTTTTTTTTAATTTGTTTAGATTCTGAAATCTTCGTTTGAAATTAGGGAAAATTTAACAAGTAGTTCTTAAGGATGCCCAAAGATTGAAAATTCATTTTAAGTCCAATATAGAGGTGAACTAAAGATCTACAATTTTGTAGTTGATTATTTTTTTTATTTAAATCTGTTTAGGGTTGATGGATTGTTCGTCTGATGTAATATATATATAACACCAAATATATATTACAAGTTTGAAAGAGGTAAATTCAAAACAAATAATTACATGTTCTGTTTCGAATCCTATAATGTATGCATATTTTATGCATAAAATCGTTTGATTTATATAGATGACTAGTAAATGTGAAAATTTTTTAGGGTCTATCATGTCTTCAGAAATCAAAGCTTTAATTTATCTTCACGATCGGCTCAATAAGAGTACCGTCTATTGTCATCAGCATTTTGATGGGCGGTTATTTAGGAGACGTCTAGGATAATTGGTCTTTCCGGCAGTGTTTGGAGTGCGCATGAATATATCGACAATTTCTACATGCTTGTAAGCACAGGCGGTTCGAAAAATCCCATGTAAATGGTTACGAACCGCCTGCACAAATGTTGCCAGTACTGGTGAAAATCATGGGTGATTAATCACTTCACAAACCTATATTTTTTCCTGAGAAATATTTCTAAAATTCCTTGAGAAATATTTCGTTGAAAAAAAACATATAATAAAAGAAGGAAAAAAAACACCCAGAGAAGAAAGCATAACTGGTCCAGGTTAAGAGTTCAAAGCACTGGGACATACATAGACACCGCCAACTGCAACCTGCGGTCTCAACTCCTTTGCCGCGTTTTCCTTAGCTCGTTCCTGCCACCGACATGCATCCGCCTGCCGCCGCCCCCGCCGGCGACCACCGTTTTCCCCTGGCCCACCACACACAGATATCATCAAACTACACCCGCCGCCGTATAATCCACGCCGCCATCCGCCATTAAAAGCCCACCACACCACCCACCTCAAGCTCGCTTCACATAATCAGGTGTCGAACACCATGGGAGACATTGACATCGGCAGTAGAGTGAGTGAGGGGATGCATTTCTTGATCGTGTCGGGCGCGGCGCAGGGGCAGATCACCCCGGCGAGGCGCCTGGCGCGTGCGCTTGTCGCGGCGGCGCCGGCGAGGGTGAGGGCGACGCTGGCCGTGCCGCTGTCGGCGCTGAGGAGGATGTTCCCGGGGGAGACGAAGGCGTCCGCCGCCGCCGGTGAGGGCGCCGTGGTTTTTTCCGACGGCGGCGGCGTCGACTACGCGGCGTTCACCGACGGCTTCGACGACGGCTTCCGACCCGAGCGTTTCGACGGCGCGGCCTTCGTCGGGAGGCTGCAGCTCGTCGGCCCGGCCTCCCTGTCACGCCTCGCCGCCGCTCTCCGCATCCGGGGACGCCCCGTGACATGCGTGGTGTACACGCTCCTCCTCCCGTTCGCCGCCGCCGTCGCCGCGGAGCTCGGCGTGCCGTCCTACTTCTTCTGGACCATGCCGGCCGCCGTGCTGTCCCTCTACCACCACTACTTCCACGGCCGCCACGCCGTGCTCTCCGCCGCCGCCGGCGACGACCCCGACCGCCGCGTCGAGGTCTCCGGCCTCGAATTCCTCCGCGCACGTGACCTCCCTTCGCTCCTCACCGCCCCAAGCCCCTACCTCCCGGCCTTCCGCGACATGTTCCACGTCATCGAGTCCTCAGCGCCGACACGTGTGCTCGTGAACACGTTCGACGCGCTCGAGCCCGAGGCGCTCGCGTCCGTTCTCCCCGCCATCGAGCTCATCCCGGTCGGACCCATGGTCACCGACTCCACCGACCACAGCAGCGGCGACCTGTTCGACCATGACGACGACGCCATCTACATGTCATACCTCGACGCGCAGCGCGACGCGTCGGTGGTGTACGTCGCGTTCGGCAGCCTGGCCGTGCTGTCGGCGAGGCAAATCGACGAAATCCGCCGCTGCCTCGACTCCACCGGCCGCCCCTTCCTCTGGGTCGTCCGCCGCGACAACCGCCGGTGTGACGACGACGCGTGCAACGCGCCGAAATGTGGGATGGTGGTGGAGTGGTGCAGGCAGGAGAGGGTGCTGGGGCACAGGGCGGTGGGGTGCTTCGTGACGCACTGCGGGTGGAACTCGACGCTGGAGGCCGTGGCGAGCGGCGTGCCGGTGGTGATGGCGCCGCAGTGGTCCGACCAGGCGACCAACGCGCGGATGGCGGAGGCGAGGTGGGGGATCGGGGTGCGCGCCGAGGCGAACGCGGAGGACGGTGGCGCCGTGCTCTGCTCGGAGCTCGCGCGCGGCATCGACGCCGTCATGGGTGACAGCGACGGCGCGTGGGCGATACGGCGGCGTGCGAGGGAGTGGAAGGCGCGCGCCGCGGCGGCGATGGGCGGCGGTGCGGCGGCGAGCAACCTGAGACGGTTTGTGGAGGGCGTCGCGGTTGGCAGCCAACGAGTGAAGAGCTAACTGGAGGAGAGGGTAGTTTTGGAATTGACTGTGATTTAATGAACTTTGATTTTTTGAATCACCCTGTTGTGGTATAATGTTGAACAGATAGATGATGAATCGATATAATGGATTCTTGTTTTTTTTTTCGATAAGGAGCACGGTGCTGAACTGTGTAAAACAGTGAAAATTACTGTGCATTCTTACTGTTCATGGTGTCCTCTAGCGATCAATCTCGTCCATTCGATACAGATCAGACGGCTGAAAATCATTTAAAGTCATCCTGACTTTTCTCTCTCTCAAGTCAGATAATCCCAATTCCTGGCGATTATATGGTCTGTGCTTTGATTTGAAGTATAGACCTCGAAGATACTAGATTGCATGATATGTCGGTACAAACAAATAATGGCCATGTAAGGGCAGTCTTCTGTTTTTAGTATTTGTTCCAGGGGAATATCCTCAACGTCAAGGAAAATTAAGAAAATTCTCTTTCACTCTATATGAGAGAGGGGAGTACAGTGAGGAAGTGTTGGCATCTTGGTTGGGCTGCACATGGGCTATGTTAGTCACCTTCCAAACCGGCCCAAAAATGCTCAAGAGGCAGTTAAGCAGTGGCAATCACATTTGGAAGGTATATGGAACAGATCAACCACAGGCACGGCCAGAATCGCGACGACAGCCTGTCGATCTCTTTCCCTCCTCTCTTCTTCCTCCTACAGCTATGTATTTATTCTATTGCTTCCACTAGAATCTTCTAGAACCCTGATCAGGTAGCTTCTTTCTCTTCGGATTTTTTTAGAGTACTTATTCTCTTCCGCCCCCACTAGATACTTATTTGCTTGTACTGATTATTGGTGCTAATGGAATTGGTGAAGGGGATGTTCACGATACAGTATCAGAACCGTTTGATTCATGAACTCTTAACATGGAATCAAGGAGGAAGACCAGCATCAATTAGAGTGCAAAAAGTTGCATGAATTAGGCAAAGGTAGTGTTCCTTATATCGGTGCCCACCACAAGGTGTTCCAGATAGAAGTTCTCCTGATCATGAATGAGAAGATAACCCGTGAAGAAGCAAATACACATGTTACAAGAGGAGTTAAGGGATGCACAACGTAAAATTTACCAGAAGTTGGATCAGTTATTGGAGGTGTTCAGCGTGATGTGAGACGGACGGCAAAGTTTCTGAGGAATCCAGTATCACCATCAGGGAGCTTACGTTCACCAGCGAGGCTGCAGCGTCTATATCATCGCAACCATCACAATCTACAATGTGCACCTGCTGCTCGATAATGTGCTTGCAATCCCTCAACCACAGCATTGTTATTGGTATGCCATAGAGGCAATATATATACGATTATATCACTTACTATGATTTTATATATTATGAATAAAGGTGCTAGCACGACTACAGAGGTGTTTCACTCCTGGATGTGTGGACACTGGCAGAGATGCTGTTGTGTTGTGGCGCTAATCGGGCGTGGATGACGATGATGAGTCGGGCGAGGAGGAGACGCTCGTGCGTGGAGGAGACGATCGGATTAACTACTTCATCTACATCGACGCGTGTTTCGTTGGGTTCAGCTACCTGACTCTATTTTTATTGCTTTGTGTGAGTGGTAACGATTTATGATCACTTTACTCACAAAATATCACAAAATATCCTGGTTGATGTTGTAGAAATTTTGATTTATAATATCGTAGCCAAGATCCCTACAAATATCGCTTTGGTTAAGATGAATTCAAGGCATATTGATGACGAGCCCAATTAGACGGACACACCCTGTATCAACACCACAGACCTTCCAAGGAGATGCATGCTATGTGTTCAATGATCGGCCTTGATCTCAAGGGTGGTGCCGATCACGCCAGGTTCATGTTCTAGATCATGATCAGTGGTAGAACTGGGGGATGACCGGCCCAACATTTTTTTTTGTCCCATATAGCATAGGATTTTTCTTATGAAATTAGGTCATATCCTCATAGTAAACCATGCCAAAACCTTCTACAAGATGGCATTGTTGAAGGACAAAATAATAATGATATGGTTGATCAAATCCTCAATTAGAAGAAAAAATAATTAAAAGAAGATACAACTTCAACTCTACCCAAAGTTTAGAGATTAAATTTAGATGGCTAGGTATTGTATGCTTGTATGGACAATAAAATTTTAAGGCAAATTGTCAAATTCTTAAACCGGCAAATGTTTCTCTCTCTCCGGTTGCACCATTGATCATGATGGGTGTCTAGTGGCGTTCCAGCAAATTCAGCCAGTGGCCGGTTTCGCACCCAGACCAATTGTTTATGTCTACAAACACCCAGGAAGGACGGACGCCCGTGTCGCCTGCCCCAAGGCGACCCGGGCGGCAACGCACACTCCGCCTACCCCCTCTTCCCCTCCTCCATCTCGCCGTCGCCGGAGCGGCCACCGGCAAAGCCAGCCGGCCGCAAGGATGGTGGCAGCGGGGTTTCCTTCTCTCCCTCCCCACGACTCGCCGGCGGTTGGGGGCGCCGTCGGGGTCCAGTGGAGGCGGCTCCGGCTAGATCCGCGGCCAGATCTGGCATGGAGAGGCCGGCTTTGGCCAGATCCACGCCGTCGGTGGTCGGATCTAGCGAGGAGAGGGTGGTGAATGGCGGGTTGGCGACGACGATGGTGGCAGCTGGTGGAGGTCATGGACTATGGCACCGGGAACACCGCGTCCGGCCAGATCCGTGTCCTTCGGGGCCCGATTTGGCACGGGGAGGCTAGTGGGCGGCGGCGGTCCACGCGGCGTCCGGCAAGGGGAGGCGGCGGCGTCGGCATCTACACTGCGGGGTGCTCGCGATGGAGCTGCCAGTTGCCACTCCTCTGCTAGGAGGTCCGCGCGGTGGCCGGCGGGCGGAGCAACAGCGGCAGCAGCTGCGCAGTGGGTCATGCTGGCGCTTGGCCAGTGGCTTCGGCTCGCCGGTCAGCTAGCGAGTCTGCGCGGTTGAGAACGCCTGCACATCGGGAGGTCATGCTCGTGGTGGAAGTGGTCGTGCACGGCAACGCGGCAGCGGCAGTGGGTCGTCCTCGTCCGTCGACTGGGTCTCCTCCCTCCTCAAGCTCCTCCCTTGTTGGCCTTCTCTGGTTGTGTGGTGTTCGAGCAGAGGTCTCGATTTGGTAGGGCGGAAGACCCAGTGCTTATGTGTGGCGGTGGGCGGTGGCGACCTTCTCCCCCTGCCCATGGTGTGGAGGTGGTGATGAGGGCATGAGTGGAAGCCTAGGTTGTCGTCGAGCAACAAGGGGGGTCGTAGTTGCGGTCGTCATGATGTGCAACGGTGGTGGTCGTGGTCGTGCCGACCAGGGGCGGAGCTAGAAAATTGAATCACTGGGGTCATAGGTGTCAAAATACTCTAATCTTCTTAATATATATAGTGTCATATTCATTTGCTAAGAAATTTAACCATGTATTTCACCGAAAATCATCGGGGTCAACAGACCCCAATGTGTACACTGTAGCTCCGCCCCTGGTGCCAACGGTGATTCGGAAGCCACGCGGCGACCGGCTGGCGGAGGGGTGTCGATGAGGTGATGGCCACGTGTCGACATGTTTGTGGTTGCAGATGTAGAGTCAACTGGAAAGCTGGCAGGTTCCAGGTGAAAACCCAGCCTAATTTTGGACCGGCAGCGGCGACGTCTTTTGACGCCGTAACCCTCTTGGGGGCGTTGTCGAGGAGCCTCCGTCCTCCTCAACACTGGGTGAAAACCATGTCTAGGATCTAGACAGGCGACGGCGGCGTTTTGACGTCGTAACCTCCTCGGTGGCATTGCTTTAGGTGTTGGGTCGGTTTGCTTTAGGTCTAGTGGCTTTGGGTTGTAGCCGTTTTGTTGCTAGACTTCTTCCTCCGGTGGTGGTGGTGGTGTTAGCATGTGGTGTGGCATGTTTTTCTTTT
This sequence comes from Leersia perrieri, assembly GCA_000325765.3. Classification (NCBI taxonomy): domain Eukaryota; kingdom Viridiplantae; phylum Streptophyta; class Magnoliopsida; order Poales; family Poaceae; genus Leersia; species Leersia perrieri. The sequence continues at coordinate 10,308,839 of CM002478.1, read as the reverse complement.
TTCCTATGTATAGCCTCCCAGGGCTATATACTTGTAATCTTTACTTCTCTTAGTACAACGATACACAAAACTTTTGCATATTCCCCAAAAAAAACAAACACCCAGGAACCAGAGTTGCGCAAATGGAATTCATGACCAGCGCACTAGTTGAAATGTAATTGCTGTTGGGCTGAAGTGCAAGAGAAACAACCCTGGCCACCAACCACGCAAATGGACATCATGGTCAGCGATTATTGAGCTTGGGCCAATGCCATGGCCATAGTCCAATTTTATTTGGTCAAAGTTCATTTGTTGCAACAGGAGCATATTGTGAGCTATTCACTGCTAAGGAACTTTGGAATCATTTTTTACTTGAGATCTTACTGCTCACGAGGATCAGCACCAAGAATTTGTAAATGGGAATAGCAAGTATGTGACAGGAGCTTGTTTGGTTTCAAGTAATATCGTTACTATGTATAAATGCTATAATGAGTCTATTTAGTTGGAATAACTATTTGTTAAGTGTGAAAAATACATTGTTGGTGCAATTTCGCTCAGCAAAAATTGTATATACATAGGTCTGGGGATAATTTCTATCATTGTTGGTGCAATTTCTTTCAGAGTACTTCGCTCGCAAATACTGTATTAAAGTATGAAATTTTGCCCCAAATCAGCATCCAAATTAATTTCTGTTTTTTTTTCTGAAAATGTGTACGGCTGCATTGGGAAATCTCTAAATTGATGTGCAGAGGATATTATTTCTCTTTCATATGCGGTTTTTTTTTTTTTTTTTGCAAATGATTGAATGGCAAAATACGTTTTGCATATCTTGCAAACAATGGAAGGCTGCAAAAGAATGAAAGAGCTCACATCCTGAGCGAAAAGAGTCATACTTGTAGTATGGTATTTTCTGAAACCTGCACTCATCAATGTCATTTATTAGAAATTAGATGTTTGTTAAAGGCATTTGTTAGAGTTTCACTGGATTGCGGCGCGGGGCAGACAAAAATTGCTGGCATGATTGCGTATGACAGGAGCACCTTGAACTTATTAAGGTAAAGAGAGTAAATTCTTAAGGTAAAGATTGGGCCGAAATAAGCTCTCGTTTATTTGGGCGGAGATAAGCATACTTCACGCCACGCAGGAGGTAACATGGTAATGCTTAGAGCATAACATGTACGTTAGCTAATCAACCTTATTTTACTGATTTCAACAGCTACATTTTATATCATTAGCTTCACTGAGAAGTCCCATTTTCTCTGACCCTATGGATGGCGTACCGTCCAGCACTAGCGTCACAATAGCTTCCCTTTCTCAACACCAATCAGCACCGACATCAGCACAAAGCACTGGAATTATAACAGCAACTTATTTACTTATGCAGCAGATTATGTATGTGATCTCTCACAGGACTTGTTGCAAATTAAACAATTGAAGGGCACGTTACAAATTCAACAAGCATAAGGTGAAAATTTGTTTTAACCACTTTGTAAGACCCCGCTGATAAATTAGAGTGAAATATAGAAGTCTTTTTCTTATCCATTTCCTGGTTATTTTGCACATCACACAAATACTTTACACCTCTGTACACCATATTTAATCCAATTGAACGTTGCTATTTTCCCTATTTCTTAGGAGGGGTCTTTTTTTTTTTTTGGTCTTTGTTTTTTCTTACTGTCCTACTGAGGGTATAACCTGTGCTACATAGCCTGCAATCGCCAGGAAAAATTAATTTGCTTTGATATTCCTGGGGTAAGAGGATGTGTTCCTGGATTGTGCTGGCTGAAATATGTCGAAGGACGATGCAGCTAAGGTTCTTCGGGAAGAAATAGGTGAGTCGGAAAGCAAGGGCTCATAGACAGAGGCCTTGTTCTTCACTGGTGTCGTTGAAAAGGAAATGTTTGTATTCTCCATATCTGATCTTAGTTGAGACTCCAGATTTACCAGGGTATACATTGGCCCGAATGATCGCTCAGCCTTCTGAAGAATGTTAATAGCACTAGGTTTGTATGTATATCTGAAATATTTCAGAGCTAATACAGGGCCCATGCCAACTCCACTGATTAGCTGAAACATTGATTAACATGGTCATGAGGAATCAATGTTTGTATGTACACAACAGATGAAAAGTGTAACAATATACGTACCAGCAGTGTTACCCAGTATGTCAGCTGTCTGCAAAGACGGAACATAATAGTGTACATCCCAGCAGATGGTATACTGCTGATGAAGAAATTTATGATGTAGAACGCCATGAAGTTTCCCCATATTGCGAGAAATTGCACGAATGTTAGAGAACTACAAAGAAAAAAAAGAAGATAGGTAAGGACAAGTATAATCTGAACTGTAGTTCTTAAAGCACGATGATTCGAGTTCCAGAATTCTTACTTCATCTCCAATGTCACAACAAACGCCTGCAAGCAAATGCTTCCTGATAGGGCAACCATTGACAACTCCTCCATCTCACTCTTCTCATTAGCATAAGCATGAATGGTAATCAGGAAAACAACAAGTGCCTGAAAAAATCAACCAAGAAAAAACCACTGATATCAACCCACCTAAAAATGGCTCAGCTACTTTGTAGCTCATGCATTAGTGAACACGTGCTCCAACCCAAATTAGTGGGCCCACATTCTGTAATGGAAGTGTAGTGAACTTGCATTCAGAAATATGAACTTACATGATACAATGATCGACCAAACCAACCAGCAAATGTACTTGGATTTAAAAGCCTGTAAAAGAGGCAGAAACTACTTGAGGGAGGCAACCCAAACTGAATCTCAAGTGCTTCAGATAAATTGCTGGTAAATACAAGTTACGGGCAACACATGCAAGGTAAATGAACTTTCTAACCAAAAGTGTGTCCATGTATTGTTACAGCAGAAAAAGGTCATCACACTACAAATTTTTTATGTCTTATTAGTTGTGATGGGAGTGAGGTATGTAGAAGCAGAAATTTACATTGCTACTGCCAACTCAAATATTATAAGCAGGCAAAGAAAATGGAAGTGTAATTTACCTTCCAGCCTGGCAGTAAAGTAATATCTCTGGGTTTTGCATCACTGTTTTTTCAGATAAATCCTTATCCAGGACAGTAGTTAGAACAGGAATGCTTGTGTAAAAGACATTATAAGCCATCAAGCTAACCGAGTTGAATAGACTTGTTCCAGCAATACCAGAAAGAAAAGAAAAACTGCATGCATAGAATGGTAACACTGAGAAGAGAAGCATATATCCGGCACTCTTTTATAGACAAATGGACTATGAAAATACTAGCACATTAAGAACTCAAATAAAAGAAAGGAGTCAAATTAACTTTATGACTTACAGTATCTGAATAAAGCAAATTAACAATGACTTGTAGAAGGAATACTGAGAAAGAAAAGCTGTGCGGTTGTATGAGTATCGCCCATGGACAAGAATCAGCCTTTTCAAAAACCTGAACTCTGCCAAGACAGAAAAAAAGAGGCATACCACCATAAAAAATCTGACTAAACTAGTACATGAAACATTCCAGAAAATAATGAAAAATAACAGAGAATGAAGGAAATACTTAGATATTGTTGAGGAACTACTATTCCCTCAGACAGATGAATTTTAAGGGTAAAATGAACAATGCTGAACTTATGGGTAACATGCACCAACTTGTGCTATGAATTGAATTCTCTATGTATATTGTATAATAGCAAATTCTTATAGTGACATTGATTATGAATCTAGTTTAACAACTTATTGAACTTTAGATGGCTGGATGGGACGTCTATTAAGGACCTTGCACCAAACCTGTTTGGCTTGATTGCCAAAAGGGTGGTTAAGAAGTGCACCGTGGCTCAGGCTCTTCACAATAGTGTAGGTGGATTTCGGACATTAGGGGAGTTTTGTCGGTGCAAGTCCTTACCGAGTACCTACGGGTCTGGGACTTGGTGAATGGAGTGACCCTGCAGGATGATGTCCCTGACCAACATAGTTGGAAATTATCAAGCTCCGGGGTATATACAGCTAAGTCTGCTTATGAGGCCTTTTTTGTTGGTACTGTGAGATTCGCTCCCTGGAAGAGGATTTGGTAGAGTTGGGCTCCGTTAAAGTGCAAGTTCTTTATTTGGCTTGCTATTTATGATCGTTGTTGGACGGCTGATCAGTTAGCTAGACATGGGCTCGCTCGGCCGGAGGTGTGCCCATTATGTGATCAATTACCTGATTGAGAAAATTCAATAAGTCCACGAAAAAAAATTAATGTCACTCTTTTCTTCTTTGGATGTTACTTGAATTTTCCCATCATGGTATCATTAGGAAATATCAATTCAGTCATGTTCATATTCCAAATATGGCAGGGTAGGTCAAAAAATAGGGAGATAGGCCACTAACTCCCTGCCAGAGTGCCAGTGCCAGTGCCAGTACCAGCAATGCTTTTCTCCGACATGGTAAGAGGCTGGAAAGCTTGCTGGACTAATTTTGTAGATTTATTTCTTATTAATTACATAATGAAGTGTGGTCTGTTTCCTAGAGAGGATTCCTGTGTTACAGTACCCATGGGTACAATAATATTGTAAGTTGTAGCTCTCTGTTCTCTGCACACACACACATAAACACAGTAGGTGATGGACTGAAGGTAGTCATGGTGCACCTGCAATTACTACAGATCTCTCATAGAGTCATGGGTAAGGATCAGCAGCCTCAAAACCATGGATAGGGTTAAATCACAAGCTTGCGGCTGTTTTTGATTAAATAACAAATATGACCTCTCAACTTCATATAAACCTTCGTTAATATAACACTATTAAGGTGCAAAACTTCATTAAGTAAATAATATACTTAGCAAGAATAGTGATGGATGATAACATTAAAGACAATTGTGACAAGAAAGACTTACTGCCAATGCTATAGTCAGCAGCCCTTGCTGCTTGAAGACCTTCTCTGCCACTAATTCCTACACCAATATCAGCCTGTTGAATCATCCTGACATCATTCCCACCATCTCCAATAGCCAAAGTTCGATAGTCACATGATTTTAGAAGCTTTACAAGCTACAAAAAATTATGACAATCAATACCAGGAATAAGAAATCCATCGATTACATAATACTTACTAGATCTGCAAGCTCAAAGCCCCTTTTCTCCCTTCCTAAAAGTAAATAAAAAAAGAGACACAGATCTTCCTCTTTCTTTTCTTTAACACAGACAGAATATTCAGTTCGCACATAATACAGGACAACAATATGCTACATCAGAAATAAAAGGTGGCGGTTTGTGGGGAGGGGGTTAATTGTTCAGATTCCAGGAGTTCAGGATGAAATTTGGGCTGTTTCAGACGAGAGTGAAAACTTCACTGCCAAAACAGTTGTGGGGGGCTAAATGAACTGGTTTCTTCAAAACGGCATGTAATACTATATACTGTACTCCTTCCGTTTCACAATGTAGGGGTTTTGACTTTTTGTTGCTTGCAAAATTTGACCATTCGTCTTATTCAAAAATTTTGTGCAAATTTAAAAAAGAATTAGTCGTGTTTAAAGTATTTTTGATAATAAAGTAAGTCATGAAGAAAATAATTAATATTAGCATAATTTTTTGAATAAGGAAAATGGTCAAAGATTGCAAGCAAAAAAAAGTCAAAACCATTACATTATGAAACGGAGGTAATATCTTAGTTACCAAATTTAAAAGTAAAAATAAATAATAGTAATGGATAATACATTTAGCTCCAGCAAACATGAGCAAACCAATGCCACTGGATTTACCTGTGCTTTCTGAGATGGTGTAACCCGGCAGCATATTGCTGTTTTTGAAAGAACTGCTAATTCAGTAAAGGCTTCATTATAACGCGACAGGATGATTTCAAGGGCGCAACCATCCACAACAAAAGCTAGCTCCTGTTCCATCCAAATAGCAAATACTGCATAACCAGATACGAAGTGCACAATCCATCTTAATACAGAACTTCTAAAACCAACCTTAGGTTCAGAAGTGGTTATCCGCATAGTAAGTAGAACTCTTTCCAAGCTTCTAACGACCTCGTCCTCAGTTCTTCCGTTGATATACAAGAGTTGCCCCTTGGGCTCTACAAATGAAAAAGAAAAGTCAAGCAACAGTGCAACAAAGGCACCAAGCGCTGCCGTTTTCTCAAATTGAAGTCAAATTGATGTAATTGAACACCACCAATTTCATTATTTAAATCATATGCATGATTATAATTAATTCCATAGTATTGATGAATATCTTGGGTTAAATTTGAATAAAGTTTAAGAGAGTGTCACAGTTTAACTATTAAAGGACATGATTGAAACAGTTACTGACTGAAACATTTTAGGCAGAGGTAAGTATTCATGGGAAGGAATATTGTTTATGAGTGAAAGAAGATGATCCTTGGATCATTACATCATCATGGGGGTAAACATCTGCTAGATAAAGAAGAGAACCAATAAGTTGAGCCGTGGATGAATAGATTTAGTAGAGACAAAAGCTAGAGTTTAGGGACTAAGGACTATTCTATTTGTTTTTGCTTGCTTCACGAAAGGAAATACAACCCATCCTTATTAATGGATGACTAAACCCCTAAACTTATTTTTAAAATTAATAATATAGATAATAGCTTAATCTTACCGCTAATCTTAACATATCCTATCCTACAATACCAAGGTATTCTGTCTGTCCGTGTGAAGAGTGCTCCTTCCCGTTGTATAATTACTGGTTAATCCAAGTGGAAGGGCATCAAGTTGGCAATTTTACCAACTACTGTTGGTGGAACACCAACAGTCATACTAATAACATGAGTCAAAAACATTAGAGTGGAAACTCTTAGAAGTGAAACCTATTCAGTGAGAAAACTGCCACCTGAAGAAATGAGATTGCACAAAAGTGCGATTTGAATAGCAGTGCTTTGTTTATCGCCAGTCAACATCCAAAAGTTTATTCCAGACTGCCTCAGTATTTCAATAGTTTCTGGTACACCAACCTTTACACAGATCAACAGATTTATGAGAAATGAATAGAAAAATATTAAAAACAATCTTTGGCTAGAAATTGAGGCAAAGGTAAAAGACCTGGAGGCGATCCTCTATTGCACTGACACCAAGAATCTCTAAGCTGTGCTCTAGTTTTTGGCATACCTCGGCAACTTTCCACTGATAGGAACAGATGTTGCAATATTAGTTGCATGCCATTAGGCATATATATAGATGAAAGAAATCAACACAATAGTTACCTCCCTATCAACTAATGCACTGTTGGCTTCCTTGAATGATCGAGACCATTCTAGGTACTCCTCTGTTTCCAGTTCGCGCCATCCCAAGCAGAGTGTCCGTAATCCCAGCTGAGCATATTTGTCAACTGCATCAACAAATGTCTTTATCCGCTGTCCTGAAAAATAATAGAATCATGAGTCTGAAAACCAACACAACAGAGTATTGGTTGAGCATCACTTAAATTTCGTATGCTCTATTTTTACAAAGGTCAATGGATTTTTACAAAGGTCAATGGTCAAGATAGAATAGATACTACAGTTAAGTATCAGCAAGAATTATAAATTAGTAACACGTAAAATGAAGAGCAAAAGAGTGCAAATTAGAACACTAATATTTCAGATATTACAGTTGAAAACAAATTAATGAAAATGGATATTTATTGTATTATGATTACCTGAATAAGCACACGGAATAATTGCTTCATCTGCGCCTTTGGATAAGAGAAAAATCTTTCCACTTTCACAATCCAATACCACAACAGACATTCTTTTTCGATCAGATGTGAACTCTAGAATGTCAAGTATCTCATATTGAACCACCCGTCCGTTGAAGTGAATTTCTGCTTAAATACATGTCTTATTATTTTGTCAAGACAACAAGAACAAAAAAGGATACATAAAAAGCAAGGAGGCATAGGTAAAATGTAAGAAACCTACCAGCATTGTTTCCATTTTTATTGACAAGAACCATATGCAAATTAGAGGCCGCGTTAACAAGAGCATCCTCATCCTGAGACTGAGCTTTATATAAAATTGCTCCACTAGAACTATTCTTCAAAAAAAGTGCAATGCTCCACTAAAATTCTCCAAAAGTACAGAAATGAATATGTGCCAATATTAACTGAGACACAGATGAAAATCTAACCTTTTTATTGGAATAACTGTATTGCAGAGGGTCATGACTGTCAAAAACTTAATTACATGAGGAGAGCTATTGGCAACAGCATTAAGCAGTTCAACATCTGAACATAACAACAGTAAATTAGTACTCATACTAATAAACTTGCAAAAGCATATGCATCATGAAAAAGTTCTAAAAAGTAAGATTACTAGCACTCATCAATAAATACAAGGTGCATATCCAGTTATCCACATATTATCTACTAAAGTTGAGTGGAGAAGAAGAGCAAACAAAGAACACACCAATCGCAAATGATCTGAGCTGTCTGATAAGCATCAGATGAACCACATTACAAGATAACAACTCCACATAAATATTGGAGGATTCTCCATTTGAGACTAGGCTACATGATAGACCCACAAGATTCTAAAATTATCTCCTTTAAGACCCATGACCCACCATAAGTTTTCATAATTTCATCATATATTTAGATATACTAAAACAAATTTTCATGTGCTCTCTGGTCTCCATTGTAAACACACTGAGAGGTTCATCGATAGGCTTGCATGTAAATTTAGTGGGGTTTTCCTACCATCAATGATCATCCGGAAAAAAAACATGAGATGGTACCTATGTGGTTTCCACTAGTAACATAGTCAATTTCATCAACTCATTATTTCTTGTACAAAGTCAATATATGCCTTTGCGTCAAGACAGCCAACAGAGGGAGTACAATTGAAAGAAAAAGGTGGATAACCAAGACAATTTACATAACCACCTTGGAACATAAAAAAACTAAAAGGCCACCAAAAAAACTAATAAAACAGTCTAATGTTCTTTATAAGCTAACTGTTTTAAAAAGGATGAACAATCTTCTCAACACTTGATGAGGCAGCTGGAAAGTTATTTTGTCTCTTCCTATTATACTTTTTCATTAATATTACTCTACCAGCATGATACTAACCCCTCTGCTGGAATATACAATAAGTTAATTTTTATGGATGCATTCCTTGCGGAAACACTATGACCAAATAAATGATTAGGTCACAAATGAAAATAATTCATTGGCAAAAAGTCACCTAACAACAGGATGATTAGAACCCTGGCTTTATTATATTTTCTGCTGAAGGAATGAAGAAAAAATCGTTTACTAAAGATAGTAGATGACCTCTAAGTGCATCTCCGCTCTCATTCCCATAAAAGGTGCCGCCAATACAGCACCTCCTGAAGATCATCTTGTTCTCAGTCAGAGTTCCAGTTTTGTCTGTCAAAATATATTCAACTTGACCCAAGTCTTCACTAATTGCTGTGCTGGTAGTTACCACGAGATGATTAGATATAAGAAACATACTAGATCCTGCTTACCAAGAAAAAGGAAAATTCCTACTTACTTTGCTGCGTGAGCAGGTGTATCTGTTTCATGGTCATACATCTCCTCATCCCAGTCTATGAACTTTGCATACAGACTTTTAACAAAGTCTAGAGAAACCTATAAGACACATACATAATTTCATTTAACAAGTGTTATTCCAATTCTGCATTATACCTTGAGGCAATGTTCACCTCCTACATTGCTTGTGTATCAGAAGTCTAAGGTAAAACAGGTTCCCTTTATTTCTGAATTGAGAATGAAATTTCAGTATTGGACTAACGAAAGAGTTCTAAAAGATCAAAATATGATGGTTTTTTATATAAATTAGCTAGTTTTCTCAATCGTAATCCTTGTAAAAAAATTGAGATTACAGGTAAGATTTCACATCCTGGAACCAACTAACAGAAATGGGTAATAAAGACCATAAACTCAATCATACTCCTTGTAAGATTTCAGTTATTTCAGTTTTTTTTTCTGTATGGCATAGAAGGATTACAACCGCGACAAACTTGATTGTATTAAAATCATGGGTGGGAACTGTGACAATAAAAAAAAAGAATCCATCCTGGATAACATCAAAATAATAAACTACAATTAAAAACATGTGGATTTAAATTAATGGACAGTTAATCCAAGCAAGATCAAGTAATGTGCTCAGCATTAAAAATCAAAACCAACAAAAGTAAAATTGCATCAGCCAAGAAAAATGAGTTATCATGGTCTAGGGTTTTGTTCGTAATTATTTTTGAGTCTTGCATCTGGTCGGAAAGTGCAAGGAATACTGTTTTTCATTAGAAGCTCAAAATGAATCACAAAACTTTTGAAGAAGATTGTTCAAGCTACTACTAGTACTACTTCCAAATTCTAACATCATATTTAATTTAGTCAATGATGGAATGTTAAGCATGAGAATATATTTTCGTGATTACACCAAAACCATCACATGAAACACAATCAAATAAACCAGGATTGGATCATTTCAAAGAATCATACCTTTATTGAAATGGGAATCATAATGGAGCACAGCAGTTCAAACCGCAGAGGGATAACACAAATCTGATACCATGGTTCATCATCATCGTACTTGACATACCATTGCTAAAAAATGTAAATTACTGTCAAGTGATCATGTATAAATATTGAAGGCTCATGTTAGTAATGAGATCAGTATAGGGAGCTAATGAGAATTTTCCCACCTAGTGATTAGCCTACTAAATAATAAAGAAGCAGTTCATTGGTCTGATAGGAGATCTGAGTTTAAGCAGTTTCCCTTCCAAGCAACTGAAGGAACTATCTAAATGCCCGTCTGCATTGCTATGAGTGAAATAAACCTTTGCATCTAGGGATGCTGCCTCAGAAAAAAATTTCAACTGCCATTCAATGTTTCATACTTTCACTTCGATCCCAGTCATGTTATGTTATGTTTACGGTGTTGCTTCACATGATCATTATAATCTCTGTCTTGATTATAGTTTCATTAATAAAATATGTATAACGAGCTCAAGTTCGTATGCAATCAAGTTATGACTTTACACCCAGAAAAATAAAATTACTGTTTCCAGGTACTTATCGATAATATACATTAGGGACCCAGTCTGTAGTAGTATTCCAATATGCATTAATCACTTGAATTTGTATATCCGGAGCCATTATCTTCTGAACTATTTAATGTCAGTGTAATAAATAAGCTCATATTATATAGCATATGACTCTAGAGTCTAGACCACAACTTTAGGGCTAACATATGAGAATAATTTCTATAAAATCAGTTTAGTTTCCAAATAGCATAGAAGCTCCCCTGTATCACAAATGGGTGGTTGTAAGAGGATAGAAGCTCCCCTGTATCACAAATGGGTGGTTGTAGGAGGAAGTCAAGTTCAAGAAAATTCTCAAAATTGTATGTGCGTGCTAACTTCCAAGTTCTATGGCTCCAATTAATAGCGCAGAGAGAGAGAGAGAGAGTCGCTCCCTCTACTTTTTCTGTGCCCTCCAGCCAAACCATCTACTTTCAAATAAAAGGGACAAGCTATTGCGGCACTAGGGACACACCTTTATTGGCAACTCTGACAGACATTATCTGAAGTTTGGGTGAAGACATTACACTTTGAAACCACAGGAAGTGCATGGAAAGAAATTGGAAGGGGAGCAACTAAACTGCGTAGGTTTGAGAGGAGAGGACAAAATAAACATTGTGCCTAAGTTCGCTGTAATTATTTGATTATTTTCAAGATATGTTGCCTCCTCACATACTTAGCTCACCTACATTGTCAAAATGCAGTGTATGATATTCATCTGAAGAAATAACAGTTGCTTCTATATGCATGTTGGAGCAAACCATGGGACAAAATTAACAGGACAAAAGTACCTTACGGGCCTCAGTGTCCTTCCACACATTGCCTGCAGATCCAAGAACTAGAACAACAGCAATTTGAAATAAGAATATTGCACCAGTAAGTTTATCAATCATTGCATCCATGGCAGTGAGTTTTGGCTCTGGTACACCCCTACTCATTCCCAACTTAGTCTCATTGCCTGAAAAGTTGAGATTGATAATAATCAGCCCTTATGTAAACTTGACCTCAGTCTTAGCCTTGTAGATCAAGCTAAGATAAACATGGCTAACAATTTGTTTCATCTGTAAAAAGTAAGGAATAGATTACAAAATGTCAATTATAGTTGTATGATCAGTCACTGGAAATTAACAATGGCTCTAGAATGCAGATATTGCTCTTTTATCTCTAAAAATTAAACCTATTACTGATAAATTTAGTGCTAATTCCCTGTGTACATAAGACAACACTACAGAATTCTCACCATCAGCCATACATGGTCAGCAATACGGAACAAGATTTAACCATTTACAACTACTTGCAAGTACAATATAGCCTCCCGCTAGGAATTAACTACAATTTACTATAAAAAGTATAAATAATCAAAACCAAACCATGTATATCTGTCAAAAAAAGAAGAAAGCAATTTCATGACTCAGCAGATACAAAATAAAACATTAAACAGCAAGCAAAAGCAATGTTGAATAAGAAATGTTTTTTTATAAAAAAAAAAACTACAACTATCTTGTCATAAATCACTTTGCTGCAACACTAGCTAGACATTTCATAAAACTGCAACAATAGCAAATTGTTTCATCAGAAAACTGCAACAATATCCAGAGGTCAGGGGGGACATTCACAAAAATTTCAGTCTCACTCAGATTTGTTGGAGTATATATAATACTATAGATAGAAAACATGGTACATATCACCACCAGTCCTCTGAATTAGGAGAAAGCTAGTTCAAGATACCTGTATAAACTGCCACACCACAAGCCCATTCTGTGTTTCTCAAGTAGCATGACTGTAGCAATGTGTTACTAATAGTCAATGGACAAATGTCGTTGTCAATAAATGGAGGAAACAGCCGTATGTTTGCATCCAATCTTCTGATGTCTTTATCCGGATTTGGGCACTCAATAACACCCTGTTGAGTTAAGGCATTCAAGTGGTGAAAAAGAAAATAAAAGAATAACCAAAAAATGGTTTCAGAAATGCCTAATACCTTAATTTTGTGTAACTGTTCACAGTCCAGTCCTACACAAGTTGATGGGATTACTCTTGTCTTCAAATCAATTTCCCCGTCAAGAGCAGCTGTCTAAAGAAATAATCAGAGCTCACAAATGTTAGGTAAATGAAGACTAAATGTGTACTACATTTTTTCTTTGGAAAGAAAACTCAACTTACAATTTAATATCAGAAAGGACTAAAACAGATAAAGGTATCACAAATGAATTTGCAAAACTAGGCTGAAAAAAATTTTGTAGGAATCACAAACACATTTATTAGAACAACAGGTATGATTCATTTTAATTCGTATTAAGTGCACGGCCATTTAGCTAGTACCGTTTATATAGTTCTTAGTTTGAAGAAAATTGTTATCTTCTGATATCAGTCATGCTACAAAGGTGGGGATAACATTTAAGAATTTTTATTCTATGCATTCATGTCTTACCTCAACATGACAAATGCCTTGTGAGTCAGAAGTTCCTATCAAAACAAGGTCACATGGTACTTCCTCATTTTCTCGAATCCATACTATGTTACCCACACGAATATCTTGTGCTTGGATCTACATAACAATTGGAAAGTGTCATGCTCACAGGCACACAGGTACGCAACTATAAAATATTAAGAATCATATGTTACAGCAAAGAATGTATATACAATGGTACGATTGTTAGCAAAATTTATACATTTAGTATCCTCAATATTCTCTAATAATAATAAATCCATAGCATAAAAAGTATTGGATTTCTGGAAGTATCTGATTTCTGTAATAGGTTGTTGACCATAGATAGCACAATGCAAGACGATCTAGTTGTGCCTTGATGTTCCTTCAATAGAGAACATAATGGATACCTATGTGAGATATGCATATGAGTCCCCAAGATTTTGCAGCCTAGTGGAGTGAAGACAGTGGCGAGAGTAGCACTAAAGGGGGCAATGACATGGCAGATAGATAGTGAAGCTTTGTATACAAAAGAGGAGTTGAGGAGAAAGGGTTCCGTGAAAAAAAGAGCAGAAGAGATAGAGAGGCATAGCGATACTTCTTATTCCACTTAATTCAAGGAATGATGACTAAACCATATCTCAGGATTAGTTGGTAACTATGGCACCCTCCAAAATGCAACTTAGTAAAATACTACAGTAATATATTTACAGAACCCAATAAAATTATAATATTACGAAAACTCTTGTTTTTCAAGTATCCACTCCAATTGTTCAAAAATATGTAGATACTTAGGTTTTAATAGTTCAATTCGATGTATGACCAAAGTAGTATATTATGACTGGAAAAAGGAGGCCATAATGTTACTACTACTGTTAGGGTGTATTATATATAATTTCAGAAAGTCCTAAAGATTGAAGTTTGGCATTTGATTTCTCATAGAAATACTCTTACTAGGTATAAAGCCAGTATGATGTAAAAACACTTCAAAATATGAGTCTACTGGTATAGTTTTTACACATTACGTGTGTTTATTGTTTGATTAATCGTTGATAAAAAATTCAAAATCTGTACAAACTTGACCTTTTAAATCAAGAGTACGCCTTAAAAAATTCAACAGTTTAGTTGGGAGATGATTATGGGGAAATAGAGTAGACCATAAGACCAGGGAGAAGACTTTAGATGACTATCTCATCTTATTTAATGAATGAAAAGTGTGGAAATGCCTTCACGCAGATAAGGGGCTCAAGATCCTGCTATAGACAAGGTACAATGCAGCTAATGCAAATGCAATCTAGCACAAATCATATCCATAACAAGCCATATTTGTAACTTGCCTTACTAATAGGATACCAATTGACTAATCCCTACCCTAGGAAACTAGCTCACTTCATTGAAATAGAATATGTAGTCCTAATCTACAGTAGCAGGGATTGTTCATGTGTAGTAGAACTACAATAGAATCCAGCTTTTCAGGTAAAAAATGCATGTCCAGTTTCTTCTTATATCTGAACTATTTTGTATACCATTAAATGTTATATAGGGTATGTTAAGAACACAACAGAACAATCTCAAACAAAGACGCACAATTTTATAAATGGATAATTTGCCATATAAACGTACATGTTTGCGGGTACCATTCTTTACAATCCACACTTCTTTTTCATTTGCTTGCTTGTCTGAAATATACCTATTGTAGTCATCCCAGGCTTCTTTGGTTGCTGAAACTGCAAATATAAAAATAAGCGGTCCCCATGTGCTTGCAGGATTTACAGGAGTGATAAGTGACCACAGTTGGAGACATGCTATCAACAAGAAATATTGATTCATGAAACGCCTGAAACACCAAAAGAAGAAATCAGCTTGTACGATAAATGCAAATATAGACAGGGCTCGTCAATGGTTAATAACATAAAAACCAAGAGACCTCCATTTTAACAAAATATAAATAAATGCAGCTAATAAGTACAAACCTAAATTGCTCCCATAGATTTTTTGGCAGGAAATTTAGTAAGGTGTACTTTGTGTTGGAAATCCGGTTATCACAGTAGTCATTTTGGTAGGATTCATCATTTATGTAGACAAAACGCTTCATTGCTAAAAATAACCATGCACACTATGATAATTTGTCCCCTCTGGTTGCTCACATGAGATCAGCTGAAAAGCCCTGCAGCCCTGCTGAATACTTAAGAACATCAGCTTAAAATGAAAGCAAAATGGAAACTTCAAGTCAATCAACCTTGGCATGCAATCAACATAAAACATGAAAACTGCAAGCTGTGTTAGTTTAGAAGGTCAGCTTAAAAATGGAAGTCAAAAGATAATTCAAGGGGCTTCAAACCATGAAGCTAATCAATGTAAAATATGTCCAGCAGAATGAATGGAAAACTAACAAAAGTGTAACTCAAGAAGCGATACTACATAACTAGATGCACTGGCTCAATCCATAATAATGGGTTCTTTTGGCTGAAACACAAAAGTAATTGACTGATGCACAAGTTAACTGTATTAAGAATACATATAAGTGAAAAATATTATCACCCATTCACCCCTCCCAAACCCCTGCCCCAAAAAGATCTTATCTTACAGAATGCCATAAAATCTTATCTTATCTAGTGTTGCCTGCTGGAGTATTACTACCATGGGTAATCAATTGTGAAGAAGGTAGAGGAAAAGATGGTCTGATAAACTGAATAGTTGTGTCCAGGTCGAATGTATGCACCAGGAAAAAATTAAATGTAATATAATTTATTCCTCCTTTTAGTTTGATCTCTTGTTATTGCTCCATGTACCATAAGAAGTGATCCGGTCCGATCCTGACCTCATAAAACTTGTAGTACACTAGTATCTCATCTTTAGGTTCAGTTATTACCCCTTTTGATAAGCTAATCATGATAAGTGGCGCCTGCTGTTGTATGATCACAGGTGAGCTTAGTGATGGTAGGGACATCATAGGTATCTATACCATCTATAAAAGAATCCAATGGTGGTGGCAGTGAATCTGCCACCACCAACTCAAACTCTGATGTGTGGGCCCCATGAACAGCCAATGGACATAGTGACTTATTCAATGCATCGTCAATGTCGCAGCCACACTTTTGCACGGCCGCATGAGGCAGACTAGGCTGGCACTTGTGCCACTGAACATTGCAATGCTTCAAATAAATTTTTCGCTAGACCAGTACTCACATAAAAACAAGAAATTTGGATGGTAAAATTATGTGCTAGCTATGATATTTTTTAAGGTGTGCTAGAACATTA
>CM002478.1:10271520-10292048 GCA_000325765.3 Leersia perrieri | reverse complement strand
CTATCTCGTCATCCATCGAGAGAATAGCAGTTTGGGAAACAGAAACACGGTCCAGCATCGCGTCCGGATCGATCTCCCGCCCTCATCCTGAACAACGACTCATCCACCGCTATCGTCGCCGGCCGGATTTGGCGTGCGGATGAAGAAGTGGAGGTGGAGAGGGGCATACCGCTGGCGAATCGAGTGGTCGCGGTTGTCGTCGCCGGCAGATCCACTTCGCCCGTAGCACCGCCCTCCGGCCGTGCGCCGCCTGCGCCGGACCGCGACTCCCTGGATTCGCCTCTCTGTGCTGCCGCACACTCGCCGCCCAGCCTCTTCGTTCGTGCTGTCTTGCTCTCCCGGCCGACTACCACGAATAGAAGAGAGAGAAAGTGAGGGAAACGATGGACTAGATGAGTTTTTTTTTTTTTTAAGAGTCCAATCTGGCCACCGAAGGTTTGACGGATGTCAGATAAAAAATTAATTTCATGTTAGTCTGAAAACCGTAGACGAATTTTTTAAACCTAATTAATTTATCATTAGTATATGTAGGCTACTATAGCATTTTATGGCTAATCGTGGTTAGATTAGGTTCAAAAGATTTGTCTCGTTATTTACAGCCAACTATACAATTAGTTTTATTTTTTATATATATTTAATACTACATGCATGAGTCCAAAGATTCGATGTGATGTTTTTGAAAAAAAATTAAAAACTAAACTTAGCTGAAAAGAGGAAATTAGAAGGGAAAAAATAAATAGAAGAAAAGATGAAAAAGTGGTGTGGAATAAAGAAATTCGCAATTCCCGTGCTATATTGTGAAAGGCACTCACATTAGATGGTAATCTTTGAAAGGCATACGAATTTAGTACTAAATACTGAAAAAACTCCATAGATAATGGGAATAGTCAACGAAGAAAAAGTGAGGGCAACGATAGTAGTGGAGAGGTTGCATCATCTACTCCCTGAAATAGAGAAAACGCATTTCTGAGTTTGAATCTGGACATAGCCATAGCCT
Organism: Leersia perrieri; assembly: GCA_000325765.3. Lineage (NCBI taxonomy): Eukaryota > Viridiplantae > Streptophyta > Magnoliopsida > Poales > Poaceae > Leersia > Leersia perrieri. The sequence continues at coordinate 10,291,051 of CM002478.1, read as the reverse complement.
ATGTCCAGATTCAAACCCATAAATACGTTTATTTTGGGACTAAGAGAGTATTCATCTTTCTTGCTTTTTCTTGCTGTAAAATTTACTGCACTTTCATTTAACTATATTGCTATATGTTGAAAAATTGAACTTTTGGCCAGTTGAAAGATATTATATAATATATGATAGATGATCTCGATGATCTGCTGAAATGCAATATGATACGGAGGTGGAATCTTTTTTTGATGGTCATCCAAATGATTATATGGAGGATGTAATTTGGATAAGCTATTGGGTTTGCTCTAAGAGATGACAAAGAGGAGGATTGTATTGATTGATGCTCACCGGCGGAAGCGGAGGACGGAACCCTGCTCAATTCTCCTCGCGACAAAGATCGATCGATGGGCGGCGGTGGCGGGTGTGGAGAAGCGCACGGCGGGTGTAGCCCGTAGACCCCTTCCCTCTGGTTTTCTTATCCATCCTGCCGTTTTCCCACCTTCCCCCAATTTTTACTTTTCTTTTTTTCTTTTAGGAGATTGTTATTTATTATTTTATCTATAGAAAAAAATTACTTCCAAACATATTTATATTACCCATACAAAAATTTGGGTTGTATAAAGTTTTGGTCATACAAATTTTGTGGTGTATAAAGTTTGGGTGTACACATAAAAAACCGGATGGAACCAAAATAAAATGATGAAAAAAGAACCGAGTAAAAATAGAAGGAGAAACAAAGAAGAAAAAACCAGATGGACAAAAAAACAAAAAACATAAAGAAAAAAGAAAAAGACTTAAACAGAGATGTGTCGACCAACGAACACTATGTACCCCACCCCTGCCCATCTCGCTCCTCTCCATCGCGAGCCACGTGGAATGCGACGGACAGACTGACTTGCGGAAGTCGATGTCAAGGCACCGGCGACACATGGTGATGCCGGAGCGTCACTCTAAATTTTTTCTCATCATTTCTTTTTCAACATGTTTTTATTGTGATCAAATATATACTTCATTCGTTCCGTATTATAAATTGTTTTGACCAAATTTAAAGCCAAATTGCTTCGAGCTTAACTAAATATATAGAGAAAAACAGTAACGTTTTATACCCTGGACAAAAAATTATGAAGATATATTTAATTATATATTTAATGAAGCAAATTTGGTGATGTAAATGTTGGTACATTCATCCAAATATGGTCAAAGTCGAAGTAGTATGACTTTTATCAAAGTACGGAGGAAGTATTTCCTCAAAAAGATCATACTTGTTCTTTCGTATAATATAATCGACATTTTTCATTAATCTTCTTCCTCGGTATAACATTAATGACGGAAAAATATTATCCTAAAAGTTAAACATTATAATAGGAATATATATGTGTATGTCCAATAGTAAAATATAATATCTATCTTTTTTGAAGTTGTGAGATCTTTATTCCTTGAGGATAAACATATTTTAAGTGTTCTAAGGTAATAATATATGTAGATAAAACTCTGTATATACATATAAATATCTATATTTTTAAGGATAAACTAACAGTGACATTTGTAATGAATCTAATGACCATAGTTAGAAATCTAATGAATCTAATGTAGTGACATATAAGTACCGACCACTTAGAAAAATCCCCCATAGTTACAACTTAACCCATAATCGTGTGTAACATATTGGTTCGCTAGACGGGTTGGATACCTTGAGGTCAAATGGAATAAATAGCATTTTCATTTACAACTAATCCTCTCACTAAATTCACTTTGTTGAGTAAATCATAGACATCATATGATAACAAATATTCTGCATTGACTTTAGTCGGCAGTGTATGTGCTATTGTGTTAATATGTCTAAAAAAATCTTGGTTGTTGCTAGATATTAACGAAAAAAAATGTTTCCAACAACCTATCAAGTTGTAAATAGACCAAAATATAAAAGAAGTTTCCCGTTACAACGTAAGGGCATTTTTGCTAGTAATAGGAAAAAGACTCCAATCTACCCTTATTTTAGCAATTCAATTATATCCATGTCCATTCCCTCAAGGCATAGCAGGTTTCAGTGATCCTTAACAAACCTTTTTCTTGTATTTACTAGCATTTATACGTGGGATTCAGTAGAACCCCCAAACATTTTGGGAACAGAAGAAGTGTTATTAGTCTCCCTTAAGCCAGATCTAGAAGAGAACCTAGGGTTAATGCAAATTCCACAAAAGAAATGGGTGGATAGAGAGAGATGAGAAAGGGGATGTGGCTAGCAGAGTAATGGATGCTAACCGGCGGCAGAAACAGCAGGACGATGGCTGCGCCCCTGCTCTGCTCACGGGAGATCGGCGAAGGCGGCGGCGGCCGAAGTCGGAAGGAGACGAGACGACGGCCGACGCCGAGAATCATAACTATTTTTCTCCTCCGAAAGGAATCAGGATGCACATGGGTCGTTTTGGGCCGACCATGGCTCACAAGGATGTCTAGCCTGCCTGACCCGTGAGCCCTTCTTGGGTCGGCCCATCACCGTGAGAATTTCCTGAGCAGATTAACACAGTTATACATCAAACCAAAGTTCACTCAAAATTAAGGCTCACAAAAAGAGTTGGGCAACCAGAAAACAAAATTGTAACAAAAAAATTAGAATGCTTTGTTGCTTAGTCATAAAAAACCGTCAGAATAAGTGGACAATATCAATAAAAAGCAAACAATAAAAGAACCACAAAATCAGATCTCATAGCAATAGTACAAAACACACAATGCTCCAAACATTCACAAATTATACCAAATACTAACACATTCAAAAAGTCAGCACCCAAAAATCACAAATAATGTATAACATATCAATCATTTTAACTATTGTAGTAAAATGATTGTTTTTTTACAAGTATTAGAACTCACAAATTATTCAGATTACTAGTACAAGCTTCTAGATAAAAACAGTTGCATCTCGTGATCAACCCATTTAAGAATGTGTTTGGTTTGTGAGCTAAAATGTATTGGGTTTGGTCAAAACCATTTTGCAATCTTTGGTTTAGGGATGGGTGAGATGGATGATCTCTATAATGGAATATTATCCTCATGAAAGAAGAAATCGGCTTGCTTGGTACTGGTGCACGGTGTGAGGCCTCTATGAGTGAGCTCATGACGCTCCCATCTGCAGCTCCTCATGTACCACCGCTTTTCTGCTCTCCGCGGCTCCTCCTCTCACCATCTAGTTGCTGCCCGCCGCTCTTCGGATCGCTTCCTATCACCAATCCTCCGCTCACTATCTAGTCGTTGCACACCATTCACCATAAGGTCATTGCCCACTGCTCTTTTGCTAGCCGCGTGCAGCTCGTCTACTCACCAGAAGTCCTACTAATCATCGGGAACCCCGATGGTATTGGACGCGTTAATAAGACCCTGTTTGTTTCCAGGGACTTTTTAAGTCCTCGTCATATCGGATGTTTGGACACTAGTTAAAAGTATTAAAAATAGGTTATTAATAAAACTCACCTCATACTTTGGACTATTTTGTGAGATGAATCTATTGAGCCTAATTAGTACATGATTAGCGAATGTGATGCTACAATAAAAATTTGCTAATCATGGATTAATTAGGTTTAAAAAAATCGTCTCGCGAATTAGCCTTTATTTATGCAATTAGTTTTATTATCGGTCTATATTTAATACTCCTAATTGACGTCTAAACATCCGATGTGACACAAACTAAAAAAAAGTCTCTGGATCCAAACAACCTAAGCAACGCGTCACATGGAATGTTTTGCCTTTTTCCTTCTTCCTTCTCTCTTCACGTCTGTGCCTCCTTCCTCCTCGTCCTCCGTCTTCGCTCTGTTCCTGACAAATCACTTTTGGTCCATAAGCTTGCCATACAGATCTTAATATGTTTTCATGAAATGTGACCATAGTTTACAAATAGATATATCTCTTGCATAGTTTCCTACAACTCAAGTCAAACTATGATATTTGAATATGTCGTAGCAATTTCAAAGTCATATGCACCTCAAATTTAGGGCTCTCATTGCTTGGCCTTAAGCTTATCAACATAAGCCAAATTTGAATTTTAAAACTGAATTTTGAAGTTGATTTTGGAGTTTTTTCATCGTGGTCTTTTTCCAGCCTTGGATTTTAAGTTGTGAATAATTCAGATGTAAACGTTGTATCCACAAATTAATTTTTATTGCTTTGTTCATATGACAACGGCTTATTAGAATAAGCGAAACGATCAGACCCTAGATATATTCTTATGTTTATCATAATAATAGAAAATATTAACTTACATTAGAAAATTTTAACCAATTATTTATTATATGCTTAGATTAAAGAAAACAAGTTATATAAAAAATCTAAACAATAGCAATTAACATAGCAAAAACACTTTTAAACAAAATATTATAATTTTAGAAAAATACAGAAAAATATATCAAATTTGGAGTTCTCACGAAGAAAAATACCAGTTATAAATTTTAATCCCAAATTAAAAAATAAATATGTGTTCTTCATCTCACTTAAGCGGTCCGCATGTAAAAATACTTATTTTTATAGATGCGCTTCTTTATAGACTGCATGAAAAAAAAATAGGCCCATTCAATATGAACCATCGGATCAAAACCGACGATCTAGATCCTCTCAAACTATATAAACCCTCCTCAACCTCAGTCCCCTCCTGTCTGCCTCCTCACTCCCATTCTCTTCTCTCCAAAATCCCCACCTCTTCTCCACCAGAGCGACAACGACGACGACACCTCTCTACGAGCAGCGGCACGGGGAGTAGCGATCGAGCGCGCAGTGGCCAAGCGCACAGTAGCCGGGGGCAGCAGTTTGGCTGGATCCGCCGCCGCCACACTCAGGCAGTCGGATCCGCTGTCGTGGGGCTTGTGGCCAAGCGAGTCTATGCCCACGACGGCGATGATGACCGAAGCGGTAGCCTGGGAATGGCGATGACAGGTGGATCCATTTTTTGTTCTTTGCATACGAGTGGCATAGCTGCCCGTATGCAAAAATCAATTTTTGCATACGGGCACTTACCCATATGCGAAAATATTGATCTTTACATACTCAACGTTGCAAGTGAACCGTCCGTCTGCTTGCAAAGATGGTTTGTGCCCATTTGCAAAGATCATTTTTGGCGTAGTGCCTCCACCGTCGGCGCCCAAACTGGGCAGTGCTAGAAAGCACCAACTGCGTCAGCGAGCCCCCGCCACCCGCTTCCACCCTTTCCCCATCTCTCCTTTTTCCTTGCCTCTGGTGGTGGCGGCTTGTGCCACCGGAGTTGCCATCGACTTCGTTTGCCCTCAATGCCTACCCGGCCACCACCACCACTAGTAGAGAATGGGGCTTGCATCCCGGTTGGAAAACCCCTTTTATCCCGGTTTTTCAACCGGGATTGCGCTCCCGGGAATGAAGGGGTCCCCTTTAATCCTGGGTTAGAAAACTGAGATTGAAAAGTCACTTTTAGTGTCGGTTAGTGTTTCCAACCGGGACTAAAAAAATAGCTAGGGGGAGTATCCCCATCCCTCATCTTTTTTTTTCTATTTTTTCAGTGTTATTTTCTTTAAATCCTTACAAACATGCACAATAAAATCATACATAATAATAATGTCGTCCACGAATCAATAACAAATCATTCATATACACATTCATACAAATCAATCACAGATCATCCCAATCAACAAAAACATACTATCATTCACAGCAAAATCGTTCACAAAATCAAGATCAATCACAAATCATCCCAATCGTTCACAACATTCACAGCAAAATCAACAAATTAGTCGCTTCCGCCACCGTGCCTGACACCTTCCGCCCAGCCACTCGCACGGGCTGCCGCCGCCGCCCCCGCGCGTGGGCCGCTACCGCCACCACTGTCGTCGCACAGGCCACCGCCGCCCAGCACGGGCTGATGCCCCACGCCAGGCCGTCGCAGCGCCCTCGCCAGGCCACCGCCGAGGCCCGTCACCGCGCGCCCTCTCCAGGCCGTCACCGAGGCTTGTCGCCGCTATGCTCGCCAGGCCACCGCCAAGGCCCATCGCCGCGCGCCCTTGCCAGGCCGCCGCCGCGCAGGTCCGTCGCCCCCTCGCGCCTGTCGCCGCCGCCCCACTCGCGTAGGCCCTCGCCGTACGCTCGTCAGAGGAGGGAAAAGGGAGGAGAGGGGAAGGTGGATGAGGAGGAAAGGATAATATTGAAGAAAAGTAAGGAGGAGATAAGTCCTGGAGAGAGAGGAAGAGATAAATAAAGGAGTTAAACTTAGAGGATAAGGTATGCCTAACTTTTGGTCCAATTGGATATTTTAACCGTGACTAAAACTGATTTTCAGTCCGGGTTGGATATTCCAACCCAAACAAAAGATTCCTATTTAGTCTCGGTTGGTGGCTCCAACTCGAACTAACCTTTAGTCTGGGTTCGTAACACCAACCGGGACTAAAGTCCTCTCCGGGGCCTGACGCCTAACGGCTAGCTGGGCTGGAAACCTTTAGTCTGGGTTCGTATTACGAACCGGGACTAAAAGAAGATTTAGTTCGTGGCCCAATTTAGTCCGAGACTAAAACTTTGAATATTTGCTCCGTTCTCTACTAGTGTCTCCATCTCTGCGACTCCGGCGATGCCACCATTGGTCTCCGCCTCCACAATGGAAGTTGTACACGTCCTGTACGAGCTTAACTGCACGCGGCACGCACGCCGTCAGACACGGGCAAACAAGCCATAGCCGTCATCTGAGCTGGTCCAAGCCTCTCGCCGCAACATCGTTCAAGAGATCAGCCAAATCACTCGACGTCGTATGTTGCTAAGCCAGTCCTAGGCTCCTAGCCCTCGCCACTACATCATAGGGAGCAGAATCCCTCGCAGCATCACCTTTGTAGTGGCTTACCCTTGCAATGGCTGCTCGCCTGCTCCTCCTAAAACAGCCCAAATCCGGTCACCGCCACTACTCCACAAACTCGCTGGCCGGCGGCGGGCACCCCTCCGTGAGAGAAGACAACGCTGCAAAAGCTATTTTATCCATTTAACCAAAAAAACAAATTGGTTTGTCCCATTTCTATAACCAAAACATAAATGAGGCCATACTAGTTATCGGTGGAACCAAGTGAGGCCATGTACCAGTACGTTATCGATGGTACTAGTAGATAAAATATATCCGTTAATTTATATGTGTATCATAGTAATTGATCTATTAACTTAAGAAATTACCTACTACTTAACTTAACCTAACTAGTATTCTAATGTGAATTCGACATATTTTTATAATTAGTACCGTCTTTTTCATACAAATGCCCTATATTGTATATGTATACTACTATGCACTAACCACTACTGTATATTCAATCTCGACTGTTTATTCATATACATTAGTATTGGTATTTGGTAGGTAAAGAAGCCCTCCAAAGAATAGGATTTATCTCATCCCGTACCGCTCTATCCCAAAACCGAACATGCCAAGAAAAGCCAAATATATAAACTCAGCACAATCTTAACTACAGAGGTGTCCTGCGACATCTATACACCTAATTACCTACCCAAAGCACAATCTTAACTACAGAAGTGTCCTGCGACATCTATACATCTAATTACCTACCCAAAGCCGCAAGTGATCTGCAAACATCACCACAATTCCACATTTCCACGGCTGTCTTTGGTGAGAGTGTAGCTAGCTAGGTCTGTCGTCAGACCGCAGCATGCATGAGCATTCGTGATCTCTTCTCGCCCAAAAGCCTACAACTTTTGGGGCGATTACATATGCAAAGGCGTGCACGGGATGGGTTGAGTCGTTTATTTGGACCACCGGTTACCATGCATCTGTTACGGCTCGTGTAAAAAGGAAAGGGAAAGATCGCTGCCACTTTGCATTGAGAGGGGCAGCACTGCCTGCCTGGTCTAATATTTTCTTACTACCACAGGGGTTCTAGACGACACCGCCGTCCGTGCCTCCAAATCCACGCCCACACTGTCCTCTAGGCATTGCGTTGGCTTTAACAGAAGAATATTTTGGGTGCCATGCACTCTTGCCTTTCAGCCTTTTTTGTCTCTGCACAGACTCGCTGTGTCAGCCCATACAACCCCCTGTTCATACTCTTGTGCGATTTTCGGCTTGTTTGTTTGATATGGGAATTATACTTTATACAGGTTAGTTGTTTGGCACCATTTCAGGGTGAGAACACAGTCTCATCTTTTACACAGTCCGGTCTTCACAGAAATAAATCCCTAATTAAACACTATATACCCTCAAAATGTCTCAATTAATATTAAATGATTATGTGGAACAGAGAGTAGAGAAGAGAGAATGAACCACCCTATATAGTAAGTTTAATAGGTGTATAATCGCAAGCCCTCATAAGATAAAACAATGAGATGGAGAAGAGAAGAAAGAAGAGAGAAAAAGTTACCAACCTCTATACATACTTCAAGATATACCATCCATTCTTTTTTTATCATCATATAACACTAAAACCAAGGATAAATTAGGCCACATCAATTAAAATGTCATGCATATAACATGCACACACGTTCTTCTATATTGCATGAATCAATTAAGACAATACACAGTAATTCTCTCAGTATGCATACATTTTATAGTGATATATTGGTTATATTACAACAAAATATGTGTCCATGTATTTATATGATGATCAATTATGAATATTTTGATTCTCATTATTAATGATCAATTCTGAACAGAGGCGATATATTTGAGCATGTTAGAGATGGCATATTGTCTCTTAGTTTATAACTAGATGACATGTAACAAATTAGATGCTGGAGTCATCTCTACAAATAAACTTACTTTCATGTAAAGGGTAACCTCTACACAGACTTCAAAAGAAAAGAAAAGAAAGGGACCAATAGATAGTGTAAGATAAATAAAAATAGTGTATTGGGGCAATATATTATGAGGGTTGTCTCTAAATTAGTTAATTTATGGGTTTCCTTATGATACTCAATACTAAGTTATAGCTAGAGAGTGGTTTGAATGAAATATATCAGTTAATTTATATGAGTCTTATAGTAATTGATCTATTAACTTAATAAATTATCCACCGCACTATAGACTTAAATAAGTATGTCATTGTGAATTCATGACGTTCACTTTTTTGCACGATAAGATCACATAGTTAGAACCGTCCTTCTCATATAAATGTAATTTACCATTACGTATGCATAGTACCATGTATTAACCACCATAACCACTAATATATTTTTAATCTCAACTATAATTAACTATTACCTCCGTTCCAAAATATAAGGCACAACCACATTAGATACAGAGACTAAGAAAATATTTAATCCAACCAATGCGTGCTATCTATTTTTTCTTTAGTTTATTGTCTTGCCAATGCATGTAGCATCGTAATTAATGCGTGCCTTATATTTTGGAACATAGGAAAAAAATGATTGCACACTGGTACTGATAATGCAAAGGAGCCATAATTTGTAGATGATGTGACTACGATTAAAGATGACCAGTACCTCTACCTATAAGTATTAAACTTGCTCTTAGCTTGCGTCGGACTTCCGTTCTCGTGTGTGTATTATTTTCCGCACTCCAACTTTCTAATCATTTCATGAAAGAACCAATTCCGTGTATACCTACGTAGGCCACTCTAAAAAACAGCCAACTAATTAATGCAACAAATCATACGGCCTCTACATGGACTAGATAGCACATAGTAATGTATACATGCTGTGGCGGAGCCAGGTTTTAGACATGCAGGGGCCTGGGGCAAAGAAAAGTGATCACAAAATTAATTTGAAGCACTCAATTTCTAGTGGGTTGTAAACGTGTTGCTACGGATTGGTAAATGCATGATGCCTGTAAGCGCAAACGTCTCTTTGAGTCTAAATTTGTAAAAGAAATATGTGGTTTAAGTTTCGTAAAACCCCATATATTACGGATGCTATCATGTAACCTCATGTATTAGTTCACGAAACGCTACCTATATTTACTAAACAAATTAAAATATAGAATGTAGGTACATAAGACTGGTTATGACCGATGGCTTAACAATTTGTGACTTAAAAGAAATGGTTAAGATATTCTGAAGTTAATTAAAATTTGAAAAATGGCGGGGATTTTACGAAAAACTTTCGCCATAAAACATGTGTTTATGTGTCACAAGTCATAATACATGTTGGTATATCTTATATTTACAGATAAATCCGCAAGCACGCGAAATACCGTTATAGCACTTCATCTTTAGGTTGGGTATTGTATTTATATTTCCTCAGAAAATCTGGTAAAGTACTGAGATTTATATTGTAATCACATATATGATATAGATAAATATAGTTTAAACAGAGGTTAACATAACATGGATTGAAGTAGTGGACACACAAGGATTCATTATCTTAAATTAAAGTAAAATTCTAGACTAGTGGAACAGTACAGAAGAATAAACTATACTTTTCTCCATTAATGTACTTCTATATTTAGTATTTTAATATACACTATATTCATTATACAAGTCAAACGATTATGACTTAGTTGTAGGCACCCAGACACCACTGATAGGCACCCCTGCTAGCCTGCCAGCTGATTATGACAATTTAAACTTTGACAGTCATACCCGAACGTGGAGGATTACAACGACAACGGGGCTATCATTACCTATCGTCTTCCTCCAACAAATCTATGGGGTACACCAATATTTAATGGTATTTTATATTTACTAATCTAAGCACCACGCTTATAGAAGTAAATAATATATGTACCTATTCCCCTTCAAACCCTCACCCTTCAGATGAACAGGTTAATACTAGAGTAATCCATTAAGATGATTCAACTGATGCCGTGACATAGATTGACTAACCATATAACTTATACATGAATGAGGTAAGCTAAGTAATTCTTACAACCTAAACATAGTATAATTGAAGAAACTATAAATACTAATAAGGAACTATATGAACTAGCCTGATCATATAACTTATATTGATCACACAAGCCAAGTCTAGGTAGGTATGAACTATAAATACTAATAAAAACTATATGAATTAGATAAACTTAATAAAGAAGATAATTCTATTAAAGTTCTCATAGTCAATACAAGAAGAGAAGAGTACAAATTAGTTGAATCTTTGAGATTGCTAATTGAAGAAGAAATCTATTGCAATACCTAAAAACACTAATGCTAGAGATAATAATATAGAGAGGAAAAAATTACTCATTGAGGTGTTTGTTACAAGTAAAGTAAGCTCCTTCCTATATATGACTCAATGTTGGTTGTAATGGTGGTTAGGAGGTCAATAACTCCCCCAACCGCCATCAGGGATAAATGAGGATGCACCACATCAAAGATACAACCAAGGGGTGCTGAGGAGGGGTCGGCCGACACCCTAATTTGGGCGAACTAGTGGGCCCTTATGATAGTGCACAATGGATTGGCTCAAAGTAAGTCGGTTTGCACTTACTTATGGGCCTTCCAATCCGTGTACTCATGCCTGATTGGATAGATGTGTGGTTTTTTGCATGTCGGTTTCATTTATCCTTTACTTTGATGTAAAATCCTTGCATGAACAATTAATATTCTCTAGGTACATGTGAAACTTTATTAGTCTAAAAGCTTATGCCTGCAAGAAATGATAGTTTCTTTTTATTAATCAAGAATATTGACGACTGGAAATGGGACTTAACGACTGTCAACAATCCTTATAGTTTTCTGTAACTTTGACCATAAAATGTGAGGTTCTATGAAATTTAGTCAAGTAAATAAAATATATGTTCTAGGACTTATTTTTTAATGGAGAAACTTTAAAGGACCTAGAATGGAACTAAATCTCTCCTTCTAAAGGAACTGTAAGAAAAAGTGAATCTATTCTATGCCATTGAATTTGCTATATATATTGTTTATTATGGACTTTATCTCTTCTGGTAATATGCCGTTGAGTTTATAAATTTTTCTACAATATACCATTGAGATAATGAGATGGATACTTTTCCAAAAATGGCTAAAATACCCTTCAGGACATAAAGGGTAGACAAATGATTGGCTCACTTGAAGTTTTACAATGTTCTGAAAGATGCCTAGCTTTCTAGCACAACATATAATAAGTTCATATATTTTTCATATGCATGACTGTTTTTTCAAAAATATGTAATTTATCTTTTTATATGTTAATATAATAATAAATAATATTTTAGTGTTTATGTTCTTTATGCAAGTGAATCATCTTTCACATGCCATATATACATAGTTTTCCAAGAAAAACAAAAATATGGATAATAAACCTTAAACATACACATTGAGTTCAAATATTTTTTTATATGCCATATAAGAAGATTTCAGTGCTGGCGTTTTTTTCTGCAAGTGATCCCTCTTTCGTATGTCATATAAAATAGTCTTCTAAGAAAAACTAATAATATGGGGAAAAAAATCTGTATACCGAGACACTAACTTTTTTTGTTGTGTTTGAGGGCTAGACAAAATTTTCATATTTGTCAACCCATATTTGTATTGAAGGGCATTTTGGTAAAAATTATCCAGTCCAATGACATATATTGTAGAAAAAAAATAACTGTCATATTTGAAGATTTTTGTTTATTTTTGTCATATCTGAAAAACTATCCCACTGGGTCTGCAGTCCATGGGTCATCTGCGAAAATTATCGACACAAGTGGCTCGTATTACCGCCCGCCTGCCAAAATGTCGCATTTGCATAGGCGATGCACCAAACTAGCCGCCTGCAAAAATTGATTCTCCTAGGCGGGGCGTTAAAAGACCTGTGTGTCCTTACCCTCTGCCTGTCGATCTTATCCCTTCCCATTTACTCACTTTTCCAATCTCTCCCCTACTCCTCTTTCTCTCATGTGAGCACTAGTGCCTGGGAGAACCAGGCCGAGCGGTGGTGGTTAGACTTCGGTATGGGTGAAGGCTGAGACTGTGGGTGGGTGGGTGCGTAGCCGACACAATCAATGACCGAGGAGGCAGCCTGACTCCGGCATAGGTGAGGAGCGTTGATGCGTGGTGGGCATTGGCAGTGACAGGGTGCATCTAGCTAGTGAGGTATGCGCTGTGGTGAAGGGCGCGAGGCCCGATGGTGACGAGGCTGAGGTATAGATGGCCAAATGGGCGGCCGGCCCACCAGCGGGAAGCGAGGCCCAGGCACGGCCCATGACACGGTGGGCCGTGCCGTGCCGGAAGTCACGGGCGGCTCACCATGTCATGGGCTAAAACTTCCGATAATAAGTGTAATTTAGGTCCCTCACAGTGTAGAATAAGCCTACTTTAGGCCCAAAACTATAGAAATAAGTCTATTTTCAGTCCCTCAACTATAGAATAAGTATAATTTGGCCCAAGATGGATAGAATAAGTCTATTTTCGTCCTTTATTTTTTTTTGATTTTTATCAGGCCGTGCCGGGCCGGCCCAACGTGCTGCAAGGGAGGCCCAGGCACGGCCCAAACAATGTCGGGCTCGTGCCCTGCTTGGGCTTGCCAAATCTCTGGGCCTTGGGCGGGGCCATGGGCCGCGGGCCATATGGCCATCTATAGGCTGAGGAGCAGATGTGGTGGAGGGCCCGGGAGGCGTGTGGGAAATGGCGGCCAGTTCCTTTCCCTTGGTTTTTGTGAGCAGCAGTGGCAAACTGGCAACTAGGGTTGTGGTGGTGGCGAGCCTAGGTAGGCTAGATCCTGCAGGGTGGCATGTCACAAAAATCGTTCCTAGGTTGACACACAGGGACAATTATCTACACGAGTAGCGCCAAACAAGTAGATATCCCTCCCTCCCTTCTCTCTCCCTCCAACCCGATTGATCGACTTTGAACGACTGCGATTGATTCCGTTAGATCTTAACAACAGTGGTGACGACGAACTCCAATAAATGATTTAGGGGTTTGTGGGTGGGGTTGGGGAGGGGGGCTTAGGGTTTCACCGCCCGTTCATTGCATCAACCTACCGACGGTGTGGCCGCTGCTTGGGGAGAGGAGTGAGGGGAGGGAAGGGAGTGGGGGAGGGAGGAGGCTGGTTGGCAGGCCTTGTAGATGCTGGCGAGGCAGGGAGGGGGAGGAGAGGAGGAAGGTGAAGGCGCACGTGGAGGATGAAGAACCACTAGAGTTGGTGGAGGAGATGGTCCCAGTGGCGATGGTGACGATGGAGACAACATGGAGAAGAAGGTGGCACTAGTCTATGCCTCCTTCACCAGTACCGCGCACCATAGCACTAAATGGTGTGCGGTCTGTCTACGAAGAGCCACTAGAGATGGCGGAGGAGACGTTGTCAGTGGTGATGGTGACGATGGAGACAGCAGCAAGAAGGTGACGCTGGTTAATGCCTCCTCGCCGGTATTATCGCCACCATAGCACTAAATGGTGCGCGGTCTGTCGCGTACTCGATCGCGTCCAATCCGAAACTACTCTCTGCTCTCCATCTGTCATTCCTCCCCGCTGCATGTAGATCACCGTCGACAGTCCTCAATCCCTTGTTCCCTTCTTGTAACCTCCGACACATTTTCAATTAATGTGTACTGTATATCCAATATTATATTTTCTGTAAGCAGTGGAGCACTGTAGCACAAATTAGTATAGACAATGAGATTGTCCTATAGCCGTATGCGTACATGTAGTACTAACTTGTACGTACTACAACGAGAAAGAAATACGGGGTGCAAATAGTTAGCATGCATGCATGAGCAATAAGTAGGCAACAGTGTTGTGAGCAAGCACACTTTTTATAGGAAAAGAGCATATTATTAGGTGTTGCATATCATTGTACACCACCATCATTGCACCATATAACTTGCCAGCCATCATGGAAGCAAACTCATGCATGCCCATCTTTGCATGCATGCACGCATGCACGCTTCTAGTAGTATCAAGTTTCTTGCACTAGGAGAGATCGAGATCAAGCTACATCTAGGAGGAGCTAGCGCCAGGAACAAAAAAGGATTACATGATCTAATTAATTAAACAGAAGCGATTAAACTCCAAACCAGCAGACCTCTAAAAAAAAGCTTAAACATAGCTTGGGTGAACAAACAAAAAAACTAAGAGACGTGACAAGATCACGGTGTCCGGCCGTACACGCTTCTTGTAAAGATCACTTGATGGTAATTAAGCTACTCCAAGAAGGTCTCCATTAGGTCGGAGTAGACGCCGCCGCCCTCGTGTGGCCCCCCCCTGTACTCCATCCCTTGCTGCTGCGGCGGCGCCGCCGTCGACGCCGACACCGACGGCGAGGTGTTCGCCGACGAGGCCGTCGTCGTCGTCGTCATCCTCGCCGGCAACGTGAAGCTCCTCTTGAACTGCTTGGTGCTCTCCATCCTCCTCGCCTTTCTCGCGTGGCTCTCCAGGCTCAGGTACTCCTCCACATTCTCCGCGCCGCCGTGCCCCGCCGCGTCATGCGCCGCCGCCGACTTGCTCCCATCGTCGCCGCCGCCATTGCCGCCGCCGAAGAGGAGCTTCGCGTCGTCGGCGCGGCCGGTGAGCGCGGTGAAGAAGGACATCCCGTTGGGCCACTTCAGATCACCGGCGCCGGCGGCCTGATCCGCCGCCGCCGCCTGATCGCCGGCATGGTGTTCGTCCTTATTCCCCACCGGCGGCGGCGGAGGGAGATGGAACATGTGGCTCTCGTCCACCTTGCCGCCGCCGGCGAACGGCGGCGGCATCGGGCGGAACGCGGCGGGGCCAGGGAAGAGCTGGGGCTGGGACGGTGGCGGCTGGCCCGGCCAGTTGAAGAGCTGCGGCGGCGGCAGCACCGCCGCCGCCATTGCCGGAGGCGGCGGGTGTTTGATCGGGAACGACGATGGCGACGGCGAGGTGCCACGTGTCGAGGAGAAGAGCTGGGAGAGGAAGAAGCCGGACTGGTAGCCGAGCGACTCGAACATGTGTCGCATTCTTAGCACGAAGTGCAAGTCCTCTGGTATCTGTGTGAACACAGCGTCGCCCAAACGGCCACGTCAGCATCTTTGACCAAGATGACAAAAAAAGTCAAAGGAAGGGCCATGTAGTACTACTAAAGTGTGTAGCTGTACTCACAATCTTACAAGAGCCCAGCTGGAGAAGTCCATGTCCAGCTTGGATCACAGCTATGGTCTACACAAGTAAATTAAGCAAGAGTCATTAGGATCGTTAGTAATATCGATCAGAGACTAACTAATTAAGCTAGGTGGTACAGTAATCAAAGAGAAGAACAGTAGAGTGTGCGTGCCTGAATGCCAGAGGCGAACTGATCAGTCCATTCTGGAGGAAGCTGCAAAAGCAAAAGCAGAGAGAGGGAATTATTGGTTAAGTGCATGTACTATATAGGAATAAAGGTTAGCCGTGACTGTGATTGTGGATGTAATTCTATCTTGGTGATATTGTGAGGTGCATCTCTCACTCACTCACTCATACAGAGAGAGCATCCAATTCTTCTCTTCTTTTTGGGGGGGAGCAGAGCAGACTAGCAGATTTGATGCAAAGGCTGAGAACTACCCAGAGACATGTCTATCTCTCTACTCCCTCTTTTACTGTTTGTTTTTTCCCTTTTTTTTCTGCCTCATTCTTGCAGTAAAAACGTGAAACCTACCACTGTTTTTCATGGCAGTGGTGCTCAGATTATTTTTGCAAGTGATTAATGTGGTGTGTACTAATAGTAAGGTCTCTCCCACAAAAGCAGAGGGGGCAGAGACTGGAGAAAGAGAAAGGAGGGAGAGGAAGGAGGGGTGCAGCAGTAAGATGGTACATACGGCATCAAAAGAGCTCTGCCAGTAGTTGGCGATGTTGGGCTCGCATTCAGAAGGTTCCTTGAAGACCCATTTGTGACATTTATCAGATGCCACCTTTCCCATCAGCCTGCAGCAGCGGTCCAAATCAAATCATCGTCTTTAGCACATCATAATGCATGCTCAAAAGCTCACTAGCAGGAGGAGTAGTAGAACAAAGTGAAAGAGACCAGAACGCATGCAACTGCCCCCCAATTAATCATCCTCTCCTCTTAACACATCACACCACAAAAATAAACAGACCTTTTTTTTGGGGCAAACAAACAGGGCTATAATTAATTACCAGTTTTACACAACCATAGTGGTGCAGCTACTGTGCTGAAGTCATCGACACATTTGAGCCATTGACAGACACGTACAAACAAATGGTTGCAGCACCGTAAGAAAAAGGTGCAGAAAAAAAAATCAATAATTTTCCAGCCGCTGCTTGAACAAACCTACTGTGTCTGTCAACGACTCAACCCAGAAAATTACTGATTCTGTGTAGCATTTGGGTGTGCGCGTAGCAGCGAGGTGTTGTTAATCAGCAGACAAAGCCCGCAATTAACCCACTGACGCGAGGGGATTTGTTTATGCGTTACGAGGCACCGCCCCCCACACCCCAACGAACGTGCGCACGTGAAAGCCAGTCGCCCCCCTAAAGCCACTGACTTAGGTGTAAGTGGCCGTTAATTTTAGTTTACCCAGACATAATGACCGCCTGCACCACGCGTGATGCCTGCCGTCTCGTCAAAACCAGCTCTCCATATCGATCCCAAATCAAACCCTAGCTAGGTTAATTTGGTTACTGATGATTCATGATTCACTGTCACCCGCACACACACTGATTAAACCCAAAAGCAAGCAAGCACGGTAGATATAGAGAACAAATTTAAAGTGAAAAGATGAAGAGGAAAAAAAAAAACAACTAAAGCTCACACACATCCCATCGATCTCCATCCCCTTTCCTCTCCTCTCTCTCACCTTGTCTCTGGTCGTACTAGCTGGTGTACTATGGTTAGACCAAAACGGAGTTTAACACACAGTCGCAAAAGACGCAGAAATCATGGGGGAAAACTATTAGCATTAATCGCGCGGGGGCTCAGGTCCTAATCGAAGAACAGCGAGCATGAGATGAGACAAAGCATGATCGGACAAGTCGGCGACGACTGACTCTAGCTAGCTACCACGCGAACGGGAGAGAAGAAGAAAAGAAAAAAAGGGAAAGAAAGAAAGCATGGTTTGTGTAGAGACACAAATGACACGAGACGACACATACGACAGACAGACGACGATTACTGCACCTACCCCCAGGAGCAGATGGATCGATGATGCAGTATAGCACCCACCCTTCTCCGTAGTTGTAGAGCTGGATGGACATCTTGCTGAAGGCCTTTCGCACCGGGTCCTCGCCGCCGTCCATCTCCTCCAGGCACTCCGCCACCCGCGGCCGGCAGAACCCGTCCTCCCACATCAGCATCCTAATCAATTCATTCATTCATTCATTTGATTTGACGAGGACAGCATTCAATTCAATTCAACACAGAGAAGAAGGAGAAGAAAGAACTCACAGGCTGCCGTTGTCGTCGCCGACCTTGCACCCGTTGCCGCCGCGGCACCGCCTGGGATTGAGTTGTTGATTAACCATTCATCATCAGAGGGTAATTAACACAGTGGAGTGGTGATTAAGTAAGGAAGGAGACATACGGGCGAGGGCGGATGGTCCAGAAGACGGAGTAAGTCCAGTCGGAGGAGAGGCAGACGTTGCGGAGGGCCTCGTGGAGAGCCATCATCCCGGCGGCCTCTTTGCTCCGCGCCTGATCCCCTCCCCCGGAGCCCACCATTAATTTCCTTTCCTCTTCTCCTCCTCTTCTCACTCTCACCTACCTCACTACTCTCTCTCTCTCTCACTCACTCCTCCGGTGGTGACTGCTAGCTAGTAAAAACTGGCTGCTCTTTTTGATCGTTTCTTGGGGTTTTCTTGAGGGATGGAGTAAGAGGGAGTGAGGAGGAGAGAATCAGTAGATTAGCTTAGCTTAGCTCGGTCTCTGGGGTTGTCTCTCTCACTTTCTCTCCTGCTCATCAGCTCCTACTTGGGCTGTCTCTCTTACTCTCTCTCTCTAGCTAGCTAATTGCTGTTTTTAACTTGGGCAGGGGGAAGGGTAAACCGAAAGGCGACGCCTTTGGGTGCCTTAGCGGCGGACGAGACGACTGGAAGAGTAGTACTGTTTGATTTTTTTTTAGATTGTGTGATGTGGTCATGTGGGATGTGGCCTGTTAGCCTGTGGGTGAGCTTGGTTCACCACTGGATGCGTCGAAATACTGCAAAGTTCAGGGACTCTTGGCTGGCTGTGTGCAATTTGCACAAGTGTATATGGATTATGGAAGGGCTGTGCCCGTGCAGTGCATGCAGTGGAGGGGGTTCTTTCATTGGTTGCTAAAAAGTTTCTGAGGGCACCAAATTGACCAAACCAACAAAATTTTATAACTTTCACATTTTTTGTTCTTAGCATTCAAGAGGAATTTAATACTGTTTTGAAAGAATTTTTTCTGTAAATACAAAAACAACCAATTAAGAAACCAACCTATATATACTGTTTTGAAAGAATGTCTTTCTTTATGTCTTTAAGGGATGGAGGCATTAATTAACTTGTCCATACCCAAGAAAATATTTCCTATTTTCATTAACATTTTTCATCATAGTTGTTTTATAAACTACATAATTTAAGAAGTTCCTACATTTTTAGCAAGAGAGTTTTTCTTTACCACAGGGTTCTAAAATTTTAGTAATTTCGTGAAAGATCGTGCTGTGATTATGTGAAAAGTTCACTATGAATGTAGTAATCCACTTTCGACAATAGATGTTTAGGCATGTGTGGTAGTGACTAATGAGGCTTCCAAGCTATATATATA
>CM002478.1:10230859-10271420 GCA_000325765.3 Leersia perrieri | reverse complement strand
TATATATATGAGCTTCGCTCCGGTGTCTATAGTAGAAGTACAAATCAATCTAAACCATAAATCTATTTTAATCAAAAGAATTGGATTGATTTTTACTGTCATCCTAATTAATGGCAGTAGAACGTGGATGCATTAATACTCTCACATGGACGGTTTAAATTATTTCTGCCGGTAGTATAATAGGCTGTAGAGACCAATGGCGCATGGCTCAAATAAAAAAGGTTTATTGTGTGAAATAAAATAAACTATGGCTACTCTCTTAAAAAAATAAACTATGGCTACACATATGAAATGGTAGTAACTAATAAACATCCCACAAAAGCACAGGGTACTTTACTTCCTGCCCTTGGTTTAATTATAAATTATACTCCAACTTAATTATTAATGATTGGGCCTGGCCTATAATGTATTGATGGAAAATTTTGGTTGCATCACCACTTGTTCAGTTAGGCCCACATGACCAATGCATGTTGCACCATACGTGGCTGGATGAATTTGTATCTAACGGCTGTTGGTTTGAGCGATTCAGATGATCGATATCGTGGTTGGAAGTTTCATCTATAAACCCCCATGATAGTCCGAAATGGCTGTTTTTGCAGCAATGCCAAAATTGTACTAGCGGTATTTAAATTTGTAATGAGAATTCATTGAGGTTCCCGAACTTTTGAAGCGTGTATTGAGACCCATAAACTCGCTTTATAGTGTCATTATGGTCCGAAGCCCCATTTAATATTGGTTTTGCATATATGGCATGTCACATGAGACACTGTCCGTGTCATCCTCAATGATAATGCATTGACTAAGAAGTGGGAACCACTCCGAAGATTACTTATAGTTTTTCCTTTTTTTTAATATTTTCTCTTCATTCCCTCTCCATGGTGCCAAAAGAAGGGGGTCAATGGCTAGATAAGTCATGTCGCGGGTGGCGGTCCATCGGCAACACTTGTGGATCTGGCTAGTCCGTGCATGATGGCTGAAGGACGGTGTCAGTTGTGGCGGCTGCGGCTCATCCGGTGGCGAAGTTCGCAGATCTGAAGCCAAGGCGGCATGGCGGTAGGTGGTGACCACCTCCTAGGGCAATTCCCCTTTCG
Organism: Leersia perrieri; assembly: GCA_000325765.3. Classification (NCBI taxonomy): domain Eukaryota; kingdom Viridiplantae; phylum Streptophyta; class Magnoliopsida; order Poales; family Poaceae; genus Leersia; species Leersia perrieri. The sequence goes on along the minus strand of CM002478.1, from coordinate 10,270,329 downwards.
TAAAGTTGACGAGGAAGTGCAGTTGCCATCCATGAGCTTGCGCATCACACCTACGTCCTCGATAACCGACGAGGAAGTGCCTAGCTCCATGCTTCTCCTTCTTCCTTGATGAGTGTGCAACTCCAAGATCCCACGACAAATAAGACAATGGCTGCTGCTTTGGAGCCGTGGAGGTACGGGGCGTCAGATATAGCATCGAGGCTACCTTTGGCATTGACCTCCTGCTCTTTCTCATTCGTGGCATCCTCGAGTGCACTTTCGTCACTACCTTCCTCACCAAATTTATCTGACTGCAAGAAGCCGTGGTCGACCCACCACCAATTATTTTTTTTCCTCCTCTTCAAAGTCGACGAGATCCGGCACAAGGAGGACTAGGCCCCCGAACTGATAGAGAATGGTGGAAGAGGATTGATGCCCACTCACAGGTTAGAGGGCTATGTGGACCTCCTGCTATTCCTCCTTCCTATCACCATCAAGCCCCGTTGTGTCTCTTGCTACCGGTGGTGAAATTTGGGGAAGAGAGAAGATACATTTTAAGTCCAGATGCCAAATCAGGATCCACGTTGGTATGAACATGGTCAAAGGGGGTTTTGGACTGGGATGAAACAATAAACCAAGTTTATCGACTTTAAGGACCACCACTGTGCTTTCCAAGTTTGTGGACCTAGATGAACATCGCTACAACTTTAAGGACCACCATTGCAATTTACTCTAGTTCCATATTGATTAGAAGAATTAAAAATGATCACTATGTTCTCCTTACAAAAGACAAACCAATCTACAAATATACGCTCTGGCTCTTCCGCCAATGGATATATAAATTTATAAAAGTCAAAATTACTAAATAGAGCGAATTACAATTTTTACTGCATCAATGTTTTAGGGTAGGATACAGTTTTTACTGAAGGCTAGATAACTTGCAAAAGGACACAATTTTCAACTTACGTGTGCATGTGTTTGTATTTCTTGCGACCACATAAATCCGCAAATACATGGCATACCATTATATCGCTTCACTTATGAGTAGGGTGTCATTATTTGTTGAAACACAGGGAAGGCATTTAAAGAATATCTCAACATATCCTAAATCTATTATGATAAAATAAGCATAGTCTCAATAGGGATTAAACACTATAATTGAGTTAGTGTGACACACAAGAGGATCATCTCTAATAAATATAACTTATACCAATGGAGCTGATAAAAAGAGAAATTAAGCTTCACATAAATTCACTTATATATTCATGTTATTTAGTACATACTCATGATATTACACATATTATCTAGTACTTGCTTCTATGCACTTAGGCACTACCGAGAGACTGCTCCCTACTGGTTTGCCAACGTGGTGGTAGCACATGACGCCTACCTCTTATGTCGCATCCGAACTACATGGATGATAACAATAAAAGGATGGGGTTGTCACCACCTGTAGTAACCCGTGGGGTATACCCGTATCCAACGACATTTATCAATCTAAGCACCATGTTTATAAAGATAAATAATATTGTTAACTGCCTTAGTAATCTCACAATTCGGATGGACAAGTTAGTACTGGAGCAACCAGCTCGGATCATTGGACCAATGTTGTGTCATAAATTGACTAGCCTAACCATGCAAAATATATAGCTGATGTGAACTAAATATACAACATGTAATTGAAAAAGCAGTATAAGAACAATAGATATCGAATAAACAAGAAGATAACGGTAATGCCCAGGTATCCACATACCTCGAGTGCCACACCAAGACACCAGAAAACACTAACTCCTATCATTATTAGAAATTGTGGTGGCATCCACAACATGCAATTAAGAGATTAAACAATAAGAATAAAATCCACAATTGCAAACCATTACTATGACCACCCAAACCATGCAAAAACACCGACTAACGCTTTAAAATACCATTAAATGTCCAACACAGGGCTTAAACTAAGCAATAAAATAATGTACAGATGAATGTGTGTGCATTTGAGTGTTGTTTAGGGTGTTACTCCTATCCAAAGCATATATGGATCATTTAGTACCTAAAACGAAATAAAACACAAAAGTGAGTAAAAATACTCCGCAAGTACAATATGGAACTGGAAGATTATACACATAGATACATTGAATTAGCATTAAAGAAAAAAACGCAATGGGAATCATGGTTTTTATTTGGAAATCATGAGAAGAAGTAGAATTTCCCCTCCCGGGTATACATGGACATCCTTTAAGCACTGCTATGAAGCCGATTGAAGCGGGGCCAACATTTACTCATAGGATCATGGAAAAAGAAGCAATAAACTCCATGGCTACGCATGGGATTTCAATTTTTCTGAAACTGGAATAAAGATCTCATGAACATGGATTTATACCTTGAACATAAACATGGTCATGCAAAATATCACAAGGTAGATACACATGAATGGATAAACACCGATAGTAATAAATCACGGCAAACCATCTATTTATTCATTAGCAAGTTTCTCATGTTGCCTTTAACCCCGGCAGCCAAACGGAGCAACACCTCTTGTAACAGAACCCTCCACACCTATGGAGTAGATCTACGCAATCATCATCTATGGAACGCTTTAATGAAATTAACGATGGAAATATAGACTAAAACTTGAAATTATCGGCGAACCACATAAAAACAACCTGTATCGACTCATTAATTGTTAACTCCTATCTTACAAACATCCAAACAAAAATAGAAAATAATAGCACTTAGGACATCTACAAAAAATAACCACAACTTTCATGTTAGGTGGATAAACTAATTTTGCTTCTATCAATCTTAGATTAAAGAAAACAAAATTTTGTACCATTTTTCCAACCTGGTCAGTAGCACTGTTATTAGCGTATCCATGAACCGTTTATTGGAATCGAACGAAACCAGCGGCGTTGGAAAGATAACGACAAAACCTACAACTCTAATTTGGGCCACCAACCCTAAGTATCGACAGTTGAATGTCAGATATGAAAATACGGGTTCAGTCTACGATAAATTAAATTTGAACTATCGGAAATGGATCGAATTGCATTTGAATTAGAGGCATCTAGGGACTACAAAGGATTATCCTTGCATCACTAATTTATGAGTTAAATAATTAGGAAATATCCACCAAAATAGTTTAAAGTTTTAGTATATATATCCATGATCCTACGAGTAAGCGCTGCCCCGCTTTACTCGGCTTACCGGTAGTGCTTATAAAGGATGTCCATGTATCTGTGGGGAAACTACTACTTATTATCATGATTTCCAAATAAAAACCATGATTCTCATTGCTTTGTTTCTTTAATGCTAATCTGATGTATCTATGTGTATAATCTTCTAGTTTCATATTGTACTTGCTGAGTATTTTTACTCACTCTTGTGTTTTTATTTGGTTTTAGGTACTAAATGACCTAGATCTGCTTCGGATGGGAGTAGAACCCTAAACAACACTCAATTGCACACACAAACAACACCCAATTGCAGATATATTCATCTACATATTATTTTATTGCTTACTTTAGGCTCGGTGTTGGACATTTAGTGGTCATTTAAAGTGGAAGTTGGTGTTTTTGCGTGGTTTGCGTGGTCATAGTATTGTTAGAAATTGTGGATGTTATTCTTATCATTTAATCTCTTAATTGTCTATCGTGGATATCCAGATATAAAAGGGAAGCTTAGCCAAAATTTCTAATAATTATAGGAGTAAGTGCTTTCTGGTGTTTTGGTGTGTCACTCTAGGTATGTGGATACCTGGGCGTTATAATAACTTTGTTTTGCTCATAATCATACAAGAGTGAAAAAGGAATGTAGAACTTCCCCAAATCTCCTGATGACTCGAAAACCAAAGTTTACTCTAATACTAATACTTGAGATACAAGAGAAAGAGGATGATTTGCTCCTTGAGTGTGTGTTGTGAAGTGAGAATGGATCCACCTTTTATAGCCTCAAATGACGTTTGCTTGCGGTGGTTTCTAAAGTAGGTTCACCCACAACCGTCACTAGCAAGCGCTGAGGAGACTAGGCTTGGCAACAGGGCGGGTTGGCGCCGGGGTGGGCTAGAATGCCCCCGCCCCCGAGCCCTGAAATCCTCCCCCGGCCCCGGCCCCGAAGGGCTGAGCGGGGCGAAATTTTCTCCCGCCCCGGCCCTACGGGGCCCGTCAACCGACCAGGGCCCCACTGCCCTAAAAAAAATCAACGGCGACAACGCTACTGCAGCAGAGACGATGGCAGCGGCATCTGCGTGGATCGGCGCGGGAGACGGTGTCGGCCACGTGGATCTGGTGCAGGAGACGGTGTCGGCCACGGCGAGGGCCGGATCGGTGCATGAGACGGCGGCGGTCATGTGGATTGGCGAGGAGACGGCGTCGGCCGCGTGGATCCGGCACAGGAGACGGCGGAGGCAGCGGTGGCGACGCAGAAAGTGGAGACGAGGGCAGCATGCGGAGGCGAGTGCGGCGCGCAAAGCGGAGGCACGACACTCTCGTGTCGCGTCTCTTCTCTCTTGCGACGAAGTAGGTGGCAGCGGCGCCCAGGACTTACGAAAAGATGAAGCGGCGACAGTAAAGAAAGAGGGGAACGTTATGGTTACCCTTTGCTTATTGGGCCGGCCTGTTACAGATAGATTGATGGGCCTACTATTTATTCATGATAAGTCTATTTTCTGTACTTCGGGGACTCGCGGGATACCCCACGGGTGAAATTTGCTCCCTGCCCCCGCCCCCGGTTTCCATCGGGGCCCGCCCCGACCCACCTGTGGGGGAAAAAGTTCCCCCGTCCCCGGCCCCATAGGGGTGGATCCCCGCCGGGGCCCCGTCCCCAGCGGGGGAATTGCCAAGCCTAGAGGAGACGTCGTGTGAAAGAAGCAACCAAGTGGTTCCACCCCTAGTTCGGCCGAACTAGCAGCACCGCCTCTAGCCACCTTCTCGTGAAGGTTGTCATGTGGTCCAATATGGCCATGCATGGTGGATTAGCCCAAATTAAGTCGGTTTGGACTGATTTATGGGCCCTCCACTCCAAGTATCCGCACTTGATAGGCAGGATGCGTATTTCATTGCATGTGTGCTGATGTGAGCGGGGTGGCTGGATCTTTTGGTGAGTTGAGTTAACTATAATTTGAGGAAAGAAGTTATCGACCTAACTATAACCATACGAGACGTTGCTATGTTGCACCTTAGTGACCGATACACCTCTCCTAGGATTATTGATCTTGCCGGTTGTTGGTATTTTTTTACAGATAAATCCGCAGGTGCATAGGATGCCGCTGTAGCAGTTCACCTCAGAATGTTTCACTTTTGTCAAACATAGGGAACGTGTGTGTATTACCTAGTTTTGTACACTTATGGTGAAGAGAGTGATGTCATTCTTTGATAGGCCAGTATAGTGGTTGCTGAGGTCGGTAGCACCCACAACGGCCATCAGGGTCCTCGCATAGTCGTCCAGATGGATGAGGGGCGCAAGGTCGGTTCGACCGACTTAGGGGGTTGGCTGACATCCTAGCACTGCCTTTTCCACTCTTCTTTGGTTAGAACACTACCAGGTGGCCCCCTAGGGCGATGCACGAAGACTAGGCCCATTTTGAGTCGGTTTCAACTGGCTTGTGGGCCCTCAAATCCATGTACTCGTGTTTGATTGATCGGATGTGTGTTTCTTCGCATCACGAGTATGTTTTCTCTCATAATTTCTTTATTTCTATTTGAATTTTTTTATTTCTTCTGATTGAATTTTGTTTTCTTTCTATTTGATTTTTTTGATTTTCTATCTTTTTGATTTTTTTATTTCTTTCTTTTTGAATTTTTTGATTTTCTTTCTATTTGGAATTTTTTATTTCTTTCAATTTGAAAATTTACTAATTTTCTATTCAAAATCTTTCTATAATTTTTTTTCTTTTCTTTCGTTTTGATTTTTTGATGTTTTCTTCCTGTTTGAAACATTTTTTCTTTTCTTTCTATTTGTAATTCATTTCTCTTTCCTATTTGAATTTTTCCTTTTGGTCTGACGGAGGAATTAGAGGAAGGAACTGAGCGGCGGATGGGGATCCGGTGCTCTGTTGTGCAATAGCCGCACACTTATTTCCTCTGTCCTTACTCGCCTATAGTGTTCCAAAACATTTGACATAAATCATAAAACAGTATGTTTGTTCTGCAGACTTGTTTCTTCTAGCGCCAATAAAATACTGAAGTTGCATAACTATACCCAGGATCGTCCTGAATGAACAGTCCCACTTTTGGCTGTACCCATTCCATGTAAAACCACCAATATATGCGGTCCGTATATTATCAAAAGGAAAACATAATAAGTACAGTCCACCTCAGAATCAACACTAAAAGTTTTATATATGTGACGTGTTACTCATGGCTATATAGGAAAAATTCCTATAGAATTATATGCTAATGATTTTTATCGTTTTGCATGCCTAAAATAGTCTAAGTCTCATATGCTGAATAGAACGTGGCCCTAGTCTTACATTTCCAGCTTGTCCTTATGATACATGTAAATGATCTATTCTTCTGTATTGTTGGAGCAATAAATAGATAAAAAATTGTTTGACGTTCATGGAAATGGAAAAAAAAAGAAACTTCACGAATTTTGTATGTTTTCAGCTTGAGTACATGAATCTATCTACCATGTCTGTCCTAAAATTTGTCCTGTTGAAAATGGTCGCTACGTGTGGCACAAGAAGGGACAAAGGTACATGTTTTAAGGAGCGGTGAGCTACAGTAGTGATGACAGTGACTCGTGTCTAAGGTTGGCATGAGCCTATATGTATTGCATGCACGGATAAAGTCGATGTCTTACATCCAGCTTGTCTTACATCGACATCCAGCTTTTACCTGAATCCTGACTCCTCAGTCGTTTGGCTACAGTTAAGATAGATGCAGGGGAAGCGGCCTGCCGCGGGCCGCCCGCGGGCCACGGTGTGGAATGAAATGGGTGATTGGTTCGCTGACCACTCCTCCCTTTGTCTATCAATATTATAGTGAATATAACCCCTTTCAATAGCAGGAGTCATAAAACAGGAAAATATAAAACTCAGGATTTTAATTGTAACATATATGCAAAATAGACGATTGTAAAATATAGGAAAAACAGAGAAATTAAACATTTGGAATGGACTGTAGAAAAAAGTACATAATTAAAGGAGAGTGGTATGCTTGAAGGAATTTTTCCAACAGGTTTGATCTTGTGCTAGCTCTCTAAAATCTATGTGCATTGAGGCATTCCATAGGAGAGTTTCATACAATTAGTGAATTTCTAATCGCTTGTTTCAAAAAGCCATGTAGGAAATGTTCTCTAGATTTGAATCCTCCATATTTCTATAAAAATCATCCGAATGAAAGGGGTCTTAAGGATGCTAAGTACAAATACAGAATATAATGATGGTCATTAAATGAGCAACCGGAGATGAACATGTAGTTATAGGGAAGGAAGAGAAGGAAATTTGAATTCAAAAAATTGATGGAATAACTTTATAGTTTTGCAAAGCTTGCACGAAAAAAATTTAATTAGCCACAATACTTTCCATCGCTGCTGTAATGTATTTTTTTGGGGTGGCAGCCGCTAACGCCTCAAAGATAGACATATGGTGGTGAAGAATTTTACTTGAAGATGCCTATTCCTCTTTGGATTTATTGTGCCTTGTTTTGCATTTTATTTCTCATCATTATCCGGTACCGGTGAAGGTAAACTCTCTCCATATTATATTATTGTAAGTGGTTTAGCCTCTTTTCACTTGTTCCACTAATATCCGTATGAATCTAGACGCATACATGAAACATACACATCGATTTATATATAAATCTATTTAAAAACTTAAACTACAGTACAATATTAAACATATAACTTCAAAGAAAAGGACACAATTTTTACAATTCTTCAACATTCAAACAGTCAAACTAGTCATGATCTAGAGAGAAAGACCTAGGAAAAGGATGGAAATGAGATGGTGTTGCATTTGGGATTCATTGGTGTGTGCCTGAGACCCTGATTTGACGTTGTACACTCCCAAATTAATCTAGGGTTTGATTTTGCACGGAGCCGAGTTTTGACGCCGCGGAGGCAGTCATTATGCGTGGGTAAACAAAAATTAACAGGCAAGAGTCTGGCGGCCGGGCTGTCACGTGCGCACGTTTGTTGGGGTGCGGGGCCGATGCCTCGCAGCGCATAAACAAACTCGGTGTGTCAGAGGGTTAATTAAGGGGTTTGTCTGCGACTAATAACAGCCCCTCTACGCGCACAAGCAAATGCAACAGCGTAGCACATTAGCCCAATCTGAAACAGATATTTGACAAGGTTATTGTGACAGATTATGTAGGAATTCAATGGAGAGAATTTTTTAGACAACAACAGCAAGTTGAAGGCTTCATCCCGTCAGGAGAAAACGGTTAACTCCGAAGTAAACGGTGACTCAACAGCTTGATCCGAAGCCTTCAGCGACCCACTCTCATCTTGCCGCCGCCGAGCAAGTCACCGGAGTGGCAAGCCGGGAAGACGGCGGCGGGAATGATCAGGGCGGAGGAGGCGCAACTATCTCAAAGACGATGGAGGAGGTGCAACAATCTCAACGGCGATGACCTGACACGGGGTCGTGGCGACCACGTGATGAGAAGCCACAGTAGTGGCACTACAGTGCAGGCGCCCATGGATACTGCGATGACACGACATGATACAATCGTGCTACGAATGTGTCTTGATCTTCATGACGTATGATCTTAAACCGATAAATAGCCCTAGAGAGACCAAGATATCTAGCTGCAAGGAGCCAATATAAATGTAACCTAGCAAGTAAAACTTGAAGCCAACCACCGTCTTTAACCGGCAACTTGAATCGAGTATTCGCCCAACCATACTCTCAAAGAACCAATCAACACAACCTACAGTTAACCGAGAAAATCTCAAAGGGAGTAGGAGCGCCAATTGAGAGCCGATGAAGCAGCCGCTTCTGTAATCTCGTGAGGAAATCACAATAGAAAGGGGTCGAGATCACTGTCTGAATTGGTAAGCACAGAGGTAAACAAAAGGGGTTCTTATTTCAGATTATTAAAATTAAGTCATCTAAATGATAAAACAAAGGGGATATTTATACTAGGAACAACTCTCCTACTTGAGCATGAAAAGGCTCTAAAGATTCATGGTAAATAAGCCAGCTCAAAGGTCTTCAAAATTTATTCCCAACAAGGTTCGCACAATCCTTTCAGCTTCTGTGTAGTCTCTATTAAAACAATCATTACTCCCTCATGAGAAGTCGAAATGATGAGCCGTTTGAAGGTGAAACTATACTTGATTATCTTTCCAATTATATATATCATGCATGGAGAAAATTTACTGGCTGGGTCACACATCTCCTGAAAGTTGAAGCAAATGTTATGAGACACTGGACTCCGAAATCAGCATGGTGCAAATGCATGGTCGTCGTCTTCATGTAACCCATCGTCAATTTGATCTTTTAGCTCATCATCATTATCCAGAAATTCTTGTGCATGTGTGAACCTAAGGAAAAGCATGGCACATAATTTAGGTGTAGTATATAATTCTCGTCAATATCATAATATATATTAGCTAGGAGCAAATTCACCTTTTGGTGTAGTTTCCTTGCACTGCTACGTATGATGGGCAGTTGAAATGGTGTAATGGATTGTCCGGTGTGGTAAAGTGGATGCTTCTTGTCCCTTTCCAATAGCACGGCTATGTGCTTCAACCTATGATCATATAAGTAGTAGTCTTACCTTGTGAAAATAATAAGATTTAGAGTTAAATATAGCTTTCATCTTGTATAAATATGTAGCAATTGCATTGTTTCTCAATGGCCTTAGCCGGGGCGTATCATGGCAGTGACGGGGCTCAGCTTGGACTGGGGCAAGGCATGGCAGGCGCGCTGTGGCTACATCAGCGCAACAAGGCGGCGGTAGCATGGCTGGCTGGATCACCCCTGAGGCGGTGTGGCTGTCTCGGCCGGTAGCGGTGGCTACTGGGTCTCGTGCCGTCGTGGCTGGTCTCTGCCTGGCGGTGCCGTGGCTGGATCGTCCCGGCAGTGGCAGCAGCGACAGCGACAGAGACGGTGTGGTGCGGACGACGACGGTAATGGAGCAACATTGATTGTGACGCACACGAAAGCGAAGGCATACCCGATTTGGCCGGCCTCTCCCTAATATGGCCATGGCCTGGCTCATCAACGAATCTGGGTGGTGACAATGCCGCCATGACGGATCTGGGTGTACGTTGGTGGTGAGCATCAACTTAATTTCAGTGCCTAGATAGCCTATCAATATTGGTGACGCCTGTAGGTGCTACTCACCTTTTTGAAGGCGGTGTCAGAATGCCCAGTTACCACTGTCGTGGTACATATTCTATCATCTGCGCTAAGGTGGACTCTCTGGGTGAAAACCTAGCGACGGTAACATTACTGATATCGCAACCTTTCGAAAGGCATCACATTGGAGGTCCTTATGTGATGTGTCGTTCTAGACGGATCAGTTTCGTTCGATGGTGGAAAGTTTTGGACTAATGAATGTTCTTTACAGCTTAGTTAATCTTTGATGCTTCTTCCGCTTTGGTTTGGTGTTGCTTGCGAACGGTGATGAAAGTAAGACTCGATTGCCTAAATAACAACCTCCGTTTTCGAAGGTTAAATATACACTTTCAGCTTGAGGAAAACAAGAACTACGTACAACTTATAAGCTTTTGGTGAACAATGGCTATACTATTTTTGACCAGCCATAAATAGTAATTTTTGTTGTAGCGTGGTTTTTTAAGTAGTATTCTTGTTTTCAATCAAGTTGAGTATCATTGTAACTCGCAAGTGTTAGCCCTATAAATCTTATAATAATTTGTTGTAGCTTCTCTGAAGTGAAGGCCGGAATGAATTCCATTGTTTAAAAAATGTAAGAATTGAATAGTTCATGAAACAAACATTAGAAATAATACATAACAAGTGGTGTAAGTAGTAGGATAGAACAAATTTGAGTAAATAAACCACAACAATAATACAACGACAAAGCACTTAAAATGCGTCAAGTGGTCTCTGTGAACGCGTGATGACTTTAAGTACGAAGCTGGTTATTTTGATGAACCTTATTTCATGCAATATATTTAAAAGTTAATTAAAGTTTTTAACAATATAAATCATATAATAGTGGTTATTTTCGTGATCTCCCCTCATATCTTGCAGTCGATTTAAATATTTATCATAATAATTTGACAATGTAGATCAACATATCACATCGCTCTACAAATAATGCAAGTCTAAATTCAAAATCTACATCCAAGTTGAAACACAAAACAAGCATAATTGTAAATAGTACATATATATCAGTGTTTCTGATTTTTAAGTGATTATAACTATAATTCGTAACTTTCTCTAGTATTAGAAAAATTGTGGATGGAATAATTACAATATCACCATGTAAAATATGGGTAATGGTGTTCTTACCTGGATCTTGGAACTCGAGTGTAATTTTCTCTAGTAATCCCCTGCATCTATCTTTAAACTTGAGTTTGCTCCCATTTTTCAAATTAAAGCTATAGTTTTCCCCTAGCCGAAACTTCTGTTAGTTGCAGTTGGACTAAATTAATTAAGCCAATAATTTCTTCAAAAAATGTTGTTCACTGTACTGTACAACACCCAACCTTATCTCTATCTCCTGTGACCATGCCATATATGGTTTCTGCTAGAATATATGCAAGTTATGCGAAAATGTTGTGAAAGATGGTATCAAAATTCTCTATAAAAATTATATTAAAAAAGTATCAAGGTTTGGTCACATTTGAAATATATATGGAAAATCTTTCATTTTTTTTTGTCAAAATGCTATATTAAAATGCTCTATGTCAAAACAGGGAGAAAATGATGAAATGCTCATATAAGGGCAAATCTTTTTAGAGCTGAATTGAAGTTTGACACCATTTAGTGCTCTTAGTAGAAACTCAATCTTTAATTACAAATAACAGGGGCAAAATAACGAATATGAAAAATTAGGTCGAAAATTCTCATAGAGCCCTTCAAACTAGGGTAAGAACATTATATAGAATAGAGGAGACGGGGGATTAATTTGAGCAATTGCGTTGAGGTCTATTTCACTATGTCCTACCGAGCTTATGAGCATGATGTGCTAAGAGAATGATTTGGACGGCTGCAGGCTAATTGGAAAGGTGGTAAATGTTCAAATATTTTTTTAAAATATTGTTATTTCAGTAAAAAATTATAAAATAATGTTTGGTGATAAAAATCATAAAAATAGTAGTCTATCGGTGTTCCATTAATCCATAGGTGGCCTATCGAATAAGAGATCATCTAATAATGGGAGGTCGACATGCCCATGTCAAACTCCTGTTATTCAATATGCCTGTTGGTGTACTAAGAAACTGATCTTTGCTGCGGTCCATATCAAACCGCGGGAGTTTAATAGGTGTCTGTGATGGGCTGTTGATATATATACCTGCTTGAAATGGCCTGGTTGAATTTTCATTATCGACAGGGCACCTACCAAACAATGGAAGGTCGTGGTGCTACTAATTTATGATTTTGTGAAACAGATCACTATTTCTGGGATTTTATTTGAAAGTAACATTATTTCTTAAAAACTTCAATGTTCAATTGGGCTTTTACGGAACATTCTCAATGCGAACCAAGCATCACCAACATCGCTAACTACTGACAGGGTTCTTTTGATTCCGTATGTACCATCTACTGCACCCACCAGCAATGTCTGCACCCGCTGCTTAAGTCTAACGCCTCTGTGGTAGTAGTAGTACGCCACATTAATCAGTTACAAAGGAAAACTCACACTGCCACGACAACAGTGGTAGGTTTCATGGTTTTACTGCAGGGATGACGCATAAAACAAAGGAAGAAACAAAACAAACAGTGAAAGAGGTCGAGAGGTCGACATGTCTCTATGGGAGTTCTCAGTTCTCACAGGCTTTGCATCAAATCTGCTACCCTGCTCTGCTCCCCATAAAAGAAGAGAAGAATTGGATGCGCTCTGACTCTACCGAGCGAGCGCTGCGCCGCGATCGCAGTCACGATTAACCTTACCCTCTCGTTTTTTGGTTCAGAAATTCCTTTGGGTTGAATCGGCCGTCTGACCTAATGCATTTCCTTAACCTTTTAAATGATCTATTTTTTCAGATTTTTTTGTGTTAAATTAGATCATGCCTGTAAACCTGGTGTTCCTCCTCGTGAAAACTTGAAACTTGATATACCACATGCGTACTTGCATGAATGCAATTAAAGCTGGGTATGGGTGGCAAGTTATATGGTGCAATCATGGTGAGACTGAATTATACCCTCACCGTGCACACATATAAAGGATTTCTAAGATGTATTGTGGAGAGTTTATTCTTGAGGAGAAAATAGTTTGATGCCCCTGAGAGTTTAGTTGATTTTGTTTACACCTAATGATACTACTACTACACAACAAATTAGTTGGTGGGAGGGATGGATTAGGAAAATAATCCTTCACACTCCTTTTCTTTGTGAATAAATGGAGAAGTGAAAAATCTTATATTGTGGATGGATGGAGATATTAAGTATGCAAGCACGTAATGATATGCTCTTTTTCTCCCAAAAGGTGTCCTTGTCAAAACTCTGTTGCCTCTTATTGTTCATGAATATTACTGCGGCCACGTATTTATGAGTCGTGCCATACGTACCAGTTACATGCACATGAGTACATGACGATCCCATTGAAACAAATATCTATGGCATGCATTGTTTAGTTTGTATTTAAGTAAATGTATGATTAAATATTTTTTATGTGAGGGAGTAGTTATTGATGACATCCTGTGAAAGAAATTAATGAGTAAATTTATTATTTCGACCAGGGTAAATTTAATATGTTGACCATATTATATTTCTCAACAAAGGAAGTGATTGAAAATATATGTCTAGTGGTTTTAACTTCTACGTGGAACACATATGCTACCATGTGTTGTTTGATTCCTTGACCGTATGATTCATCGGTACATGGAATGGGACCTTCCATGAAATGATTATAAAGATGGTGTTCGCAAACAACTGTACACATAGTTTCCAAAAAGATAAGTGAAGGAGCAAACCAAAAAAAGAAAAAAAAAAGGAGCCGAGGCGCATGCTCCACGCGATGCAGAGAGCCGTCATAATGCTCGTGATATGAGAGTGCAAGAAACACTCGATAGCCTCGTTGGTGTATGCTGCAAGCCCTGCAATGCTGTGCTGCATGGACATGGCAGTGCCATTAGCGTTGCGTGCAGCTTTCCACAGAGAAGCATCGGTATGACCAGCGCTTTACACACAGAATGCTCAGGACCTCCACATTGCTAAGGGCATTCACAATGGGGGCAACTCTGTTAGGGGCTAACCATGTTGCCCCACCAGAAAAGTGGGATGAAGCCACCCATAGGATACCAGTTCCACAATGCAAATGTCTTTGCATCTGACACACGCGCACACACAAAAAAAAATACAGCGTCACTGCCTCCTCCCTCCCGTCGCTCCCCCTCTCCCTCTCCCTCCACGACGCCGACGGCTCCAATTCCTCCCTCCCCGCCGCCGCAGACTCCTCCCTCCTGGCGCTGCCGCCCTCCCCCTCTCTCCTGGTCGCCGTCGACAATTAATACTTAACAATTGAAGAAATTATATACAACATTGATGGAGATATGTACCTGAGGAGGCGGCCTGTAGATGTGGAAGGACCTGCACCGAGGTTTGTTCTTCTCGATGGGAATGTCGACGCCATCGGCGAACAGCGCTTGAAGCTTTTTGCCGACTACTTCTTCTTCCAAGTCAACCTCCGATTCCCTGGTGGGGTCGTGGTGACCCGTATACTCGAAGGCTGGATGCACTCGATCTTTGAGAGGATTCAGTCGGTATTTCAAGAAGTGACGAGCCACCCAGATGCCAGTCAGTTCACTCTGCTTCAGTTCAGCGATCTTCTTCATCAGAGGGGCGACTTCTAGAATCTCTTCCTTGGTGAACTTGGCCTTCCAGGAGTCACAGGGAATAGGGTACTCGGAGGAGTACTCGCCGAGTGATTTCTCGGCATCCGGATGGTAGAACCACTCATCATGCCAGCCTTTGTTGGAGGTGTTGAAAGACATATCAAAATACTTGCTGGTGGAATGGCATTGGACTCCGGTTCCACCAACGTTGGAGATATTGGCATGGCTGGGGTGTGGTTTCAGGAAGAACAGGGCACGGAAGAGGTTAAAATGGGGAAAGATGCCCATGAAGGTCTCGCACAGATGGATGAAGATAGAGATGTGCATAATGGAGTTGGGATTAAGATGATGAATTTTAATCCCATAAAAATCAAGTAACCCCCTGAGGAAGGGGTGAGCAGGAAGAGAAAATCCTCGGAAAAGAAAAAGGGGGTGAAGACGACTGCCTCGCCGGTGTTAGGCGAGGGAAAAATATCAAAACGAGCAGGGCGCCAAGCAACTACCTCTCGACGATGAAGAACACCTTCCTTCACCAAAGAGTTTAGCTTCCCCTCATCGATTGAGCTTGGAGGCCACCCGGAGGCATCGCTGATGGATACGTCGGCAACGGCCTTGGAGCTCCCTGCGCTAGCCATAGCGTCGGTTAGGGTTTGGTGGTGGAAGATCTCTGGAGGTTGGGGAAGAGCTGAGGAGCAAAGCAAATTGCAGGAGCGAAAATGGATCGGGAGCTTGGAGGCAATGGCGCACAGTGTTGAACCTTGACGGAGAAGACGAAGAGATAAAGGGGAAAACTGACGCCGTAGGACACGCGTCAGATCCACGATTTTCGCAGTTTGATTAAACGGACTCCGGGTTTAACGGCGTCAGTTTAGAGCCGTTATAAGGAAGTTCGAGGGTTTATCAGAGTACTTAGTCGGCAGAAGAAAGATTCAGATTGATCACTTGGATCGACGTAGAAAATTGGGTTTTGTCATTTGGATCGTGGATTAAAAGTGGCGTTCAGAAGATTTGAAGACTTGCTATAAAAACTAGATGATTGGATTATTTTGGATTGATAAACCTCTGGCCTATCACTCGTGGATGCTAATTCCTGTGATCAATGCTAAGTTGAACCTTGATATAGCCCGGTAAATCTCAAGCATGCCCTTTGTGCCACTAGGTGATGAAAAATCACATGCGATTTACTCGGGATGTGGGATTGAAGAGAGTAATGGCCTAATTAAGGGTTTGCTTATCCTTATTAAAATTAAGGTGCAAATTATTACTACTCTAATCACTCGGCTGAAAGCCTAACAGTGAGATTAAAGCCTTTGGCCTATTGTCCGGATTAACTGGGTGATTGATGCTAAGCTATGGGCCTTAATTAATATCAAGATGAGGATATATGCATATCCGACTGAAAAAATCGCATTTGGCAACAGCTATGCGTATTGTGTTACAGCCTCTGGCCTATCACTTAAAATGATCGATGCTAAGCTCCAAGGGTTTTAACTCTAGAGTCGGGGGCTACACCTATTAGGTGCGCCACTCGGCGCACCATTCAATTCCTTTATAAGAGTGTTTTTCCTTAAAAGTCTCATATAGACTCTAAGTTTAGTTGTTTTCCTAACTAATCATAGAGTCAGGGGCTACACCTAATAGGTGCGCCACTCGACGCCCTAATTTTTTCTTTGGATTTTATGGTGGAGCGCTTTACAGCCTCTTTGCGAGATGATTGGAAAGGATGAAGGAAGATTGGAGACTCGAAGATTACAAAAGGAGAAGAAGCAACTCAACTGTGAATGACTTGGGGGCTACTGTAGAGAATATGGGTACCGGGTATCCACTCGGACCATTGTTAGCCCACGAAGAAGGTATGTTCTAGAAGATCGATAGAAGGAAGGCAAAGAGGCCTGGCCCATCAATGCCTTGATTCCCACGGCGCAATCCAAGAGATAAGGCATATCCCAAGTCGTATGTAACTCGGAGTTCATATATGTAAAGAGATAAATCACCCGGTTGGGCCTTGCCTTGTGTTCCACGGCAATTGGCCGGGTAGATATTGTAATAGATAGAGAAACCCTAAGCCATTTAGGGTTAGGATTCCTAGATGACTCGGTCCCCTCTCCCTATATAAGGAGGGGTCGAGGGAGCCCCTAGGGGTACGAGAACAATCACCAACATACTACACCATACATCATACAAACTCGGCGGAATATTTCCTCCGAACTGGATTACGGTTATTACTCCATCGGAGGGCCTGAACCAGTATAAATCCTTGTGTTCCGTCACCATCTAGCTTTCGAGTTCGTCCGTAGCCCCATATAGTTTATTGTCGGTCCAAAACACCGACACACATGCTGGCATCACAATAAGAGTATCATCTGCATATTGGATTATTGGGAATTCTCCACCTTGGTTTGCCAGGACTGGTAAGTGGATGAGGCCTATGTGCATTGCTTCATTTAGTATTGATTGAAGAAAATCAGCTGCTAGGACTAATAAAAGTGGTGAAAGTGGGTCACCCTGTCGTACCCCTCTTTTACATTTAAATTTTCTCCCTGGCACCCCATTTAGCAGCACTACCGATGTTGCAGAAGTCAGAATTTCCTTTATCCAGCTTATTCATTTTTGTCCAAAGCCTTTTTGCCTCAAAATATTTAGTATGACTGGCTGCTCAATCTTATCAAAGGCTTTCTCAAAGTCTAATTTCAAAACAACCACTTTATTTTTTGATTTGTGACAGTAGTATAGATACTCAAAGGCCCAGGCTAAGCAATCTTGAATTGTTCTTGATTTGATGAAACCATATTGATTTATGTGTACCAGCTGAAGGATTACACTTTGCAACCTATTTGCCAATATTTTTGTTATGATTTTCAGGGGCATATTTAGAAGAGAAATGGGCCTATAGTCTCCCACTGTAACAGGTGTTTCTTTTTTTGGCACCAGAGTGATATAAGAGTCATTTATGCACTGGAGGTTAATAGAACCTTGGAAGAAACCTTCACAAAGAGCGTAGAAATCCTCTCTGATAATTGGCCAAGACGCCTTGAAAAATTCACCATTGAAACCATCTGGGCCAGGGGATTTATCCAAAGGAAGTTCTGTAATAACTTTATCAATTTTTGCATGAGTGAAAGGTGCTTCTAAAAAAGCCAAGTCTCCATGTGAAGTGAGGAGGGTACTGAGGTCAAAACTCATTTCTGGATTTTTCCATTTCCCCTAATCTTTGCTTGAAAGAGTTCCAAAAAATGTCAGCTTTGCTATTGTGATCAGTAAAAACTTGCCCCCTGTCATTCTGAATAGAAGAAATCTTGTTTTTCCTTTGTTTAATAGAGGCATTGGCATGGAAAAATTTTATGTTATCTTCCCCAAATCTGACCCATTTAATGGTGCCCCTCTGTTTCCAGAAATTTTTTTGCCTCTCTAGCAGTTTTTCCATATGAACTTTAAGAATGACTCTACAATTATTCTCTTCCACTGACAGAGTTCTAAATTCCTCCAAAGTGTCCAGAAATAGGATTACTTGATTTGTGTTGGAAATTGAAGTCCGAATGTTGGAAAATTGTCTACTCTAGTTTTTTAGATGTTTTTTGAGGAGCTTGAGCTTGGCCACAAACTTTTTTGCAGGAGCTTGAGCTTGTGCTGCAGAACTGCATTAAACTCGTGATGATGTAACCAAAAATTTTCAAACCTAAAGATTTGGGCTTTCGGGATTGATGTGTTGACTTGTACTATGCAGGGCACATGATCAGAAGTAGTTCTTGCTAGGGGCATGACAATTGTGTCTGGATACTTTAGGGTCTAGGAAACTGAGGTGAAAACCCAGTCCAGCTTTTCAAGCAGAGGATTTTCTTGCATAATGCTCCAGGTGAACTTTCTACCTTTTAGAGGTATTTTAACCAACCCAAGATGACTAATTGCATCCCCAAATCGGAACATATCATTTATATCTCCCCCTGGTCTATTTCTATTATTGGGAGATCTGAGCAGATTAAAATCTCCTAGATTTATCCAATCGGTGTCTTGAGGCATACCAATATTTTTAAACAATAAACAGCTCTTTTGTCTGGGGTACTTGGTCCATAAACATTTGTTAAAATCCAAGACTCTTCATTTAGCAGCGATGTGAACCCCACTGAAAGTGCAAACTCATTCTGAAACTCCAGCCTTCCTGCTAGTATAGCTCCTTTCCAAGCAACTAGCAGGCCCCCAGATGCCCCATTGGAAGGAAGAAACTCAAAACTATCAAAAGTTCGTGGAAGGCACTGATTTATGAAAGAGATATCAAAATTTTCTTTTTTTGTTTCCTGCAAACAGACTATTGCACATTGAAACTCTTCTGCTTTGTTCCTTTTGGCTTTCCATTTAGAGGGCCCATTTATTCCTCTTATGTTCCAATTTAGAATTTTCCATTGTCTATTCATTATTCACCCTTATAAAGAGAAACTCCCCACAGCCACATATGGAGAAAAAATAGAAACCTAGAAGAGGGACCAGGAAGCATACAACAACACACATCTTATAAACTGGTAGCATCAGTTAAAGAAACCCAAAAGAGGGTGAATAAATCCACAGACAAAGGTGCTGATTATTACAGACTGGATTAAAAGTTTGCAGACTAAAATTAAAAGACACAATGGCAGAAGCCAAAGACTTTGAGACTACAAAAACCCAAGTTGCCAAGCCTTGTTGGCAAATTTCGTCACTTCTTCTGCTTATCATTGTCATGGCCTTGTTTTGCTAACTTGTTGGTTAGCTTTGCATCTGATACCTCCTCAGGGGCACCTTGCAGAATTGAATGCACAGATTTTTTTATCACCTTAGGATTGATGTTGGGTGGCACAGCAGAGCAACCAGGACAATTGCCCACAACACAATTTGAATGTTTAAAGCCCAGGTTTTTGTTTTTCAACCTGTCACTCCTTTTGACTTAGTAACCGCTAGGGGTGGCTTCTTAATTTTCTTTTCCTTGACCTGCAGAGCTGAAGTAGAGAGTGTTATCTTGCTTGTGCCTTATTATTAGAGATATTTATAGATCTTTATGTTTATCAGTAGAATTTGTATAGACTAACCTGTACAACTTCAGTTTAACTCTTTGTATTCTTGTAACCCCCCATTGATTATCAATCATGGGTGTACTATATATGAAAGGTCACCCCCCCCCACTTTGGGTGTGAGGTGTTCTCTCCAATTCTCTCCATTCTACATGGTATCAGACACCCGGTTTTGATCCTCACCGGCTGCAGCACACTTCTGTGCTGTTCCACCTTCCTGTATCCATGTCGACCTCCTCCACTGCTTCGTCGGCGACGTCTGATTCGTGGTCTTCCTCTTCTAGCAGCGCAAACCAGTCCACCTTCGGCGTCGTCATCAACCCGTACGCCACTGTGGCTGTGAAGTCGCATGTTCCCATCACCCTCGAGCTCAAGAATCCCAACATCAACAAGTGGAAGGCCTTCTTCCGCTCCATGTGTGGCAAATTTGGCCTCATTGCCCACCTCGACGGCCTTGTACCCGACGACATCACCGACTCCTGGGCGCAAACTGATTTTTGCATCAAGAGTTGGATCTTCGGCTTTGTTGCTGATGACGTCCTCAACCTCGCCATGGAAGCAGAAGAACAGACCGCGCGCCAGCATTGGCTCGCCATGGACGATCTCTTCTAAGCGAACAAGGAACCTCGTGCCATCTACCTCAGCCACGAATTCCACTTGATGACACAGGGCGATCAATCTGTCGCCGACTACTGCCAGCGGATGAAGACCGCTGCCGACGCTCTCCGCGACGTCGGCCATCCTATCTCCGAGTCCCAACTGGTGCTCAACCTCCGCTGCATCAACCCGCGCTTCTTTGGCACGGCGGACTCCATCGCGAGCACCCCCGAGCTCCCTTCCTTCGCCTCCGCCCGGAACTCCCTCATCCTCAAGGAGCTCCGCCTCGCCAACGAGGCCAAGATCCAATCGGAGGCAGCCCTCATCGCTTCCCACACCTCCTGCGCCTCCAACTCATGCTGCTGGAAGTGCTCGCGTGCTCCATGTTCCATCGTCGCACCAATTCGCGGACATCATGACCAAGGGCTTGCCTGTGCAGTTATTCACCGATTTTAGGTCCAGTCTTTGTGTTCGAGACTCTCTCGCTACGACTGCGGGCGGGTATTAGAGATATTTATAGCTCTTTATGTTTATCAGTAGAATTTGTATAGACTAACCTGTACAACTTCAGTTTAACTTTTTGTATTCTTGTAACCCCCCATTGATTATCAATCATGGGTGTACTATATATGAAAGGTCACCCCCCCTCCCCACTTTGGGTGTGAGGTGTTCTCTCCAATTCTCTCCATTCTACACTTGTCTGTGTGATATTCTCGTGAGAAATTTAATTCTGGTAAAGAATTAAAAGAGGCAGTTCCACCTTCTCTCTCTACTAAAACTGCTTTTCCTTTATCTTTTTGCTGCTCAGGCTGGCTTTCACACAGCCTCCTCTCATGTGGCTGGTCGAAGGCTTGCTCTGTGTTCATAGTTTTTTTCTGGTATTGGACAACTGACAGGCTGAAATTGATCATTGGCAGGGGCCTTCCTGATTTGAAATGTAAGCCCAAGCTGAAGATTTTAAAAAACTCTTGGCCCAGTCAAAGTTTTCTGGCGACAATAACATGGAACAGAAGAAACCAACCCAGGAGGCTGGGATTGCCACTTTGTCAGCATTGACATGTCCTTTGTCAGGGTCAAAGAATTTGGCCCAAACAGCCGTGTCTAATTGTGCTGGCTGAGATTTTAAAGCTGCATGCATGCCCTGAAGCCTTGAGAGAGAAGTGACGTCCTGTTGACTTGGTTGGCCACCATTGATAGACTGCTCTGATTGTGCATATAGGGGCTCCATTTTTTGAGTTTCAGTTGCAGAAGGTTGGGCAACTAGAAAATGCTCCACACCTGAAAGTTGCATTGGATCGTCCTCAAAGAACTCAGGAATGTGTTGTATTTCCTGTTGCACCTCCAAAGGCAGAGGAGGGTCAAGCTGTTCAATCAGATCATCCTCCCAATCCTCCATATTTTCATCAGCAAGTAAATCTTCCAATTCTAAGTATCCCTCCTGAGGTTATTGAATTGGCAGTTCAAGAGCCAATTGCTCTACCTGCTGACCTTGTGGCAGAACTTCATCACTATTAACCAGCAAACCATGCTGAGGTTGAACATGCTGCTCTTGTTGAATCTGCAGGTCCTGTTGGGGATCAGGCAGAGGATCTTCATTCAAGTCCAGGTTGAGAGGGACCACTTCTGGCTGAGGGGGAACAATGTCATGGAGATAGAGATTGAGGTCAACAGGCTGATGAAAAGGTATTTCTTGCTCCAATTGATGACTGTCATTATTTAAGTCGAACTGGAAACCTTCTATTAGCGGTTGTTTAGCAGCAAGCGTAGCATTGTAGTAAATGTTCATCATTTGCTCAGCTAAATGCATGTGCAAGAAATCTCCAATGTTGTTCTGTGGTAATTGGTTGTGCT
This sequence comes from Leersia perrieri, assembly GCA_000325765.3. Lineage (NCBI taxonomy): Eukaryota > Viridiplantae > Streptophyta > Magnoliopsida > Poales > Poaceae > Leersia > Leersia perrieri. The sequence continues at coordinate 10,247,947 of CM002478.1, read as the reverse complement.
GATTACCCTGCTGATTACCTGGCTGTTGGTTAAAACCAAAGAAGAAATTATAAAAATTTTGTGGTCTTGGGTGCGGGTCACCGCCATCTGGTGGCAAAGGATCTTCATCAGAGGGGCCATCTCCCGACAGGTTCTGCTGAATCACTTCCACTGTAACATCCCATGATTCACAATGGAATTCATCCCCAACAGTATAAACTAAACTTTTAGGGACACTATCTAGATCACTAACTTTTGCACGGATAATTATCCTGTATAGTTTGGAGCTGTCTTTTTCCCACACTAAAAGCTTAGCAAAGTGCTTGATAGCTGAAGAAACATGATGAACTGACCAATAATCATGCGGGAAATCCACCAACATAAGCCAACACTCACGATTAAAAGTAGTAGACCTCCAGTTCAGCCCCCTATCATGCCTAACAAAGTTGAAAGAAATATTCTGAACAACATGAGGACTAGAATGTATCAGAGCATCTCGATCATGCACATGAGCAAATCTGACATAAGCTGATCCAAAAGGGCACTGCTAAATATCAACTGGCCTCATCCTTTTGTGCCCCTCCACAAACTCCTGGACTGCATTTCTAACATGCTGAAATGGTACCTTGTTTTGATATGGCGAAATGGTGACTATCGCGAGGTCCTCATTCTTGGGGGATTCCCTCTCCGAGAAGACCCGCGATCGAGCATAGCGACCTTCAATATGTAGAACATTGTAGTCCCTGGGTGCGAAGAGCTGCTAATCGATGGCATAGTTAGCCATCGGCGGCGGCTGAAACACTTCACCTCCACCAAGAGCGTCAGGAGCGCAAGTAACTGTAGCAGGAGGTTGGGAGCAGAGGAAGACGAAGAAGCTGAGGGGTCTCGTCTGGAGAGAAGACTGAAATCCACAAATGAATGAAAGGTAGGTGGCGGAATCAGGGGGCCCTCAAATCGGAACCAAGAAAGGAAATCTTTTGTAGCCTAATCCGCTTCATTGACCTGTGTGGAGAATTTTCCATCTGTCACGGCCCGAAACATGGGGACACCAAGTATGTGACGGCAATTTTGGGACCGACAAAAAGAAGCAATGTGTCCTGGTTTGAGACAAACGTGACAAATGATTTTAGTCTTACAAGAAAATCTTCTGTGCCCAGGCATGAGACGACGGGCACAAAACTAGGGAAATGAGGATCGGCCATTAATCTTGCGAACATTATGGGCTGTTAAAACCGGAAGTAAAGGCCTTTCATTATTGAAATTAAGTCCAGAATTTGAATTTGGAACCCGTGGAACGTGCTGTTCTCGTTGATCATGAGCTGCTTGAGGAACATGAACATTTGCACAGGATAATTGAGCAAAATTGGCTGGAGGAAACAGAAAACCAAAAGAATTTGGCTGCTTGGATTCAGAAGTCCCAGGAATTTTATTCTTCTCAGCAGGTAAATTGTTCAAAGGGATGAGATTTGCCCCTGTCAGTGGCAGAATGGGGATGCTTTTAACCACGTCGGCAAAATATTTCTTCCCTTTTTTTGTGACCGACATTTGTCATCACATTTTTTCTGCCAGGAAGCAAATTCTTTTCTGAAATTTGGACCACCATTACCCCAAAGAGAAAAATGAACCATGAAATCCTTACAATCATAAGATTTGAGGTTCTAAATATGAAAACCAATCTGTTTATTGGAAGCTGAAAACCTGAATACTGAATCAGATAGCTGAGAAACCTTGAGAGATCTGCCTGAAGCACCAATGCAAGATTGCAGCAAAGTACCCACTGAAGCTTCACTTAAGCGGAAACGAGATCGAGAAAACGATGCCACTAGAATAAAATCCTTAGAATTGTCCGCTGATAGTGGTTCAATTGCGCATCCAAACTTCTTAACCAGAAAATCCCGCAAACGAAGACCAGGAGAGAAATCCAGAAGTGAAAGATCCATGGAGAGATGCAGGAAAAGAGAATTACCGTCATGAAGAGGAAGGAATTAGACAAAGATCCATGGAGAGATGCAGGCTCTTTTTCTTTTAATCACTTCGGATCTGACGACGTTCGCAGATCCGGTGACAGCGGCTCTGCGCAATATTTTGTTTTCACAATGATTTTTTCTGTTCTCCGTTCAAGTCTGACATATTATTTCTTCTATGTTGCTTTCGTTTTCACAATCGATGGTATAATTAACCATGTATATATAGAACTCAACAGCAACCTGTAATGATAAGCAATTATGTATGCAGCGCAAGGTTTCTAATCAATGTAAAAGTGGACGTACCTTAGTTCAATGTAATCTTCCTCATTTAAGAAGAAATAAGATAGAAAATTAAGAGAAAAATCAATCGCATTGGCTGTCGAACCTTACAAAAAAATATATTTATTATTCTTATGCGTATGAATAGAACTCCGGATAGATTCCTAGATCATCCCATTTTTCTATCTTTCCAGGTATATATTTCTTCTGAGGAATTCGATATTCATTTCATTTGTAGCTACAATATTTATCCTCCATATATGTATAATCAACAAGACATAAGTTGTTGTCCATAGAAACATTCAATCTGTAACATGATAGATTTTTTTATGTACCTCATTTTCTCATGACAATTATATTTTGCAACGATTTAAGTTTCAAGTATTAATATAATATCCATCTTATTTTATCAAAGAGAGTATATGAGGTGATGCTCTTCATTAATCCCGCAACAATGTGCGGGGTCGTATCATCTAGTTTTTAATTGATGAGGATACATTTCAGCAAATAGAACCACAGTAACTCTGCAAGAATTGAGAAAAAACAATTCATTTCGCAGAGGACATTAGATGTTTTCTCATGCGAATACGCAATAGCAGTCCGTACTGTTGTATTAAAACAGCATGGCAAAGAATTGCACAATCCACTTATTGTGAGTAGCTTACAAACGGGCTACACAACCTCTGTCCAATAAAATAGAGATCTTAACCTTTTAAAAGATTAAGTAAAAAGATGAGTAAACTAGATAAATTGTATCTTGTTTTATATTACACTAGATTCAGCACATACTTTCACAATACACCAACTTATATTAAAATAAGGTTCACTTTACACTAGTTTGCAACATATGAAAATGAGATCTTGTAAAATATAAGTGGATCTTACAAAATATTTTCAATTCAAGACATTTATTATATAGTCCCATTCAGATGTTGTAAAAATATATTAAATTTATATACAATTAATCATGTGTCGAGTGAAACTTATTTTAACGTACCATGCTGGAAAACGAAAATATGTGCTAAACCAGATGCAAAGTGAAACACGTTACAATTTACATGTGTGAACTGCCATTTACTCTTTAAAATACTATAATGCTCAAAAGATTAGTATTTGGAGTGTGGGAAGATGGTTGTGGTAAGATTGGATAATGGGGTGGTTGGTTTGGATAGTAGTATTTTACAATGTCTTAATTGGTAAATTTGAATTCGGGTCATTTATATGATACTTCATCCATTTCATAATTCATGCAACGTTTGATCATTCATTTTATTTAAAACAATTATGGAACGAACAGGTTCAGATCAAGGTTGAGATCTCGGCGACGGAGCAGGAGAGCTAAGTTGAGATCTCGGTAACGGAGGTGGTTGAGATCAAGAGGCTTTTCTCCACGTCAGTCGCGAGCTCCAGCGAAATTTGGGCCTGACAAACGAGTCGGGAAGAAAATCGTGGTATAGGGTCTGCATTGTTTTTTTCGTTAGAATGGGCCCAAAAAGGTGGTACATACTACGATTAATCAACCATGATTTGAGCCCACACCGGAAAGCTTTGATGGACCTATAGTTTACATTGTCTTTCCGGTGATTAGAGGTCTTTCATGTTCCAAGCAGGCCCTTTTGGATTTTTCAATTTTGGGGCTTATTCACTTTGTTGTAAAAAAAAAAGTTTTCAAATGTTGGTAATGCCAAATTTTGGTAAGTTGATGATGGTGGTATTTAGTTTGGTACCTTACTAAATTTTGGTAGAAGTTCTAAGAGTGGAAAATTTAAGAAAATTGTCAATGTTTAGTAACTTGTCAAAATTTTGGCATGCCAACATTGGGTAAGGTTGAAAATGGATATAATTTGAACAACCCTTAGTTTTTCCTTTCTTAGGGTCTTTCAATTTTTCATATCCAAATAATTTTCTATCCTTTTCACGTGAATCTTCTATTAATGTCACTTAATTATCTTTTTATCTCAGTTTTTTTTAGAGAGATCTTTTTATCTCAGTTAGCAAATGGTGCGAAAGCGTTTTTAACGGAACAGGGAGCTGACTGTGCACCCGCAGGAAGCCAAAATGGAAATTGGGCAAGTTTGAATTACTGAAAAACGGACCAAAGCTAAAAGAAAGGCCACCGAGTTCGTGCTAATGGGCTGCATGCGCACATGTTCACGAAATAGGATTCTCCATTAAACGTTCTACTACTGACAGCCAGGTGACTATCTCGAACAGCTTGTATGATGACATGCCCTAGCCGGAACAATAATCAAACTCTACAGTGATTTGCTTCCGGACTGTTATGCAAATTTAATCTCTACATGTTAGCCATGCACGATACTTTAGTCCATTAGAAACAATTATGGCAATATTTCGAATGTTTAGTACCTGTTAGCGACTCGGTAAGCTAGAACCACTAGTGGAGAACCCCTCATCAATCATGGCTTTAAACCCACATCTATAACGGGTATCGGTCCTGTTATGGACAATGGGTGACTGATGTAAAAAATCATCAGTAACGTGTGAATGCCCGTTACGGATGACTTATCCGTAACTTACAGACAGTGAGAGATAACTCATCGGTAACGGTCCATAACATACGAACCGTTACGGATGAGCCTCATCTGTATCGGTTCGTAATTACGAGCTATTACGAATGACATTTTATGATTTTTGATTTTAAAAAACACTAAAAACCGAAAAAAATATTTTCAATTTCTTTTTGGCAACTAAAATACCATCTCCCACAAATTCATAATTTTTTGAGCATTTCTCCTATATGTGTAATTCATGGAATTTAAACTCAAGACCTCCACTCCAAACAACACCACCCTAACCATCTCAGCTATGAAGCGTTTGTGATAGATTGATATGTGTTATTCTTTTAACTTTATATGATTTTAAATTAAAAAGTTATAAACTAAAAATGTGTATTTCTCAATAAGTTCTATAATTTTTATACAGTACACTTCTTCATCTCAGGTTATTCAAGCACTTTTAACTTTTATATTTAAAAATAGATCTTAACAATTATAATGTATATTTGGGGACAAAAATAAACTCAAATGAAAATATTGTCAATTCTAAAGTTGTATATCTTCTTAAGATATACAACTTCAATGTATAGTGTATCTTCATCTAGGTCGTTTGAAAAATTCAAAAATATCATGCATTTCAAATAAATCCCATCAATGAAAAATTCAAATCTGGGCATGAAAACAACACTAAATGAAAAAAATTTCAATTATAAAGTTGTAGATCTGGTTGAGATCTATAAGTTTTCTATAGATCATTTCTCCATTTCATATAGTTTAGTATATTCAAAATTTTATTTTGCAAAATAGATCTCATCATTTGTAATGCATATTTAAGCATTTAAACAATCCTAAATGAAAATATTATCAATTACAAAGTTTTAGATCTCGTTGAGATATACAACTTTTCTATTGGACATGTTTTAATCCAAAATGATTTTAAAATTCAAAATACAGTCTTCTTAAAATATGTATTTTCTCATCCGTAACGGGTCAAAACTACCACCCGTGACCGATGAGAGTCATCCATAACGGTCCGTAATTATGAACCATTACCGATGAGGTTTGTCATCCGTAACGGTTCGTCTTTTTACAACGGTTACCGATGTGTTCTCATCCGTAACGGTCTGTGGTTTAGACCCGTTACATATCATCCGTGACGGACCATAGTTATGACCCGTTACAGATAACCTTACGTCTGTCACGAGTCATATGTGTATATGTGGCCAAAACAGTACGGATGCAGAATGATGATTTTAGTTACTCAAAATGTTCTCAGACAGCACTATGATTTAAGAGTTTATTTTTATCGAAGCCACCCTTTCGTGTGTGAAAACGTTGAAGAGAACATTTTTCTATATTAAGATGAAATCGAAGTGCAGAACGAGAGAGAGAGAGAATTGAGCGAATGAGATTCCTATATTAAGATGTAAGGTTAGGGTGCAAATTTTGATTTGATCTCAACAATTTTTACAAAATTAGAAAAAGAACAGTTTTTTGGCAGAAAGACTGCGGGACCCACCAAGTCTAAAATATGAAATGAAACCCTCTGTTATAGGAAGTTAGGAAGCATATATACAGCTTTATCTGACCATCTCTGTGTTATATATACAGGGGTCAATGATTCAAAGATTTCACCAAAATTACAACATCGAGACCTCTTAGCCTTCTCATACATGGCCACCACTAGCAGCTCTAAAAATGAGAAGTGGAGCCTTGCTGGCGCCACCGCGCTCGTCACCGGCGGCAGCAAAGGCATCGGGTAATTGATAACTGGGCTGGGTATATCATATATGATCAAAGGAGAGGAGTAGTTGAAATTGATCACATACGCACATAACTAGCTAGGTTCCATTTGATCAAATCAACCACTCGTCAGCTCTTGTAATTACTTTTTTTTTGAGAACTGCTCTTGTAATTACTAACCATGTGTCCATGTGTATGCAGACGCGCCATAGTGGCCAGCTTGGGCGCGACGGTCGCACGTGCTGCCGGAGCGAGGCTGATCTGAGCCGCTGCCTGAAGGAGTGGACGGCCATGGGCCTCGCCGTCACCGTCTCTATATGCCACCTGTCGGTGCGCGCCGAAAGGGAGGCGCTCGTCGGCAGGGTGCAAGCTCTGTTCGACGGCAAGCTCAGCATCCTGGTAATAGCTAGCTAAATAGCTATCCTGTGGTTGTTAATTTGATATTACTCTGTATTTTAGTCTCCTTTTTAACGTGACGTTCAAAAATAAACTAACCAGCATCTTTTACATATGGGAGGAGGGAGTATCTTGTATCATCCCTGACGAATCGAATCAATTAGCAAGCTGATACAGGTGAACAACGCCGGGATGTCGTTCCTGAAGCCGGCGGCGGAGCTGACGCCGGAGGAGTGCTCGAGCTTGATGGCGACCAACTTCGAGTCGTGCTTCCACTTGAGCCAGCTGGTGTATCCTCTGCTCAAGGCCTCCGGGAGGGGCAGTATTGTCAATATTTCGTCCATCGCTTCATTCCCTGGGTTCCGTTCTCTTCCCAATGCCATGTATGCAGCTGCCAAAGGTAAAAACCCCAGCAGAATATAAAGCACGAACTAATCCTAATTATTGATCAGGTTGCCGCTAGCGATTGGTTTTATCACCGTTTGGAAGTAATATTTCTTTCCATTCGAAAGTTTGATCTTTCATACCAAAGTTCTATCTCTTTTCTGTTTCAGAATTCGATTTCTTTCTCTATTTGTTCTATATTTTGAAAGTTTGATTTCTTCACAAAGTTTCATTCAGAATTTAAAAGTCCACGAAAATTCTATAGATTTAATGACTTATCTCTATGTTAACCCGATGCAAAGTAAAATTTATTTTTATATGCCCGGTACAAAATGAAAAATGCGCTAAATCTGGTGCAAAGTGAAACCAGTTGTATTTTACCTTGTGGAAAATGCAATTTACTCGAATAAATTGCACTTTGCACGGGGTAGAATGTATTTGCACCGTAGTGTCACATAATAAGTTTCGCTTTGCACCGGGTTGTACCATATAATTCAAAGATTTTTTTAAAAAAATATATGAATACAAGTTTAAAAATAATTTAAGCTAGGCTTGATCAAGTTTGATTCAGAATTTAAAAGACTTATCTCTATGTTAAGCCGGTGCAAATTCAAACTTATTTTGATATACCCCATTATAAAGTGAAAGTATACGTTAAATCCGGTGCAACATAAAACTATGTATATTTTACCCGGTGTAAAATACAATTTACTCTATAAAATTCGCCTTGGAGGAGAAACTTGCACCTAATACGTTTATCTATCTGAAAATTGTTTATTGTTACCCCCGCAAAAAAAAATTGTTTATTGTTACGTTGCACACAGGACAAGTTCTCTAGCAAAAATAATTTAAAAGGACAATGCTATACTCTATCTGGTCATACATCTAGCTCTTTCAAAAACCAAATACGTCAATTACGGACTGACTAATACATAGGTGTATGTTTGTTAAAATATCTTTCTTAAGGACCTTTATATAAAAACAAAAGCTCTCTCTCTGTATGGATGTTTTTTTTATTTTTTGCGGGGACTCTCTCTGTATGGATGTTAGGGAATCCTCAATATTGTTACGCAAAAGGGATGCAAAAGTGGAACTCATCATTCATTCACATACTCACAATGGTTATTATGGTTGTGTAAAGTGATACGGTGGGGCTCGTCATAGCGTAAAAATATACAACCTCGGCCCGACATCATATATTACCAAACCATAAGCTTAAGTCAACTTCTAAAATTTAATACACTATGGTCCAATCACACAATATATATGCATAATTAGTCATAAGGACATTCTTATGTCCATATTGTGGTTGTCCATACATCCCTGGGCTGTGTATACAGGTCTCTTCTGCTGTATGGCGACATGGCACCATCCCTAAACACATTTTTATATATATAAATAACTTGGCATGTGAGTGCCATCGCTGAGAATTGAAATGATTTATTTGGATTCGTTTCTCAAGTTATTATTAACTACTTTTGTTTTTTTACCAATACCAGGAGCAATGAATCAGGTCACAAGGAACTTTGCTGCTGAGTGGGCGAATGATGGGATCAGAGTTAACTGCGTTGCACCGGGCTTCATTCGTACCCCGCTCCTATCCGAAGTAAGTTTGGTGTTTTAATTATACTCATCGCTCTGTCCCAAAATATAAAACTTTTACATATATATGGGGCTCTTGATCTGTTGTATTAACCTATCCCCTATACATGCTACATTTAAAGACGAAGGAAGTAGTAGTTATTCATAGTTGTACCTCTTTTTTATACTATAATTAATTTTCTATATGTGTTACATTTTAAGACGGAGGGAGTTGTAATTATTTCTAGTTGTACCTCTTTTTTTTCCAATTAATTTTGTTTATGTCCCACCACTTCAGAGACACGACACTGCTCGTTAATGTGGACTTCCTTAAAAATGTAATCACAGGTACAACTTGGTTTTTATAGTAACAAAGTGAGATACCCATTCATATATTTTACAAGATTTTCTTTGATAATATGGTAGAACCTAGTATAAAGTAAAACTTAATTTTATTGTATCCCGGTGCAAAATAAAGAATATACTAAACCCGGTGTAAAGTAAAATTAGATACATTTTAGCCGGTGCAAATCAAATAAATAATACTAAGATAATTATTTGGATAAGAGGAATTGTCAAACGTTACAACCAAAAAAGTCAAAACCTTCACATGATGAAATGGAGGTAGCAGTTCACAAATATGACTACATTTGACCCACAGTAAGCAAATAATTAACATTATTAGTAATAATCCAATACAGGATGAACTATATTAAATTCTTGGATGTTCATTGATGTGACTGTGTATATTAAAATCAAGCATACAGTGTTGCATCTGAAAATCATGGAGTGAATTCGTTTGCATATCCATGTTGGCCATGAGGGTCATGTGATCTAGGGATTTTTCTTTTTTTTGCTACATCGGATGTTTGAACGTTAATTAGGAGTATTAAATATAGATCAATAACAAAACTAATTGCATAAATAAAGGCTAATTCATTAGACAAATTTTTTAAGCCTAATTAATTCATAATTAGCAAATGTTTACTGTAGCATCACATTCGCTAATCATGATCTAGTTAGGCTCAATAGATTCGTCTCGCGAAATAGTTTAGAGTATGAAATGAGTTTTATTAATAGTCTATATTTAATACTTTTAATTAGTGTCCAAAGATCCGATGTGACAGTGACTATCCCTTAAATAATCCACGTGATATAAATTTAATAAGATTTGCACCTCTAAAATAAGTAGACTCATTTAAAAAAATAAAAGACATGTGCCTAAATTGCATCGATCATACAAGCTATAATACTGCTAGTGTATCTTACTCAATAATATGGCTACAGTTATACTTACTATGTTTTCTTCTAATGCGCATTGGGCCTATGTGTATAGTTCGTGGTTGGCAATGAATTTGAACGAGCTGAGTTCAACCGTGTTCCTATGGGCCGTCTCGGTGACCCAGAGGAGATCTCGTCGTTGGTGGCGTTTCTGTGCAAGCCAGCGTCCTCCTACGTCACCGGGGTGGTCATATGTGCCGACGGCGGCCGCATCCTTTCTTGAAGTGAATGGCTTACTGCATTGAGAGACATGGAAGGTTAAAAACGGCTAGCATTTCATTGCGAAGAGCGCAGATTGGGTGTGTCAAAATGATACATTGATACTATATACAAGTAACCGCATTTTTAAAATATATATGTACATGTTTGGGCAATGATGAAAAGTTAGTCAAGTTGGCTGTAATATGATTGCCATGGGACATAGCATTGATATGGTCTCTAAGATTATTGTTCTAAAAATATGTGGAAAAGACTGATTTCTTCATGGTTTAAAGACTCATCGATAAGCTATTTTTTCCTTGTTGCATTTTCACTGGAAAAGCTAAAATTTTTGTCCTCGCTCCGTCTCAAAATATAAGAGATTTATTTGGATGAAAACATTGCGTGTCTTGATTGAGATTGATTCAAATACATCGTCACCATCCAGACAGTTATCGCCAGCATAATTTCCGGAAATTTTACTGAATTCAAGGTTTAAGGTTTAGAAGAATACGGAAGAAAATTTTTAAAAATGCCACAAGTAGTACGCCATTTGTTCTTCTGTCCGGTAAAAAATCTTGTGAAAGTGTTGAAGTTTTCTCATATTTTTCCCGATCATGGAGTAAGTACCGTACTGCTGCATGTAGTAGTCTACCTGCGGGTAGGGATGAAAACGGCTGCGGGTAGGGATGAAAACGGATTGGATATGGACGAAACCAACTGTACCATATTCGCTTTCATATTATTTTTCGGATTCGGATCGGAATCGGAAACCTCGGATATGAAAACGTAATCGAATATTTTCCAATACAGAAACGGAACGAATTCGAATCGGGATGAATATGGTATTGAATATTTATCAGAATATCAAAACCCCATAATACGAGCTTCTCAAATCGAGGAATAGAAATAGTGCATTAGGTTTTCTAAAACAAAAGATCAAATTTTTCAAAATTTATCAAGGAGGCAATATAACTAGTTGTATAATTTATTTTGTAGGATATGTAGTTAGAAAAAAAAAAGTCTCTCAACTTGTCGTGTTGTGTGGTGCAACCACTAAAACGAGGAGGCCTATCCCTTTCTACTTTACGAAGAAGTAAGCCTTAAATAATGGGCTGTCAAACTTAGATTTAGGGCATATAGGCATTCAATGTGTAGCGGATATTCGAAAAAAAATCCGGATAGTATCCGACCAAATTTGACTTCCGCCGGATAACAGCCATAACGTATTCGTATCTGTTTCCGACCAAAAATATACGAATCCGTATCTAATTCCGAAAATATCCGACCGAGACTATCCGTATCCAAAAATAGACTCGAATTCCGAAAACTATCCGTACCACTTTCATTCATGTCTACCTGCAGGCACGTGTGTGATCTGCTACAGCATCACCTCCGGCACCCACCTTCTGTTCCTTGCCGGCAACGGGCTACCGTACGTGTCGGTGTCAATACCCAGGCTCGGTGATGGTGCTGGACGAGCTCGAGGAGGCCGTGCGGGCCACGGCCTCCCGTGCTCTGCACCCCGTACAATGCTCCGTCCGGGCCGCTTGTAACGTGGGCCGTCCTGCGTTCTTCGCTCCCACACCATAGGTATTTTAGAACCGGTGACGAGTTATTTGAGTTAGCTAGTTGAGTGTCCATGCGTTGTAATGAGGATCCAAACTATTTTTTTAAAAAAAATGTTGATCTTTATCTCTAACAAGAACATCGATTTTCTCAAGTATACAACAAGATCGCTTTAAAACCCATTTGTATGCATATGTGGCCAAGAAATAGCAACTTCCAGGTTCTCTAAAATACAAAAGTGTAGTACCCATAATACACATCCTGCACTCATTTTAACCTCCTAAGTTTCAAGACATTTGACAGACTTGTGAAGTCTTTTTACTTATCTAGTTGTGTCATCCTTTAGAGTTTAGAAACTATATTTCGGAACGGAGGGAGCATATCTAGCTGTGTCATCCTTTACAAACTACATTTCAGAATGGATGGAGCATATCTAGTTGTGTCATCCTTTAGAAACTATATTTCGGAATGAAGGGAGCACATGGTTTGGTAATAAAGTATAGAATGAGACATATTTAAAATTCAGGATAATAAGAATGATAGACCACTCCCTGCAAAAAAAAAAGAATGATAGACAACATTATTATATTGTTAATTACACAATCATGTATGAAAAAAGAACCACTACAACACGGTCGAGATTAGAGGGCGTTTTGCAACCCCGGCATCTAGAACAAACCGGGCGTTTATATTGATTCGGGGGCGTTTAAGAAGTAGGGCATATAAAAATGCCGGTATAGAGTAAACTGTGGCGTTTGTATACGCCGGGAATGGTTCTGCAATTAGCGGCGTTTACAAATGCCAGCATAGCGTATTTGACGGTGTTTGTAGACGCTGTTTACGTGTACCAAAGCTGGTGTTTGTACGACTTATTCTGGCGTTTACAGGTACCGGGGCATGGGTAACACGGCGTATACACCGCGCGCGGCAAAATTTGGGGGAAAAATTAGGATTTGGGCGCATGCGCGTGCACGCGAGTGGACGCATGGTAAAAAGAGGGGCGCAGCCGCTAGCCCGGGACTGGCGAAAAAAATCCCCCAAGAGCAGCGCTAGGGTCCGGCGAAAAAATCCCCCAAATTGAGAAGCCACGTCCCTCGACATCCTCCCCCTCTCTCTCTGCCAGTCCCAGATCCAATCCACCCCTGCCTCCACTGCGTGCTTCGCTGCACGATCCCAGATCGAATCGGACCTGGCCACCTTTTACTATCGGGGCAGTCCTAAATGCCGGACTAGAGATCATCTATAGCGGCATTTAAAAACGCCGGCATAGATAGATTTACGCTGTCGTTTGCAAACGCCAGTATATACATCTGTTGGGGGCGTTTACAAACACCAAGGTAGATGCACCTAAACTGGCGTTTACAAACGCCGGGATACATACTTCTAGGGGCGTTACTATACGCCGTGCTAGAGTGACCTAAGACGGCATTTGTAAAATGCCGCAGTAAATGTAAACGCCAGGAATACCCTTTCCCGATGGCACTTTCGTGGTCGATTGCTAAACGCCGGAGAAAGAGCATTCCGGGGCATTTGCTGACCTTTGAGGAGATTCCACGAGGAGGGTGCGACATCCACGCCCGTAGCGCCTCATGGCAGCGCATGATCGGTGTCGGAGCGTAAACTCCTCCACCGGGGATTCGTGGAACCCCTTTTTTGTCTGGCCCAGTGGTATGGGTGGATCCGAGTACTGTGATTGCGTGAGGAAACGAGTAAAACCCGATCCCGGGTGAGAACGGAGAGAAGGGTTTATACAGGTTCGGACCGCAGGATGCGTAATACCCTACTCCTGTTGTGTGTCTAATATTGTGGGAAGAAAGCTCTTGCTTACAAGCGTGGGTCTATTTTTTCTCTAAGTCCCCTTCTACTGTAAGCCTAGGTCTCCTTTTATACTCAAGAGAACAACACAACAACTTTTTCTCTCTCTTCCTTTCCTTGGACGTCAAGAGCAGATTATTCCATGCCGACCTCGTAGACATGCCAGCACGCCCTTCCCTTATCCCCCGCGTAATCCGGGATCAGGAGTGGATTTGGTAGGGCAGGTGCTGCAGGCGTCGTGGGGTCTTGTCGCTTTTTTCCTTGCCGGAGCTCGTAGGCTGTAGGGCAGGTTGATTGTAGGGGTTGAAGAAAACCTCGCCCTCGTCCTCCACGCTGCTCTCCGTCGTATTAAATGCGATAGAGACGGGGCAGAGGGGGCGTTCTGTCACAAGCGACCGCACAGTCACCCACGACTGCCGCGGCCGCCCACACCTCCTCCCCTCGATCAGAGGGAAAGGAGTGATGATGGGGGATGGCAGCGCCATTTCACATCGCCATTAATGCAGTGAGGCCGTGCCGGCCCTCATGAATGCGGCAGTTGGGAGCGCAGCGCCGCTCCCTCCTGCGCGTTTTCTAAAGGGCGAACTGGTGCGGGTCATCTTTTGGCCCCCTGGGTGCTCCCCCGGAGTGGTCTGCTTCCTCCCGGAGGAGGCCTCGGGGTTCACCCGGGCCACTTCCCCCAGGTCTAATATTTTTTTGTTACTTTACTTTGGTGGGGCCAAGGTGCTCTATATCACTGCCACGTGGTACCCCCGAGCCCACATCACCGACAGTACCCCGCGGCGTTGACCGGGAACTGCCTCTGGGCAGGGCGGGGTTAACGCCACGACGCTTAGCTGATGGGGCCAGGCCTCTTGTTGGTAGGAAGATGATGGGCTGCAGCTAACGCCACGCGCTTTGTCTGTTTCCATCGTCTTGGGAGGCTAAACGCCGCCTGCGACGGTGCGGACCTCCCAAGGAAATTGGAACGGCGCGTGAGTGGCGGGCCCGTTCCGTAAATCGCGCAGGCATGCGCTTGCTGACTGCAGGCTACGCGCGTGGGGATCAATGTGGACACCCCGAGTATTATACCATCCAGTGTCCAACGCGACCACCACATACTTCTTGGAGGAGTGGGATCCATACACGCATAAATAGCCACTCGTCCTCAATATGTCCATGATCGCGGTTGACAACCTTCTGTTATAATAACTGGAATGCCGAGTAGTGAGCACAGGGGATAACCATAAGACCGCTTGCCAGCCAACTCCGTCATATGCCCGTCAACCACGAGAAGGCGGCGACCAAAAAACAAGGCATACCCAGTGACTCGAACCCAAGCGCGATCCCCGATTATCCCAAGCGATCAAAACCCGTTACTCATGCTTAGCTAGTCCCCAGAAATGCGACTAGCCTCGCACTTTCATCGCAAGCAATTGGAACATCATCACAAATGCACAATTAAGGGTAAAATTCAGCAAGGTACATGACACTAATAGGAACCGAAATTCCAACATACAACACATAAATATAGCAGCGGAAGACACAATTAAGATATATAAATAAGCATAAAGTAAAACCGGTGGCGCCAAACCCCACTAGGGCAAACCAACCAGGCAAGAGCCAAGCTGCCAGAAAAGGAATTACTTACTGCCCTCGCCGCCCTTGGGAGAGCATTGACCACACACAAAGCGAAGCTCAACACTTGAGTACTTCCCTGAAAGTAGCGGAGCCGGGTTAAGTACAAGATTGTACTCGCGAGTCTTACCCAAAAATATTTATACATAAGGGGGAGAGAGGAGTATGCAAGGTTTACCTTAACCTAGAGCAACCTAAGTTCATAAATTGCATAAAGCCAATTTTATTGAGCAAATATAAGTAAAAGCAATTCTATAACAAGTTAAGTAGCCTCAATTTAATTTCTAAAAAACAAGCATAATAATCTGAAAGGTATAAGTAAAAGAGCCCAAACGGCGCTCATAACACCAATCATGGACTACCAAAGTCCATACCAACATGGCACAACATGCCATCGTTACCATCAACATAAACCCATCCATATTAACCCAAGTTTGATGCTATCATAACTGAGGCACACATCAAGCAATGTCCATAACCGAGGACGCGGCTATTCGAATAGATTATACTCTGATTAGAGGTGTACAACTGGACCCACACGAGATGAACAAGGTTCAAATGCTACCCACCACACAGGTGCGGTCCGCCAAGTGATTCAAGCTCATCACATCTTCTTTCCTAACCCCACCCCAACCACCTAAACCACACCGGGGCCCCGACAACTTAGTCACGTGCGTGTGTGATGTGACTAAGGCAGGCTCACCACGTGGGAGATACCCCCTGCCGCAAGCAACTCGGCCAACCGGGCACTCCGCGGATCCCAAATCCTCACGCTTCTCCGATGGGCGTAGATGATCACAGTAGGTCTAGTACTTAAACAAGCCGGTCCCATGATACGGCGTATGGTAAGTACGTAGGGTGCTTAATAGACGTCAAAATGTTCGGTCCTTAATGACCCAGACGGGGCTAATGCATCAGGGAAAACATACCTCCCATCATCGTCCTACCACCCGTCCAAGTCCAACATGTTCCATTAACCATTAATTAATGTAAGTGCTCAAGTTTTATGCCCATTAACCCAAGTTGTCCCTATACCAAAATTAATAGTTGTATCCATCATATAGTTATATTACCACTAAGCATGGTTAAGCATCAAAGAGTAAAACATCCCAACCAGGAGAAACTAGGTACATGAAAGCTATATAACTAGGGCAAATGCATCAATTAAATCTCTACCATATCACCTAATACCGTTATCTAAGCGCATATATATACATACATACACACACATATATATATATATATATATATATATAGATTCACAAACAAAAAGGAGTTGAGTAAAACTTGGGTGCTATATGCTTAGGTGCTCGCCTGTATGCTGCAAATGGTCACACTCGACCTCAGGGAAGGATCGCCAACTCCGAAAATCTCCGAATCTATCGAAAAGAAACAATATGCGAATAAGAGCCAAATAAAAATGCACATGCAAAATGATCAACAAATTATGAAATAATTAAAGAGGGTTCTACAAGCCCAAAAATGAATTTATTTGAAAGAATCACCAGATTATCACTTAAGGTTTTGGAGATATAAAATAAACAAGCTCTCAGATTCTGTAGTGGCAGATTCTGTAATTAATCTAGTACACTTTAGGCCATACAAGCACTTGCATTTCAAACAAGGATTTCCTGCATGTAGATATTTTTAGATGAAAGTACAGCACTCACAGAGGCTAATAAAAATTATTTCACAGCTATATGTGTTGTCTTTATTTATTTATGGATTTTACAAGTTAAATCATAAAGAGGGTAAATAAATTC